>CM055955.1:72278698-72608432 GCA_029490685.1 Schizonepeta tenuifolia
TAGATACTTAGTGTCTCTAAAGTATCTCTAATTCTGTGGACCTCAAATAGAGACACTATACCTGCAATTCAAGTGTCTCTATCTCTGCTCTAACTTTAGTTTATAAAATTTGAATTTTCCATTAATTTTAAATAAAATTGAAAAATTACATTGATTTAAATTCAAAAAAAAAAATCCACTAATTAATAAAAATAAAAAAATTAAGCCCATCCCAGACGTTCCTTCATCTCCGCCACCATCATCATGTGGACTTCGAGTTGCTCTCTCCTCACGTACCTCGTATCTTTTTGAATGATTTTAATGTCGATTGCTTGTTATTTTACCCGAGCAGCAACGAGCATTGCCTTCGCCATGGTGTTCTTGGCCTCGGTGATGGTGGTGAGTTAGGCGTTTGTCTGATCCAACAAGAGGTGGAGCCCTGATGATTTACTTGCCGTTTTCTTCCCTTTGGCCTCCCTCCGCACCTCCATTCTTGCCGCATATCAACCCTGCGGTCGAGGTGGCGAGCTTTCCCCTTCGGTTTATGCCTCCTCCGCCGATGCCGACACCGAAGATGTGTAGGCGCCCGAGGCCGAAGTCTTCGTCCTCTTCATCGAGTAAATGTCGGGGAAAGCTTGGGCGAGGAATCTTAGATAGTCGCGCAGTATTTCCCAGGCCTTGAAATACTTGAAGTAAGGGCCTTTGGTTGATACCTTGTAGATTTCTTGGGCATCATCTCTCACCATGTCGTCGGAAGCACCGCTCGGCCTGTGCTTATTCACTTTTTGAAAGCGACCATCTAATTCTTCACCATTGTCTGGATGCGCCCGTAAAAACTCTTGCACTGCTTGTTGTTGGGGTTGTTTCCAAACATTGCGTTGAAATGAGCAGCAACTTTGCCCTATTATCTTTCGTCGGACATGTACGTCCTGACGATGGAATTGCACGTCATCGGCATCGGCATCGGCTTCGGCGGCAGAGGAGGCGACGACTTTGCCCTTGTCATTCGTCTTGGTCGCCTTCCTTTCTTTGGCAGAAGGCTTTGGCAGCAGTAGTGGAGACGCATCCGCTGTCGGGCTCTCGATGTCGGCGGTCAAGGATGGGTATTCGCTGAAAATTTGGGTGTGAAGATTGATTGAATCAAGTTCCGACGGCGTGTAAGTGTCACCGGACATGTCAAGATACCACGATAAGTAAAAGGGATTGTTGGGATCTATTTTTACAAGGAAGAGATGAAGAATAGTGTGAAGAAATTAGGGTGAATGGTGTGAGGAAATGAGGGTACGGCGCTTGTTGTGCACGCGCTCGATCTTTTCTTTTTTCAACGGTCAGTTCATATCCACCGTACCGTGTTTTTATATGCACTATATTGTATAATGAGATGCACCACTATATGTATTAAAATGCTCCAGTTTTTAATCTTTAGGGTGCGTTTACTTTGATGGAAAAGGGTGAAAAAGAAATATTTTCTCTCATTTTCTATCTTTTTCACATGTTTACTTTGATAGAAAATTTTCTCCGGGCAGGGTGGATGACTTTTCCGGGCAGCCCATTTTCCATCCTTTTCTCTTCAATGTTGGATAATATTTTCTTTGGTTAGTGATGTGAAAATATTTTCTACTCCCTCCTATTCGTTTTCTTTTACGTTTTAGGCTTTACACTTTTTTACTTTTTCATTTACGTTTTATAAAATTTTGTCAAACTTGTCCTTATTTATTTCATCTCATTAATTACTAAAAAATGAATATTCATATTTCTTCTAGTTTTTTTTATGGATCGGGTTCTCTTCTACTCCATTTGTTATTATTTTTCCACCAAATTTTTGTGTTATTAATAATAAATTATCATTAAATAAGGTTATATTGGACAAATATTTTTTTTATTAATAAGTGTGCTAAAGCTTAGGATGACAAACAAAAAGAATAGGAGGGAGTAATAAACAAAAGACATAAAAATGGGGAGAAGTGGGGGGCCCATGTGATAATTTTCTTTTTTCAACCTAGTAACATGAGATAAGAAAAGTATGAAAATGTTAATATTTTCTCACTTTATCTTATCCATCATTTTCTAATGAAAAAATTTCCATCAAAGTAAGCGCACCCTTATTAATATTTTTTTCTCATATATTTTTTTAGATGCACCACATAGTTTATCTATATGCACCATCATATATAATGATATGCACAACCATATGTACCAAGATGCACCATGTTTGCCTCTTCTTCTTTTGTCAAGATTCGAGCGAGGGGAGCCGAAGGCCTCAGAGCGAGCCAAAGAATCTAAATTGTTGCCACTACAATTATTTTTATATTAGTAATCGGAGTCAAGGCGGAGCCGAAAAAAATGAAAATAAAAAAAAAAAAACTGATGCATCTCAATACTTTTAGTTGTGCATCACATTATACTGTGTAGTGTATATAAATACACACTGTATATATATGAGCTTATCGTAAAAAAAATTAAATCTACTGCACAATGTGCGACGCGTTGCACAGAAGACTAAGTCTTTTAAGAGAAGAGTGAGCACAACATAGAAGGAGTGTTTCTTTTGCCCTCGGTTTTCCCACATTAAAATTCCAACACATACCCAAACTTTCAATAGTTTTAGTAGGAGTATTAGGACTTTTATAATAGGTATTTATATTTTTTGTGTATTAATATATATTTAATCAATGATATTTATTAAAAATTATGTGTACGTGCATTCCTGCTCAGAATTATAATCATGCAACTAGAGTATATGGGATGAAAGTTGACATAATTAATGCCTTTATGGTTTGTTTAATGCATTAGTGTTTAGTGGTGAAGAACACCAATATTGAATTTCAACGTAAATTGAGTAAAGGCCACCGTTTTTGACTGCCGCCAACCTTAATTTCACATTTCCACTTTTCGATTCGCCTCTTCTCTACTTCTTCAACATGGTCAGACTTGATTACCCAAACCACATCTCTAATTTTTTCGGTAATACCAAACATCTCCAATTAATTACTATTTAAATTGATTATATATATATACTCTTCTATTTCTATAGTTCGGCCATTAACTGAATCATTAAATAGGGGAAATTTGAGCATGAGATTTAGCCCGGAGTAAAACAATGTTCAGTTAATCAAGACAATTTTAGAAAGAAATATTTCCCGCACCTTCTATTGTATGTATGGTTGTCCTCCTCGAGTCCTGGTCCTAGTCGGTTGCAGGATATCGCAATATTGGACAACTCATTATTATATTTAGACTTCTTAATTTATTTCTCCATATATATATATATATATATATATATATATATATATATATCTATATAAACCTCTTGAAATACTTTAAAAGTTCATTACAGTATTGCATTTCATCATCAATTCAACCGAACTTGTCATCTTTCTTAGTCGTATTGAGGCTTTTCAATTTCAAACTGCTCAACAGAGAGCAGGCAGTCTCAAATTATGTGCTGTAGGAGCACTTCCCACGAATCTTTTTTAAATCGTTTTTAATTTTTGAATTAGGTAAAAATAATTAAAAGTGATGTAAAAAATGCATCGGACAGATCTTTGAAATAGGGTAAACCTCACAAAAATATTCATTCCTAAAAATTTCCTCAAATTTACATCTCCCTAAATTATTCTTATCTCACAAATTGAATTGAATCCACAAATTTTATAAAATAATTGGTACAAAATAGAAAATTTGTTGCATGCATTTGTAAAATATAGTTTAGAAAGAGTATAGAGAAGTTTTAAAAGCAAATTTAAGAACAAAATTTTTAGAATTCTGCTGTGAATCTTACAATTTGTAAGAAATTTGTAAATTGAAACTTGATTTTATGTTGGTTATGATTAAAATGATAAATTATATTTTATGATGTTCAAATACCATAATAAGAACTTTAAATAAAACATATCTAGCCTATTTTTAGTGAGATTAATAATGTAGTGGTAGATTTGTTGATGTCTTAGGTGAGTTTAAGTCCACCTTCAGTCGACCTTTAAGATTTAGCAATAAGAAAAACAATAATTACACACTACCTAAGTACTAATATTTTAATACAAAATAACAAAGAGATTCACATTGTTTCCCGTAAAAAACAGAAAAGAGCATACATGCGATAGTTTTGGGACGATTTGAGACATAATTGATACACATTTATATATATATTATATATATATATATAATATTTGATAGTTATTTTTATTTTTTTTTGTAGGAATTATATATGTTGATGTAAACACAATTTATGAGAAAAAATAAATTGCCCACAAAGGTTGGCAATGTTGCCTATCAGAGTATCAATCAAAGCGGCGAATCTTTCTCTAATGTTTAATACTAATGGTCATGCCACCAACCATTCCCACTGACAGGTGTCTAATCCCTATTGGCTTCGATGATAACGAAGATTTTTCATTCCCCAATTCACCCTCGTCAAGTCAACAAGTTCTCCCATCCTCTCGAAAGCCATCACAGACCCATTTTGGGGAAATCCCAAATCCCAGCAACTAAAATTTGACCGTTTCCATGCGCGAGCAGCCCTCCAAAAATAAACAAATGCCATTGTCATGATTCGCACTTCGCCATTGGCAGCAGCGTAACTACAAAAGCCACTCCCCCACACACTCCACTTCCACAAACTTATCAATTCCGCTCTCAAATAATTCTCCCTTTTCCTTATTTGAATCTAATTTCAATCAAATCTCTGCTGGTGTTCTGCGATGGCGAATCTCAACGGAACGACGTCGGATCTGAGGGCGACGTTTCTGGACGTTTATTCGACCCTTAAATCGGAGCTCTTGAACGACCCTGCTTTCGACTGGACTGATGGCTCTCGCCAATGGGTCGACCGTGTAAGAGTTTGTTTTCCTTTTGTTTTTTAATTTGCTTTCCTGACTTTCACTTTCTTATTAGTTTGCGTTTGATGCTGAATTGCTTCCAATGCGATGTCTCATATATCTATCCACTCGTCAATGGTGAATTACACACACACACACAGATATATGTAATACGTAGTCTAGGTTTTTCGAATGTGATCTACTGTGGTGAAATTAAGCTCAATTCTTGCTTATGTTGATGATTGGAGGTTAATATTGATTTTGTTGATGACTCTGTTCTTCTCGTCACTTGGATCGAGATAAAATATGCGTAGAAACATAATTAGATTCGTTCAGTTGACTACTATTTGACTGTCGAGTCCTGATCTAATGACTGTGAACTAGAATATCTTAATTCAATCTCTCTAGGGTGTGGATCATGCAATACACCAATGATTCTGAAGATTTTTTTTAGGCTTAGAAACCCATAAAAACTTTTGATGCAAGTGGAGAGCAGTTTTATGATTTTTCAGGCTGATTGCACCGACGAGGGTAAGGTCATGAATAAACTATAATGGTTAATGGAAATAGAGCAGTACTATTGGTGTGCTGGGGGAATGTGGAGTAAGTTAGATGATGGAAAATGATCACTTAATACAACTTTCTACATAAAGGCAAACTTAGTTGGTAACGTAAAGTGAGCATACTATACCCTATTGCTGTTATGTGCTTTGTATATTTAAAGGTCCAGCTACCAACCACTTCTTGAGATAATTGAATTGTGAACTTGTCAAATTTCCCGTTTTGTATATTTGAATCCTTGATTCTTCCAGAGGAATGAAATTCAAAGGTACGGTAATAGTTGAGTAAAATAACAATGATTCCATCCCAGTCCCACTTGCTTCAAGATTCCACCAAACATGACAAGTCCAATAGCATTTCTTCTTGGAGGCTTTATTCCTTGCATCTTTGGATGTTTAACTGCATTGTATGGTTTTACTTTTTATTTTCTTATAATCCACTTTGGCACTGCTGGAGATTTTAATGGGCATCTACCAATCATCTCTTTTTTTACTCTTCGGTTCAAGGTGGCTTCCGCTTTTCCAAAATTTAATAGATTGTTAGCCAACTTGTGGAATTTTATCCTGAATTGAAAAACTTACTTGGTTATATATCTTTATGATAAGAAGATCAGACTACCATCATACTATGTGAGCGCATGCACGCATGAAGAATATGAATGTGTTGACCTACTGTCTGGTTCTAAAAATGTAAAAATAGACCATTTACATCTACTTTTGTTTGCAAAAAAATACAAGTAGTTCAAATGCAACACTTTTGGATGTTCCGTTTGGAATTTTTGTGACTGTGCTTAGTCTAAGCAAATTATGACACAATTACCCATGGCATTACTGTCATGTGCTGACATCATCTTTTACGTAACAAGTTTGGTATAGATCTTTCTTTAATAGCAATTGATTATTTTATGATACAGATTAGCTTTTTCTGCCTTATTACCAAATTATGCCGTTTATTGTTGTACTGTGATGTTCATTGTCATGTAAACTGTAGGAAAATGATCATAATGTGTTGGCTAAGTCTATTGATTCTGATCTTGCTTTCTTTTATATGTAACAGATGTTGGACTACAATGTACCTGGAGGTATTTCATTATTTACCAAATTCATATGATGCATTCACCGCACAGAATAATATTTCCAATAACAAACTGCATGCTATTAACAAAGAAGAATTGTGTGCTGAAGATTTTATTATGGTCTGCAGGGAAGTTAAACCGAGGCCTGTCTGTTATTGATAGCTACAAGTTACTAAAAGGAAAAGATCTAACTGATGATGAAGTGTTTCTAGCTAGTGCTCTTGGATGGTGTATTGAATGGGTATGTCCAAGTCGATATAGCTTCTATCTTGCTCTAAGCTGCAACTATCTCCTCGAACTTTTTTCTGAATAAAAACTATAACTTGCATACATTGCAATGCAGCTTCAGGCATATTTTCTTGTCCTTGATGATATTATGGATAATTCTCACACACGACGTGGTCAGCCATGCTGGTTTAAAGTTCCCAAGGTTCGATCCAAGTGTTAATAGTTGCAATTTTTTGCTATTACTTGACTAAAGTGTCTAATTACTCGGATGAACTTTTATTCTAGGTTGGTATGATTGCCATAAATGATGGAATCATTCTCAGGAACCATATCCCCAGAATTCTGAAGAATCACTTCAGACAAAAGCCTTACTATGTTGATCTGCTGGATTTGTTTAATGAGGTGATGTGATTATTTAGTGATTATTTACTCTTGATGGCCAAAATTAGTTTACTTGTGTACAATGCTGATTTCTGCATTTGATGCTCTCAGGTGGAGTTTCAAACTGCTTCTGGACAGATGATAGATTTAATCACCACTATTGAAGGAGAAAAAGATTTGTCAAAATACTCATTGCCTCTGTGAGTGCCGAATACTAAAAATCTAGCATAATACAACAAAAGTTGTTTTATTGAACAAGTTACTAAGTGCTGATTATCATCATACATCCAGAAAATTATTGCACCATGTGCAATAATCTACAACAACTTGTCCTCGTAGCATTTTATTGCATGTTGATAAGATTGTTCCAATTTTCGAGTTCAGGACTTCGTTGGTGAACCACCATAAAATTTCATAAATTCTCCTGTTTTATACGTAGCGCTTATAATACTGTATCCAAAATATAGGCCTGCCTTTCCTTTTTCTAGTCATTCTTGTTTCCTAATATTTTGGTTTAATTTTGCAGTCATCGCCGTATTGTTGAGTACAAGACTGCCTATTACTCATTTTACCTACCAGTGAGTTGAAAATCTTTCATTCCACTTGTTTTGATTTGTATCGAAAATTCAGCCTTTCAGCTAAAGATATTTGAAAATTTTAACAGGTTGCTTGTGCGTTGCTCATGGCTGGTGAGGACCTGGAGAAACATCCTACTGTAAAAGATGTGCTTATTGATATGGGAATATACTTTCAAGTACAAGTGAGATTCTGTACTGTTATATTCCAGAATTAATAAGGTGATAGGTAACTTAGTTATTTTAAAAACATGCTAGCTTCATTACTAAAGCTCTGTACATATTAAAAAGTCAAACCTTAATTTTTCCCGCAGTTTCTTGTAGGAGTGTGAATTCTAACCCCTACCCCTTTCCCCATAGAAATACACTGTTAGTTTGGTTTTATGCCTGTGGTTAAGTGTGCTTCATTTGCTTCGATACATTTTTAAAATCTCAATTCTTGTCATGCCAGGATGACTATTTAGATTGCTTCGGCGAGCCTGAAAAGATTGGGAAGGTAATTCTTGCACTCTCTTTGTATGTGTGTAATAATTAGTATAATAATAAAGAACAGTTTAGATAATGCTGATTAATTGTTGTGTTTCATCAGATTGGAACAGATATTGAAGATTTTAAATGTTCTTGGCTGGTTGTGAAGGCCCTGGAGCTTTGTAATGAAGAACAAAAGAAAACTCTTTTCGTAAGGACAAGAATCGAACATTCCTTTTACTTTTTCAGTTTATTTGAAAGCTTTTGTATATAAACATCTGGCCTTGTGCACAGGAGCACTATGGAAAGGAAGATCCAGCTGATGTTGCAAAAATCAAAGTCCTCTACAATGAGCTTAATCTCCAAGGTGTGTTTACTGAGTTCGAGACCAAGAGCGTCGAGAGACTAACGAGCTCAATCGAAGCTCATCCCAGCAAATCTGTGCAAGCAGTGCTCAAGTCTTTCTTGGGTAAGATATACAAGAGGCAGAAATAAGAAGACAGCTGTGGAACACAGGAATCAAGCAAAATCAAGAAGAATCAACTTCTTTTTTTGATGCTGCATGTTTGTAATATTCAATCCTATTATCCTGTTTGTATAACTATTAATTTGTGGTTTTTTATTATTTTTCATGTTTTTTAGACCTACAACATTGTAATGTAATAAAATATTGATGATTTTTCGTGGATGTTATGTTGTCGTGGTGGAGAGAATATTGAGAATTATTTACAAAAATTAAACTACAATGCATTATGAGTAGAAGGAATGAGCAGTAGTGCATGTCATGTGCATGGGATCTAGTATTAGTAGATATAAGCTGAGTTAGCATCTCATAGCTTAGCTATAAATAGGATCCTCTTTGTATCTCATCAGTGGCGAGGCTGGCCTATCAGAGCCATAGCTACAAACGTATTAAAAGAATAAAATAAAAACATACTTATATTACTAATCGATAGTTTATTTTTATTCAAATTACACAATAAATTTGTAAAAACTAAGACTTCACTTAAAAAGTGTTGCTCTCCTTGTAAATTTTGAAACAAAATAACTACGAATACTTTCATAATCAATTTTGCTGCTCTCCAACCATGTTCCTCCATTTTTTTTTATCTTTTTGTTTCTTGATTTTTGGAGGGGTTTGTCATTAGAGGCAGCAAAAAAAAAAAACAATAAAAATTGATGATCAATAGTTTTTTTTTTTTTTTTTTAATTACTAATCGTAGGCATAAATACAAACGTATCAAAAGAATAAAATAAAAATATACTTATACTACCGATCGATAGTTTTTTTTTATTCAAATTACACAATAAACTTGTAAAAACTAAGACATTCACTTAAAAAGTGCTGCTCTCTTTATAAATTTTGCTGCTCTCTGGCCATGTTCCTCCATTTTTTTTTGTCTTTTTGTTTCTTGTTTTTTGGAGGGGTTTGTGTCATTAGAGACGGCAAAGAAAACAATAAAAATTAATAGAAGAATATGGCCGAGCCCTACTTGTTGTTAAAGAGGGAGTTACATGTTCCTCCATTTTTTTTGTTTCTTGATTTTTCGAGGGGTTTGTCATTAGAGGCGGCAAAGAAAACAATACTAATTAATAGAAGAATTTGGGCGGGCCCTACTTGTTGTTAAAGAGGGAGTTATGTAAAAGGGTCCAAGCAGTAAAAAATTGACACTCAAGAATCTAACCCGCGTCAATGCAGCGCCAAGAAACTTACAGAAAACAAATTTCCACTAAGCTAAGTGATTTATTGATAACTTTTTCAACTATTTATCTATATATACATATATGAACCTATATATATTTGGGGGTCCTCGACTTTTTGAAGCTATGTGCGATCGCCCACCCCGCACACCCCTCAAAATTGCCCCTGTATCTCATATCACATTGAATGAATGAAAATATCTTTTATGCTCTGAGCTTCCTCTAATTCTTCTGTAATTCAACATGGTACCAGAGCACGAATTTCCGATGTGATTGTTGTTTGATCTCAGTCTTTGTTGATCAAGATTTGCAACCGCTGCAAATCGTCGTAACAATGTGAATCGCGATGATGTGATTTCGATCGTGAAGATCAAGTGAACTCGTACTACTTTCCGACGAGTGACAATCCCCGCGTTGTGTTGGTGATGCAATAGCGTACCGGTCCAAACTACAACACCTGGCATCAATTAATGCTCATGGCGTTGATTGCGAAGAATAAGGTTGCATTTGTTGATGGATCTCTTCCTAAACCCGAGGTTGATGATTTGTTGTATGCGCAGTGGGTGAGGTGTAATAACATGGTAGTATCATGGTTGAGGAATTATGTTGTTCTTCTTATCAGCTCTAGCTTGATGCATATTGATTATGCAGCTCAGATCTGGGTAGATCCACGTGAGAGTTTTTCGCATGGTGTTTTAGCTCATATTCACTAGCTTTGCTAACAATTGTTGAGTTTAGTGCAAGTATCGACAAATATTAGCACCTACTACGCCAATCTTCGAGTGTTGTGGAATGAATACAAAGATTTTTAACCGGTGAAGTGGTGCACTTGTGTGAATTGCAAGTGCGGTGGTGCAAAACGATGGAGTGAGTATCAAGAGCAGGAGTGCTCTATGCACTTTTTGCAAGGATTAAATGGAGCCTTTGCTCAGTTAAGGTCAAACTTCCTCTCTGTTAGTCCTATACCTTCTCTGTCCAAGGTATTTGCTCTAACAATTCAAGAAGAACGACAAAGGTCGATTGATGGTGGAGATTCTGCTCCATTTGTGCAAGGTTTAAGTGAGCAACCTGATGCCTTTGCTAATGCAGCTGGTTATGATAGAGGCACAGACAAGGATTCTATAGTTTGTGGACACTGTGGCAAACCGAATCACACCATTAATAAGTGCTTTGATTTGCATGAATTTCCCCTAGGTTTTATGAGAGGAAGAGGTGTAGGTAATGGCAGGCCTCCTAATTCTTATAGATTTGTTCATCAAGTGGAAGAAGGTTACAATTCTATACAGAGAATTCTTCTAAGTCTGTTGGTGCTCCATCTACTCAGTCTTAAGCAATTAGCAGTGCATGCAACTTCTTCAAATATCTTCAAAGTTAGTTTCACACTTCACAACCTTCCTCCTCATCAATGCCTCTGTCTACCACCTCATCTACACAGAATTCTTCCAACTCTACTGCTTTCAATGGTAACATCTTCCTCTCTTCTTTTGTTGGTGCAGTTAGCAAATCTCAGTCTCTGTGGTTGTTAGATACACATCATGTATGTTGTGATTTGGCTATGTTTAGTCAATCCTCAACTATTGATCAGACCTCAGTTAATCTTTCTAATGGAAGTTCTGTTCATGTTAGTAGAGTTGGTGTTGTTGTCTTTTCTCATTCTATTCACCTTGAAAATGTCTTATATGTTCCTTCTTTCAGCTATAACCTCAACTCTATCCGTTCTCTTACTCTCACATCTCACTATCCTGTCATGTTTACTCTTTCTCTGTGTATTGTTTAGAAAGCTTCACAGGGGATCTAGATTGGAAAGGGTAGAAGAGATGGAAATCTATATGTCCTAGATATCAGCTTTACAGTTTCTGTTAATTGCTTTATCAGTGTTGCTTTTGTGTTTCTGCTGATGTTTGGCATTCCATATTAGGTCACTTATCTTTAAATAAGTTGCTGATAATGTCAAAGTCTTGAGTTTTGATTCTTATAAACATAGTCTTTGTGAATTTTGTCTTATTGCAAAACAGAAACCATTACCTTTTCCAGAATCTATACCTACTGCTGAGTTTGTGTTTGATCTTATTCATTGTTATGTTTGGGGTCCTTATCAAACTCTCACACCTCAAGGTTATACATATTTTCTAACCATTGTTGATGACTCTAGATGTTGACAATGCCCCTGAGTTCAACTTGACTTCCCTTTATTCTCAATTTGGGACAATTGTTCAACATTCTCGTGTCTCCACACCACAACAAAATGCCAGAGTTGAAAAAAAAACATCAACATCTTTTAAATGTAGCCAGGAGTTTGTTGTTTCAGTCTCATCTTCCTGTTTAATATTGGGAGAGTGTGCACTCACTGCTTCTTAAATAGAATTCCTTCTTCTGTCTTGCCATCTCACATTACTCCTTTTGAGACACTATTTCACAAGCCACCTTCATATTTTTATCTTAGGGTGTTTGGTTGTGTTTTGCTTCCACTCTTGACAGAGATAGAACTAAATTCTCTCCTCGTGCCACTAAATCTGTCTTTCTGGGGTATCCTACTGGATATAATGGGTATAAAGTGTTACATTTAGATTATCTTACTGTGTCTATTAGTCGTGATGTGATCTTCCATGAGTCTATCTTTTTTTTTTCTCATTTATCCTCTATTTCTTTTCTTTTTGAGTCAGATACTGTCACTCCTAATTCCACAGCCTCCCCATCTTCTAGTTCTTCTTCTTCTCCTATTGAGGATCTTTCTTCTTCCTCCTCACCACCATCAGCTGCCACTCCCATTCCTGTTGTTACCACTAAATTAGGAAGAGTGAGAAACAGCCTGCTAACCTCATTGATTATGTGTGTAACTCAATCAATTCTATTTCTTCTCTTTACCCATAAAATCAATATCTTACCTATTCTAGACTTTCCTTTGCTTATCTTTTCTTCATCTATTGCATCACTACCATTTCTGAGCTTTCTTCATATGCTCAAGCTGTTCTATATCCTGAATGGTTAAAGGCTATTTAGCTTGAACTTGATGCTCTTATCAGAAACAATACTTGGACTATTACTACACTGCCTCTTGGGAAATTGCTATTGGGTGCAAATGGTTGTTCAAAACCAAGTTTTTTGCTGATGGTTCTTTAGACAAGTATAAATCTCGGTTAGTTGCAAAGGGTTATACTTAGTTAGCTGGTATTCACTTTGTTGATACCTTTTGTCCAGTTGCTAAGCTCGTCACTGTCAAAATTATGCTAGCTCTATCCAGTGTTAAAGGTTGGACTCTTTGTCACTTGGATATTAACAATGTCTTTCTCTATGGTGAGTTGGATAAAGATATTTACATGGAATTGCTAGAGGGCTTGCTCAATCAGGGGAAGCCCTTATCTTGCAGGTATTGTATACAAACTAAATCGATCTCTATATGGGCTTAAGCAAGCTTCTAGATAGTGGTATCTGAAATTTTTTGAGGTGCTTGCTGAATTTGGTCTGAAACAGTCGGCATTTGATCATTCTTTCTTTTATAAGAGGAACGAATATAGCTTTTCGGATTTGGTTGTTTATGTAGATGATATTATGCTTGCTATTAATGAAAATGCTCTTGTGGAAGAATTTGAAACATTTCTGGAAACTCACTTCAAGTACAAGGATCTTGGAAGACCAAGATATTTCCTTGGGGTTGAGTTGGAAAGAAAAAAATTTGGCATCTACATATGCCAACACAAGTATCCTATGGATTTGGTGAATGATGTTGGTTTAATAGGATGTAAGCCTGCTTCTTCTCCTATGGAATCCGGGAAAGTCTTGAAGCAACAGGGAGATGAATATTTGGCAGATACCAAGGCTTATAGAAGATTGATTGGGTGTTTGCTTTATATACGTATCACTAGGTCTGACAGTACATTTGTTGTGCACAAATTGAGTTAGTTTTTGGCTAAGCCTTGTCAAGCCCATATGGAAGCAGCAGAAAGAGTTATTAGATATTTAAAAAGAACATTTGGACACAACCTTCATTACTCCAGCAATCTTCACTTGATGTGAGTATGTTTGCACATGCAGATTGGGTGGCATGTCTAGATACCAGAAGATCAATTAGTGATTATTGTTCTTTCATAGGTACATCTCTAATTTTCTGGAGAAGAAATAAACAAGACACTACATCTCGCTCCTCTGTAGCAGCAAAATACAGATCCGTGGCACAAGTTTCTTATGAGATAGTGTGGATGAAGAAGATATTAGGAGATTCTGGGGTGATGCAACCAAACCGGTGCCTTTATTTTGTGATAACAAAACTGCAATGTACATCACCTCTAATCTAGCTTTTCATGAAAGGACAAAGCATATTGAGATCGACTGCCACACTATTCGAGATCATTACTTATCTAGATTGATAAAGCCTGTTTTGGAAAAATTAGTAAAGGTATCATTACTTATCTAGATTGATAAAGCCTCTGTTGGGAAAATTAGTAAAGGTTTTGATTTATACCAAAACCCAACTAACCCTAACCGAGTAGATGAAAGCCATTAGTTTGAACTTAGTTAGAGCTTACTATTTGAGCTTAGGGATTTTTATTTTTACAGGATTCGAGCAGAAGAAGTTAGCCAGACTGAAGAAGGCAGTTCGAAGTGAACTTGGACAGTTAGACCACAACTCAGCTGATTCCATAACTGAGACATGCAGTTCAAGCGTGAAGAGAAGTTGTGTAGAAGTCAGACGTCACAAAGCTGAGAGGAGAAGACTGTGAAGACATTGAAGGTAGAAGAGTTGAAGTCCAAATTCAAATCTACTCGGAAGCACAAGACAACCTGGAAACTTACTATAAATGGACCAACCACAGAGACGCGCATAAAGCAAAGGTCACAGTTACCATTTTAGGAAAGTTTGCAGTGAAGCAGGTGGAGTGCCATACTTTTAGCACAGGTCAAACGACTCTTTCCAATGACTAGTTTAATCTCTCTCTCTATAAATAGAGGACTCCCCATCGCGAGCAAGATACAAGAAACTCATGCGAAGAAGAAGATTTGGGCAAAAAAGAACTCATCCCTCGCAAAGCAAGAACAAGTTTCTGTTGAAGAACAAGTCGAAGTAGAGTGACCAGTCCTCCTTCTGTTTTTCCCATGTAGCCTCTCAAAAAGCCCTTTCTTTGATCGAGTCTAGAATCTAGGTTCTTGCACATTATCTAAGCAGACTCTCTCCCAAAAGATCAAGTCTCTAAGCCTCCACTTCTCTCAGTGTAGAAGACTTCATAGTTGGAAAAACCCTCAACCCCAAAACTCAGGTTTGTCTTTGAACTCGCAATCAAAGACACTAGGTTCCTTAGAACCCGCAATCTAAGACTAGGCTGTACACTTGCCCGCAAAAGTGTTGTAAGGTTTGGTTTGAACCCGTAATCGAACTGGTTAGGTTGCTTGGTACCCGCAAACCAAGTAAAATGTTTGATAAGTACGCGTATGCTATCTAGTGGATTACTTCCCCAAAAAAGAAGTCATGGACGTAGAAGGTCAATCTCTAAACCATGTTAAAATAATGTGTCATTTACTTTCAGTATTTTACTTTTCAATTATCTAAGCAACTGACTATGCATACAAACTGCATATATTTTCAAACTACACTAAGTTTTGGGAACTTGACCTTCCCCGGTTTCATTAGGTTTCAGTTTAAGTAACGAACTTTTAATTTCCACCAACTTCCACATTGTTTAACTCTTGAAAGCCTCAGTTAGAGTCACACAGCTGACCCTCAGTCAAAGAAGTCAGTTGTGCACCTGACTGTGCAACCAGCTCCAACTGTTGATCTCAGTTGTTGAGCTTGAGCTAATTGACCTGAGCAGTTTACTCAGTGAGAAGATTTCAAGTTAGAAAAACCGCTACTGGTGTATTCTCTCCCCCCTCCCATACACCAGTTACTCATTACCGTGACCATTAGCCTCTACATATCAAGAACACTTATCAGCTAGCAAACATGTTTACTAAGTCTCTTACTTCACCTGTGTTATATATTAGTGACACGAATCTTGGCCCATAAGTTGTTTCTTAGTTTGACTAGGACTAGGGCTTTATTTTGTGCTATTATAAATATGTGTTCTCCTATTGTAATTTGTATCTCATATTTTTGATCCCGTTTATCCCCATTAGTGAAATCTTCTCCTCTGCCCGTGGTTTTCTTCCGATTTAGGTTTCCACATAAATCTTGTGTTCTTTTCGTTTCATGTTTTTCGTTTCTACTTGCCTATAACAAGTGGTATCAGAGCTTAGGTTTCGACCTGGGGCTATGATGACAAGTATGAAGTACGATATTCCACTGTTGGATCGCAACACCAAATTTTCGCTATGGCAGGTGAAGATGCGTGCTGTGCTCGCCCACATGGATTTGGACGAGACTTTGCTGGGGTTTGAAAAGATGCCCAATTCCTGGACAGACGAGGACAAGAAAAGGAAGGATCGTAAAGCTCTTTTCCATATACATATGTATCTATCAAATCAGATATTGCAGGATATTTTGAAGGAGACCACTGCTGTCGGTCTCTGGCTGAAGTTGGAGCAACTTTGTATGACTAAGAGCCTTACCAGTAAGTTGCATCTGAACCAACGTTTGTACTCTCATCACATGGCAGAAGGTACGTCTCTAGAAGAGCATACTACTGGTTTTAAAGAAACTGTTGGTGATTTAGAAGCTTTGGATGTTAAGTATGATGATGAGGATTTGGCTTTGATGTTATTATGTTTGCTGTCTGCATCGTATAATACATTTCGTGATACTATCTTATATAGCCGTGATACTGTTACTCTTGATGAGGTTTTTGATGCTTTGTTTTCTAAAGAAAAGATGAAGCAACTTGTTAGTGGTTCTGATACCTCGGCAGCGGGATTGTTTGTTCGTGGAAGGCCATAAGACAGAAGTAACGGTGATAGGAAGAAAGGGAAAGCGAGATCTAAATCTCGCAATCCTGAGTATAAATATAACTGTTGCAAACAGCCCGAACATTTCAAAAACTAATGTCTGAAATTGGAGAAGCAAAACAAGAAGGCTGGCAGTAATGCATCTTGGAATCAGAAATAAAAAGGAATGGAGCAGGTTACAAGGGAAATGAAACAATTGAGACTGATCTTGCCGATGGAGATTGCAGCGATGGTGAACTCTTTATTGCTTCTGATTCTAGCACACGGCCTCATGACGAATGGGTTATGGATTCAGGCTGCATATCCATATGACTCCCAACCGCGACTTGTTTTCGTCATATGTAACAGAAAGAGGTATTGTGCTTATAAGGAATGATTCTTCTTGCAAGATTGCGGGCATTGGAACAGTTAGAATCAAGATGTTCGATGGTGTGATCCGCACGCTTGGAGAAATAAGACATGTTCCTGAATTGAAGAGAAATCTAATCTCACTTGGTACTCTTGATGAAAAAGGGTACAAGTATTCTGGTGAAGGTGGAGTTATGAAGGTCAACAAAGGCTCTCTTGTTGTGATGAAAGGAAAAAGAAAGACTGGGAAATTATATGTCTTGCAGGGCACTACACTTACTGGAGCTGTAGCCGTTGCCGCCTCACCGTCTGACAGTCAGCTGGTTACTCGATTGTGGCATTTGCGACTTGGCCACATGAGTGAGAATGGAATGATTGAGCTGAGCAAGTGAGGATCACTTGATGGGCAGAAAATCAGCAATCTGAACTTTTGTGAACATTGTGTTTTTGGCAAGCAGAAGAGAGTGAAGTTCTCTAAAGGAACTCACAACACAGCCGGAATTTTGGATTATATACATTCTGATGTTTGGGGTCCGGCTAAGGTGACGTCCAAAGAAGGAGCTCGTTGGATGTTGACAATTATTGATGATTTTTCGAGAAATGTGTGGGTTTTCTTTCTGAAGGAGAAGAGTGATGTGTTTTCTACTTTCAAGGAGTGGAAGACTATGATAGAGAAACAGACTGGAAGATCAATTAAGCATCTTCGCACTGATAATGGTTTGGAATTCTGTTCGAAAGAGTTTAAGTCCTTATGCAAGGCTGAGGGAATTGTTCGCCATTACACTGCTCGTCACACTCCACAGCAAAGTGGCGTACCTGAGAGAATGAATAGAACTCTATTCAATAAGGTGCGTTGTATGCTTCTCAACTCTGGCTTGCCGAAGAGTTTTTGGGCCGAAACAGCAGCTTTGGCATGTCATTTGGTCAATCTTTCTCCGTCTGTCCTGCTAAACAAGAAAACTGCTCAAGAGGTATGGTCTGGTTCTCCTCCAAATTATTCTAACCTGAGAATTTTTGGTTGTCCTGCGTATGTTCATGATGTGTAGGAAAAGTTAGATGCTCGCTCGATCAAGTGCATTTTTCTGGGCTATAAGCTTGGTGTGAAAGGATACAAGCTTTGGTGTCCTGAAACCAAGAAGGTCATAGTGAGTTGAGATGTTGTCTTTGATGATACTTCTATGGTTCGTAATGCTACTGCTCAAGACTCCTACGTCAAGGTGCAGTAGCTGCAATTGAAACTAGCCTTCGGGTGATCAGTCTAGTCCGAATATGCAGTTGGAGGTTGAAATTGAATCAAAAGTTGCAACTTTGATCAAGTCTGAAGCTACGTCAGAAGAACTAAGTAGCTCAGTTTCTGAACCACCAAGTGCAACTCCACAACGTTGCATTGCAAGAGATCGAGCAAGATTAGTACTCATGATAATCCTGCCGATATGATGACAAAGGCACTTCCCGTTGCTAAGTTTGAGCGTTGCTTGAACTTCGTTGGTCTTGGATGTTGATTTGAGCCCTTAGGGTTTTTGTGGAAGAGGTGGAGTTTTGTTGTCGATGTTGATGTTGTTTTGGGGGATAGTTTGTGATTTCGTGTCAAGGTGGAGATTGTTATATATTAGTGACACGAATCTTGGCTCATAAGTTCTTTTCTAGTTTGACTAGGACTAGTGCTTTATTTTGTGCTATTATAAATAGGTGTTCTCCTATTGTAATTTGTATCTCATATTTTTGATCCCGTTTATCCCCATTAGTGAAATCTTCTCCTCTGCCCGTAGTTTTCTCCCGATTTGGGTTTCCACATAAATCTTGTGTTCTTTTCGTTTCTACTTGTCTTATATTCATAACAACCTGCTCTCAAAATTCTTCTTGGCAAGATGGACTTCAAGAGTATCTACTCTCCATCTTGAGGGAGAGTATTATGAGTAGAAGAAATGAGCAGTGGTGCGCGTCATGTGCATGAGATCTACCAATGGTTAGAAGTCGTTATTTCTTATTTGTGTAATCGTGTTAGTAGTGTTAATATAGATATAAGTTGAGTCAACATCTCATAGCTTAGCTATAAATAGGATCCTCTTTGTATCTCATATCACGTTGAACGAATGAAAATATCTTTTTTGCTCTTCCCTTCTTCTAGTTCTTCTGTAATTCAACACAATGTAATGAAGTTAAATTTTTTTATTTATAAATCTACATAATATTTCGAGATGTAGGTATTTAATATAAAAATTTATTATCCAACCTACCATATTCTAATAAAATATTGCGACAGAAATTTGACTTGACGAACTGGTGTAAAGCTTGTTACGATTTAAAGATCACACGCCGAGCTCTAGAATTGCATACAAAAACGCTCAAGACTCCAACAGCAAAGTAAAAGGCTTACTCCCCTCAACAATCGATCAAATCCACTTGGCACAGTCAGACAGAGAAACCCTTATAAGAATCACTAAATTTCATCGCGGAGAAGAACGTCCACCTAATCTGCGACGAAATCTACAAGAATCCCTAAATTTCCCTTACAGTAAGTTTACTAGGAAATAAATATTTTTTTCATCTGAAGTACCTACATTTCGAAATATTATTCGAATTTATAAATATAAAAATAAATTCCTTATTTCATTTTAATTTTTTTTAAATAATTCACAATATTTTGATATTTTCTCTATGACAACCATGTTTTTTCCCTCTGCGCAAGGATCATTGTCGACACGTGCAAAAAGAAATCCATGTATTTTTCCTATTTTTTTATATTTTTTAATTTTAAAAAATTGTTTCCAATTAAGTACCTACAATCTCGAAATATTATTTGTTTGTTTTTGAAATCTGAAATATAAGATTAAAGCACAACAGAAGGAAAATATTAAAGTGTAACTTTTTTTTTTTCATGTTAAAAGCATAATGTGGTTATAATTTATAGTCGAAAGAAATATAAAATTAACTATATTAAAGAATAAGAATAAATTATGAACAACAATAAATAAATTCCACTATTATCATCAATAATTTGAAAAAAATAAAAACTACAACAAGAATATATTAATTTTGAAAGATTATCACCTAATTTTAAGGCTAATTTTAATTATATTAAGTGTGCCAGAATATATATATGTGATGCATATGCATTAGTACATATACAACTTTGAATTATTTGACCGAAAGATTGTTTTTCTTTTTCTTTGAGGATTTGTATTGCTAGAGAAATTACTATTTGAAATTTTGGGACATGTTTTAAAGACACTGTCCTAAAGAAATTAGGTAATGGACAACAGATATTGATCTCTATTCGGTTGTATTAGTACATAAAAGATTAGGGAGGTCAATCGGGCCAACCCTTCGGGTTTCGGGTTAACCCTATCGGGTTGTCTGGTTATTCGGGTTGGGTTAGCTCGGGTTGGGTTTTTTTTCGGGTTAAAAAAACTCAACCCTAACTCTAACCCTTCGGGTTGCGGGCTGGCCCGTCGGGTTACACATTTTATTAATAAAAATTAACATGTTTGTTAACTATTCTATATTTGTCGCAAAAAATACAACAAAAAAATTGCAAAAATAACATAACAAGCATATAAGTAGTTCGATAGAGTAAATCCAAAAATAACATCTAACAAATCAAGTCTAAGAACATTACACGACATCAACAATTACAATAATATTCAATATTAATTTGTTGTCTCAGCAAAACTAAACAATTGTGAACTGTTAGATAATGTTGAGAATGAGAATGAATGGAGGCTAAGAGATAAAGAGTGAAAATTAATTCTAATATTTATATGTTTAGGACTAGAGTAAGAGAAAGACAGAAAGTGCGTGAATTAATTCGGGTCGTTCGGATCGACCCTAACCCTTTTAGGGTCAACCCTAATAACCTGGTTATGTATTCGGGTTGTAAAAACTCAACCCTAATCCTTTATTTTTTTCGGGTTATTCGGGTCGACCCGTTGGATTCGAGCTCAATTGACATCCCTATAAAAGATGTTATAAATAGGCCCAAAAATAGGTCAATGTTTAGAATTAGAGGATTGCGACATAAGGATATCGATTCCGGCTAGCCTTTGATATTTGAGGATAGAGAAATTCACGCAATAAGGTGTAATAGAGACTTTGGCCCTAAGCGGATAATATGTCTTTCTTATCAAATTATCTAATAAATTTTCTCTCATTATTAATTCATTTAGTTAGTTGAACTTAAATGTAACCATGGTAATGGAGTAAGAGCACTCACAATGGGCGGCTCGAGCCATCTGAGCGTCGAGCTCGCCCATTGACGTTCCGCCTTCATCGAGCCACAACCCGCCAGCTTGAGCCGTTTCGACCAGTTAAAAAAACAAAGGAAATTCGATTAATTTGAACTGAACGGCCACTGACCAGAAGTTTATTTATTTATTTATTGTCTACTATAAATATATAGATATATCTCCACATAATTCACACCTTTCTCCATCGTCTACATTATTTCTTTCTCAATTTCTTCCAATTTATTTTCTTCTTCTTCCTCCTCCTCCAATGGATCCCTACATTCCCAACAATCCTATGTCATCAAATTGGTGTCCCGACTACTCACAAATTTTTTACGTCCATGCCGGCCTAAACTCGATCAATGTCAACGAGTCTCAAGCTTCTGACGAGTACGCCCAATCCACCACCGGTCCCGCCGTCGAAGAGCCCACTACCACCGCATTCAAGAGCAAAAAAATAGAAAAAGCTGCCGCCTCGAAGGTGAAATCGGAGAGATTAAAACGGCCCAATTACACCACGAAGGAGAGCAACATGATCGTACAAATTTGAAAGGAGGAGACATGTGATTCCATCCGCGGCAAAGACCATACGGGTGAAAAATATTGGGGTCGAGTCACGACCTGTTTCAACGCCATCTTCCGACCTGACCCTCCCCCCGCTCAACTACCGGCAAATCAAGAGTCATTTCCAACGGCTCTACGGGGAAATCAATGATTGGATATGTGCATTCAAAAGAGCAAACAACGAACGAGAGAGGAACTTGCGACAACATGGTCAAGAGCAAAGCCCATCGGATATATCGTCAAGAGCATGACGACACCACTTTCAAGAATGAAAAGGCTTGACAGATCTTGCGCAACTATCCAAAGTTTATGAAAATCAAAGGCGGAGACGTGCATACGATGAAAAGGGCAAAAACCACCTGGATGGTAGTTACACCACGACATCCTCCTAGCAAGAGCAGTCCCGTTCTATGGGGTAAAAAGCGGCGGCGAGGGGGCAATGGAAAGAGCAAAGAAAGTTCGGACTCGGCACATTCCGATGCATCTCGTGGATGGAATCGGCAAACCCCAAACTTACCTCCATATATAGCTATGACAAAAACGACTGCCGTTGAGGCTATGCTTGAGACTGCCCAAGTGAAGCAAATGGCTTTGGATATGAAGATCATCCACAAGGACATGACGAAGATGACATTGGAGCAATACCGTATTCATATTATGATGGTGGAGGAGGTGAAGCAAAACCGAGATGGTAGTCGGATTTAGTAGGATTTTAATTTATGTAATTTTTTGTTTTCTATTTTAATATAATGTAATGTAGGATTATCTACTTTATTTTTGCAATTTCTAGTTTAAAGTAAAAAAATAATGTCAAACTATAAAACTTAAAACTAATTCTATCACACTCCTGTCAAACACTTCAAAGCTCTATTTGAAGTCTACAGCTTAACCATTGTGAGTGTCTAATGGGTTTGAAGTGGGAAAACTTTACAACTTGAAAACGAAAAATGCGCCACGAGGCAACAAGGAATATAAATCACGATATGGCGCAAATTGGTTGCTTAAATTTTTATTTTTAGAATACCATCAAAATAAATTTACACATCGTCACATAATCATACGCTAAATTTATCTAATTCGATCTGATTAACTTACAACTGTAATTAACTAAAATTAATTGGAATGTAGTAATTTTTAATTAAAATTTGTAACTCATATTTAGAGATCATTACTCAATCTACTGGAATTGTATTAATTTCAGTTGAGATCTATAAATCTTTAATTAAAATTTATTAAAGAATCCAAAATCAAAAAATTGTGTTGGGGGAGGTGCAATCGCCGCGCCCAAGTGTTAGTCCTACCAGTTTACGAAGAAGAAGATCCAAATTCTTCGATCAATTTGGGGGCTAAATTTGATAGCAAATGTAATTTTTTATTTTTATTAAAATGACGAAAACCCTAATTGCTAAAATAAATTCTATTGCATCTTTTATCTTCGTCCAACCATTACAACACAAGGCATAAAAGTGGGGCCACAACTCTATTGTAGATGCTCTAACTTACTATTTCCTCCATCGCGTTGGTAATGTTTTCTACTTTTTGAACACGATTATTAAAGAGCAAGGTAAAATGATAGAAAATGATAGACCCCATCATGTTTGAAGAATTAAATTGTACTATTTATTAAAAAAAAAGATATTATAAATGGAACGGACGAAAGAGGAAAGATGAATATTATAGAGGGGTCCGAGAGGGAGTATAATATAGAACTTAAAGCTTCAGAAATGGAAAGAGTAAAACCGCATCACATTCTCACGCCGTCACCATCACTTAACAGTCGTTATTTGTTGCTGAGATTACCGACAATTTTTATGACACAGAATGCACATTCCTTTGGGCTGTAGACTAAGGGGGGTTGTATAGGTTTATAGAGGTTGAAGGATTTTAATGGATTTTAAAATCTGGGGTGTATTGGATTCACAGATTTCAAACACCATTAAAATTTAGGGGTATACAATTCTACAGATTTCAACTCTATTAAAATTCAGGGATATTGGATTCACAGTTTCAAACTCCATTAAAATCTTGGTATATTTAAGTTTAGCTCGATTTCGACGGATTTCATTAATTCATGGATTTTGATGGATTTTGAAGGATTTCAAAGACAAAATACAAAGGATTGAAATCTGATGGTCCCGATACGAGTTACTGGTGTATGGGGGGGGGGGGGGGAATACACCAGTTAGGATTTTTCAACTTTCGAAAAACTTAACACTTGAAATCAACTTCAACTGAGTAAAAGGACTCAGTTGGGATCTCACAGCTGAGTAAGCAACCTCAGCTGGAAGAGTGGTGCTGTGCGGAATGTGGTGGAAAATGAACTCGTAAAAACAAACTCACGCTTTTATGCACGGTTGGTCAAAACCAAAACTGTTGATGTGAAAGTATGCAGATTGTATGCGGTTAGTTTGTCAGTTGAGATATGCAAATAATGACTGAACACAAATAAACACGACACACAAGATTTACGTGGTTCGGAGAGAACTCCTACATCTACGGGGAGATGTGAGTCCACACACCTCAGTCCAAGTTCTTCTGGACAGTTCCACTCAGCTTACGCGGGCTGAGCAACCGTTACAGTTTAGTTTCCGGGCACTAAACAGCCTAAGTCAAGTTTGCGGGTACTTGACGACCTGACTACTCAATTACAGGAAGAGTAAGGTCCTAGCACACTTTTTAGGGTGTGAGAATGGGTAGGATTTCCAACTACAGCTCGATCATGAATGAGAGCTGGATCTAAGGCTTGAACGAATAAACACTCAACCTAAGATCAAAAACAGTTTCGATCTCTAGGAACCCTCAGCTACTAATGTTCTCTCAAATTGGAACTCTCAGCCGCTAATGCTCTTAGATGATGATTTTGCAGATTTGCTTTTTGCTTTGATTTCTCTCGAGAAAGCTCTTGAATTTTTCGTCGTCTATGTGTCTGTGTATTTCTCGAATGAGAGAATGCCTCTATTTATAGGCGGAGAGAATCAACTAGCCGTTGGAGGAGCAGTTGATCTCTGATCGGTTGAAAGCGATGGCTTGTCTCTCATCTTTGCAGACTTTCCCAATATGGCATCTGTGCTCTTCTGCTTTCCATCTGAGACAGCCTTGTGTTGGGCCAGATGGGGTAGTGTCTGAACGGTCAAACCCTCATGTGACTTCCTTTTGAAATTCAAATCTTTGACAGTCAACTTCGGTTTGTCAGTTGAAAGTCTTGACCTACATCTGAGTGATCTTCAGTTGATGTTCCGATCTGTCGAGCTCTCAGCTGACTTTGAACTTCAAACAGTTGAACTCCTTGTTCGGATTCTATAACTGAGGTTCTGAAACTGAACACTCAATTGTCTTTCTTGTATTTACTCAGTTGGGTTTGAACCCTCAGATGATTTCCTTTTCATCTGATGTTCTCTTCCTTTCAACTGTTTCTCATCTGATGAACGCTCAGTTGGTTTCCTTCTCAACTGATGTTCTGAAGACTTCCCCTTGTTTGCATCTGAACAAATGAACTCTCAGTTGTCTTTCTTCACAACTGATGTTCTGTCTGAGTGACGCCTTGTTGCCATCTTCAGCTGGAGACCTGTAAAGATAAAATCTTAACTTTGCTCAAACAGCGAGCCTAAATTCTAACATTAGGTTCTGGCAACATCTACTCGGTTGGGGTCAGCCGGTTTTGGAATTCATCAAAACTTATACTAATAAATTTCCCAACAATTTCCCCCTTTTTGATGATGCCAAAACCACTTATAACTTTAAACCACTATTGATCTAATCCTCTCTAACTGACCTAAAAACTCAGCTGAAATTCTAGACAGTCTATAAGATAAAACATCAAAGGGTTAGGACAGATATACCATGAAATTGAAAGACTTTGTGATTCAGAGCTTGGACAATGAGGAATTGTTCATCAAGGTGAATCGTATTATATACTTTGAAGTTTTTGTTACAACTGAAGGTTACAAGATTAAGCACAAAACAGATAAAGATACAACAGTTGCTTCAAAAACTACAACATCCAAAAACATTATCAGCTCAAAAACTTTGACAGCTCAGAAATACTGTTGACCGTACTTGCTGAAGATACGGTTGAAGATCTCCTTCTTCGCTTTCGACTCGATCCCAGTGTTGACGCCGTGTTCCTTGCAGACTTGCCTCGCCTCAGCCATGATCGTATTTCTATTTGGCGTGCTCGTGCCTTTGATCATCGGAGGTCGGTACCTGCACATCTTCGGAACTGGAACAGTGTTGGGATCAAGCTGAGCATTCAGCATAGCTCGCTTGAACTGACTAAACATTCTAGGGTCTCCAGATCTGAGTTCCCACAGGGCTTCCTTGAAGGCTAGCCTTGGGTCTTCAGTCGAGTAGACTTTCCTGTAATAGAAGTCATTGACGAACTCATGCTTGAACTGTTCCCAGTCATCGTTCCACTCCGCATTCATCCACTTGTCAACATGTGGGTATCGAGATGGGAGCGGAGCGTCCTTCTGCAGTTGGTGCGTCGACTTCCTAGCCTCAGCCTTCATCTGGTGCTTGTTGATTCTTCGCACACTCCGGCTGGCTTTATTCCTGTCAACTCTCTTTTCCACCTTGGCCAGTTCTTTCTCGAACTTGGCCACCTTTTTGGCCTGATCGGCAGCGAACTTCTTGATCCAAGAGGGATTCAAGTACTTCTCCTTTGACTCCCCCATAGCTTTGGCAGCTTCAATGCAGTCTTCAATAGATATCCCGTCAAGTTCTGCATCGAGCTCGGCCGTGAGCTCGGCTACGAGGTTGTGGGAGATTTCCAGTTCGGGCTGCGATCCTTCAGCTTCAGCTTCAGCTGGCACTCCTTCTCCTTGCTCAGCTCCTTCGACTTGCTGGAGAACAGCTTTCCCTCGTTCAGCAACAGCTGCTGGCTTCTTGTCTTCCCCCTTTTTGGCATCATCCAAAAGGGTGGCAACAGTGCCATCCAGGGAGTTCAACTTGGCTTCAACTTGTTGAACTCTGGAAAACAGTTTGTCAACAGCATCCTTCTCAACTACCTTCTTGGCCAACTCCAAGTCTTGGCGCTCCTGCTCAGCTCGCTGCAGAGCTGCAAAGGTCGCAGAGACCTCTTTGTGGAGAGAGACGAACTCAGCTCGGAAGGAGCCGAACTGAGACATCCATTCCTGGTCCTGAGTCTGCTGGGACTTTACGAGGTCAGATTCAGCAACTGTCTTGAACACGTTGAAATCCGAGCTGAGGCTCTGAATGGCCTTCCTTTGAGCTGAGACCTCCGAGCTGGAAGAAGTAGAGAGGTCATCAAGCTTGTGCTGAAGAGACGAGGAGAGGATTTCCAACTGATTCTTCAAGCTGGCATTGTCGGCCATCAGCTTCTGCATCCTGTCAGCTTCTTCCTCCTTGCCCAGCTGGATCTTGGACAACATCTCCGTCCTCAGCTGGTTGACCCTTTCCGAGATCAGCTCGCAGATGGCGTCGGTTGAGAGAGCTGGATGATCGGAGGGTCCGGACAGAAGCTGTGGTTGTGGCTGGGCAGCAGGCTCCGAGACAACCATGGCAGATCGGCTGGCGAGGTAGGCCTTGAGCTTGTCTTCTTCTCTCTTGGCCGCCTCATCAGCTGCGTCGACGTCGTCCATGCAGGAGGCATTTTTGGCGAGCATGTCATCAAGAAAGTGAACAGCTTCAGGGTTGTTGCACAGCTCCCTGGTGTCTATCCCTTCTTGGATGCTTTTGTCCAGACGTCGTCGGAGCACAGCCACCTTTTGGTTGTAAGCCACCTCCAGGCTCTGGTAGTCGAAGTACTCCCTCAGGTTGGACTCTTCGACCTTTAACCTGTCCCAACCATGAATCCTGAGGGTCTCCTCCTTTACGTACCAGTAGCTGAATATGACACTGAACTGGTATAGAAGTTCCGTCCCGAGAACAGAGAAAATGGGCATCGATGTTGCCTCGAGGAACATACCAATCAGCTTACGGAAGCAGTAGCTGAGTGTTCCTTCATACTCAGCTAGGATCGCCTGGCGGTTGGCTTCTTCATCGATCTAAGGGGGGTCGATATCGAAGGTTATGGGTTCGATGGTTTCATCAACGTTGGCCGAAGAAGTGGTCACAACGTTGGCATCGAGCGAGAGGCTCGGAATATCTGACTGAGGACCAGTTGTTTGAACTGGATCCTCTTTGGATGGAGAGTTGGCTGGCTGGAGGATTTCTTCAGTCACAGGTGGGTTAACCTGGCTGGCATCAGCTCTAGATCGACTGTCGTGGGACTCCTCAGATGAAGAAGAGTCATCTGAGGAGGAGCTGGCATCCACCACTTGGACCTCCACGTCTTCACCTGCCTCCTCAGCCACGTCCTCCTGGCGAGGTTGAAGAATAAACCCAGCTGGGTCAACCGATTGGCTGGATTCGGTTGACTCTTTTTCCTCAGCTGGCTTTGTCACCATTGGACTGGTTGAAGGACGAGCTGCGGGCTGGACGATCCTGATCCTTGGCCTCTTCTGGAGGGGTTCCTCCTCTTCTTCTTCTTCTTCTTCTTCCTCTTCCTCAGCCACCTCCTCCAGCTGGCGCTTCGCTGGCTTGGACCTTGAAGGGCGGCGAGCAGCTAGCTCCACAGCTGGCTTGGGAACACCCTTGGGGGTGTAGACAGCTTCTACAACATCCCTGGCCTTCTTGGCTGAGGGGAACAACGACAGCTTGCTGACTGGAGTGTCCTCACTTCCTTCCCATGTCAGCGGCAGACCCTGTGTGGCTTGGAGGATGAGGGCTGATATCTTTGTCCCGAGGTTGAGTGTCCCCTTGACACTCAATAGCAGTTCTCCAGACTCAGCTGTTATCTCGGAGATTTTCTGTTTTTCCATCAGCAGCTGGCTCTCTATAAATCCCAACCAGTCGACCTGGTGCATCTCTTCCAGGGCCTTCTACTGCTTGAGCTTAGGACGGCTTATGTCCCCGAAGGCTCCACCATATGCGAAGATGCATTTGGAAATTACATCGAAAAGAAGTCGGTGCTCCGGCTTCAACTTTGTCCTTTGCATGCTCCCCTTCAATGGTTCGAGAACAAGAAGAATGGTTTGAAGGAAGGCATCAGCTTCCTTGTCAGAAAAGTTCCCCACCACATCTGTGGCTTCACGGTTTCTGGGGATGAGCTTCTCCAGCTCCTTTGACACCTTTATCTCCACAACGGAGTCTTCTACTGTCCGGGAGGTTCTGTGGCGTTGCTTGCACGGGATGATCGTGACAAGCCCGTCTTTTGCAACTCGTTGCAGATTCCGGTAGAAATGTACGATCTGCTTCCTGAGCAACAGGGCCGGAGAGAGGGTTGCCCAGTCAAGCAGATGGTGGTCGGAGAGGATGGCGGTGATTGGAGCGAGCTCAGGCGAGGAGAGAGCCGCTCTGGATAATATCTGTTCGAAATGAATCTTCGACATCACCATGTCGAACGATTCCTAGAACGTTGCAGGCTCTGAGGAAACCATCTTCTTAGAAGCTTTTGACTTGGGCGCCATCTCGAGGAGATATATATGCAAAGAAAGAGCGAAACACTTTACTGGAAATGGCGAAACAAGATTTGAGAAGATGATGAATAGAGAGTAAAGATATGCACGAAAAGAGAAGGTAAGGATCACTTCCTGATTTGCCGTATTATATAATCTTTGACTCGGATAAAATCAACGGCTGGGGTTAAATGGCGCGAATCTATTAACGGCTGGCAGCTGATGTCGACATCAGCTGTATACCTCAGTTGCCGCATACCATCAGCTGACTCGAGTTCGTCTGTTCAGCTGACGTCTGATGTCTTCAGTTGGCAATTCGTATCTGAGATTCCTCCTTCATCTGAGCTTCCCCCTTAAGTCGATATCCGACTCTTCAGCTCGGATGGATCCTTATCAGCTCGGCTGACTCTTCATCTCGGATGACTTTTTAGCTCGGATGAGTTTTTAGCTCGGATCCAAAAGTCCTAGAAGATCACACAGCATCTTGAACCGGGCTTCAGGAAGAGGTTTGGTGAAGAAGTCAGCTCTCTAAATTTCAGTTGGGATCTTCTCCATGGACACATCCTTCTTCTCAATATGGTCTCAGATGAAATGATGACGAATATCGATATGCTTAGTCCGAGAGTGGTGAACAGGGTTTAGAGAGATAGCTATGGCACTCGAGCTATCACAATGAATGGGAACCTGTCCAGTTGAGACTTCATAATCTCTCAGCTGCTGCTTCAGCCACAATACTTGCATGCAACAGCTTCCGGCAGCCATGTACTCTGACTCGGTTGTCGAAGTAGCAACACACGCTTGTTTCTTGGAGAACCATGAAACCAGCTTGCTTCCCATGAATTGACAGTGTCCAGAAGTAGACTTCCTATCCAACCGATCTCCTGCTAGGTCGGCATCTGAGTATCCAGTCAGCTGGATATTGTCATCAGTTGGGTACCACAACCCAACATTGACAGTTCCTTTCAGATACTTAATGATGTTCTTTGCTGCCAACATGTGTGCTTCTCTTGGTTGGACTTGAAAACGAGCACACACTCCAACTGCGTATGAAATGTCTGGTCGGCTGGCAGTTAGGTATAGCAGCGAACCGATGATCCCTCTATACTGGCTGGCATCAACGAGCTTTCCTTCAGCTCCTGGTTCGATCTTCCAGTTCGTGTTCATAGGGATCTTGGTTGTCTTACTTGTTTGCAATCCGAACTTGGTGATGAGCTCCTTTGTATATTTGGACTGGTTGATGAAAATCCCTTCAGGTGACTGCTTCACTTGTAATCCAAGGAAATAATTCATCTCGCCCATCATTGATATCTCGAACTTTTCCTTCATAAGATCGGAGAATTTCTTGCACAGCTCCTCCGACTTGGAGCCGAAAATGATGTCATCAACATAAATTTGCACGACAAGTATATCTTCTCCAACTTTGATGGTGAACAGAGTTTTATCAACTGAACCTCGTTTGAATCCTGAGTCCAGAAGAAATCCACACAGAGTGTCATACCATGCCCTTGGCGCTTGCTTTAGACCATAGATAGCATTCTTCAGCTTGTACACTCTTCCATCTCCAGTCTCAAAACCAGGAGGCTGTTCAACATATACATCTTCTTTTATATCTCCATTGAGGAATGCACACTTCACATCCATCTGATATACTTTGAACTTGTGATGTGCGGCATAAGCTTCGGATGGCTTCCAGCCTTGCAACTGGTGCAAAGGAATCTTCAAAGTCAATTCCTTCTTGTTGGCAGTATCCTTGAGCTACCAACCTTGCTTTATTCCTCACAATGAATCCAATGACGTCTCTCTTGTTTTTGAAAATCCACTTTAATCCAATCACCTTGACACCATTTGGTCTTTCTACCAACTCCCATACACAGTTGCGTAGAAACTCATTCAATTCTTCTTGCATAGCTGTTGTCCAGTGGACACAGTTGAGAGCTTCTCCAACATTCTTCGGTTCTGGAACATCAGCTACAAAGCAAGAAATCATGACAACATCTCCAACTTGCTCGAACTCCTCTAGAATTGCCAATTCCTCAGCATATTGGGCATAAGCGTTGGAATCTTCCTCGGTTGATTCTGGATTTGCAACTCTGCTCCGTGTGCGCACACCCTCGGTTGGATCTCCGATGATGTCGTCAGTGGAATGAACTTCATACCATCTTCGGTTGCGTCTTCCTTCTTCTTCCAACTGTGGCTGTTCAGAAATCTGAGTTGGAGTCTTCAGAGCTGGTGATTGATCAGCTGTTGAGTCTGGATCCTCAATATTTACAATGGTTTGAACTGAGCTCGGTTGGGCATCGGATGTTGATGCAGTTGTAGGGGCATCAGCTGAAGTTCCTCTTTGGGACGAGCCGAGGTCTTCGCATTCATCTTCAGAGGAGTATGGATCCTCATCCTCAGTTGCCCATATTAGAGGTTCAGCTCTGTTCTTTTCCCGAAGTGCTTGCGATCTGGTGAGAACTGGTAGAACAGCTGGATCCGCGTGTTGTTCCTTTACCTGTTCCCTGCACTCATAGATAGATTCATCAAAACTAACATGAGGTGTTATTTCCACAACACGAGAGCTGTTGTTGAAAACTCTATATGCCTTGATCCGAGTTGCATATCCAAGAAATATGCCCTTCGAAGCTTTGGCATCAAAAGTTTTCAACTGAGTCTTCCCATTGTTGTGAATATAACACTTAGATCCAAAAATACGAAAATAAGAAATATCTGGCTTTCTGCGTCTCTACAGCTCGTAGGGTGTCTTTCCCAACCGCTTGGTGAGAAGAGATCGATTCTGTGTGTAGCATGCTGTGTTGATCGCTTCAGCCCAAAATCTCTTAGGCAGTGCTGAGCTCGCTAACATGGATGTGGCTGCATCCTTCAGAGTTCTATTTCTTCGCTCAGCTACGCCATTCTGTTGTGGAGTACGTGCGACTGATGTCTGATGGGTTATGCCATTCTTTTCGCAATACTCAATGATGGTTTCATTTAGAAACTCTGTTCCACGATCTGATCGGATAGATATGATCTTCATCTCTTGTTGGTTCGATATCCAATCCATCAGCTTGGGCAGCTCATCTCGGGTTTCACTCTTGTGGCGCATGAAGATGGTCCACGTATATCTTGAGTAGTCATCAGTTACAACCAAAGTATATTCGTTTCCATTAATGCTTTTTGGTGTAACTGGCCCGAAGAGATCCATATGGATCAGCTGCAACACTCGGTCGGTTGAAGGAGTTGACTTCAACCGGAAGGAGGTTCTAGCGAGCTTTCCCAGCTGGCATGCACTGCAGATATGTGTTGTTGAAAACACTCGGTTAGGTATGCCTCTTGCATGTTCTTTTTTGGCGAGTCGGTTCATCGTCTTGAAATTCAGATGGTTGAGCCTTTTGTGCCACAGCCAGCTCACATCCGAACTGCTCTTTGATAACAGGCAAGTGTCAGGGAGGCTGCTGTTCCAATCAACGTAGTATACATTCCTTGTTGGAGATCGATTTCCCAACAATATCACCTGCTTTGATCCGACATCTTTAACTCTGCAACCCTGTGCATCAAACTTGACAGAGAAACCATTATCACAGAATTGGCTGATGGAGAGCAGGTTATGCTTCAATCCATCAACATAAGAGACATTAGAAATTGAAACATGATTGGTTTCAAGGGTACCGTAACCTCTGGTATAACCTTTTGAGTTATCACCAAAAGTAACTGATGGACCTTCTTTCTCCACAAAACTTCCAAGCAAATCCTTCAGATTTGTCATGTGTTTCGAGCATCCACTATCCATCACCCACATTGTTGTAGACGCTTTCTTCTTCCTCAGTTGTTTCTCCTGTACCTGCAAAGAGAAACTCGCTTAGGTCCCCAATTTCAGTTCGGTCCTGGAGGGTTAGAACCAGTTCCCCCTGGAACTGTGCGTCGCTTTTCTCTGTACACTCGAATAGCCTTGTCATTCCAAATGATCTGCCCATTTTCATCAACTATAACAACACCTCGGTTATCCTTAGGCTTGTTGTTTGAAATGATGCTCTGTTTCTTGGGAGGAGTTGGATTTCTCCCATGTTGGGCTTTAGGAGGTGAGGCTTTCCCCCTGTTTTGATGGCGATTTTTATCTTGTTGAGTTTGTCTTTGCGGTCGGACGCCATTGTGGAATCTTCTTGGCTGATTCTGATTCCATTGCCCTGGCTGTTGACGATAGCTGTTCATGCCTGGATGTTGATTCATGTTGTGGCATGAGTTACCATAGCTGTCGTAACTGTTCCACATAGGTTGACTCTGTTGGAACCTCTGGTTGTTGTGGTGATGGAATCGTTGTTGATTCTGTCGGTTGAAGCTTGGTCGGTTCTGTTGGTTCCATCTCTGCTGTGGTTGGTTTGTTGGTCGATTATCACGTCGGTTCTGAGCTTGGTTATGTTATCGATTTTGAGCTCGATTCTGATTGCGACTCCGACGTCTCCGGTTCCTCCGTTGAGTCTTGAACATTCCCCCTCGATTGTAGACTCCACCGACTGTTTTGTTGGTGCTCCATCTGCAGCTCCTTTGCCTTTCTCAGCCACAGTTGCCTTTGTCGGTTGTGATGGTGTTTGTTCTGTTGCAGACTCAACTGTGTTAGGTTTGGCAACCATGACTTCCTCAGCCTTGGTGAAGGTAGCTGGTGGAATTCCAGTGTCCTTTGCCACGTCGTATCCGAGTCCAGACACATCATCCGTTTGCCGTCTGTATCTGATGAGATTCTCGATGATCTCGGATGACTGATATATCTTTGTCAGGTTGTCCTTCTCAGTTTGAAGATCCTTGAGAAGAACAGCTATATGCTCGGTCTGGGCATCTGATGTCTTCATCAGCTGGTCGATCTGAGCCTCTTGCTTGTTCAACTGTTCGTTCTGTGCCTTGATCTGTTCCTTTAACTGTTCATCGGTTGAAGCCTCAGTTTGGTTGGCTGTACTCAGTTGACTTTTCAGCTGGTCAATTTCTTCAGCTTGTCTCTTGATCAGATCGTCCTTTTCGGTTAAGGAATCTTCAAGCTTGGCGAACTGGGCTTGAAGACTCTTAAACTCAACCGACTGCTGATGCAGTTCCTCACTGAGTTCTTGAAAATCATTCCAGGAGGGTTCCAACTCATCGCTCAGAGATTCCTGCATGTTAGAAGTATTGGAAGAATTTAAGCGAGCAGGATTAGATTGTACCTCAATATCATCTTGGTCGGTTCCAAGTGCCATGAGGCATTGATCCGGACTGATGACTTTGTTGGTAGAGGTCAGATCATCCTCATCTTCAGTGTCTGTGAAGATGTCCATATCGTCAGCTGCCTCTTCTGCTACCATGGCCTTGTTCTTTGCAGTTTGCTTGGCCCTCAGTGCTTCTCTTTCCTTCTTTGAGAGGTCTGGGCAGTAAGCTTTGAAGTGTCCTTCCTTGCCACATTCGAAGCATCCATTGGTGATTGGCTTCGAACTGTCTCGAGTTCGGTTTGATTTATAGAAACGTTTATATTTGCCGAACCGAATGTCCATGTCGGCTAGTTTCTTTGACAGCGCTGCAATGTTCTGTTGCAGTTCCTCTCTGCTTGGCTCCTTTGCAGTCGTGTCAGCCGATCTGGTTGGCCTTGACGATCTTGATTTTGAGTAGTCAGCTCGGAGGGCAACTGACTTTGATGCTGAGCCGACATCTTCAATTCTATTTGTCTGACTTGAGGGCTGCGACCTCCTTCTGTTGACCTTATACTCATTTCCTTTCAAGATTGAGAACAATCTTTCAGTTCCCATTTCACCAAGGTCAGCTCGGCTCTCGTGGATATTTGTGAAAGTATCCCACTCAGCCGGTAGAGCTTGCAACACTTTGAGGTTTATTTCTCTTAGAGTGTATTTTCCTTTCCGGATGGATTGGATTCTTCTGATGATGTCCATAAACCGAAGCTCTAGCTGATCTATAGTCTCATCAGGTCGCAGACTGAAATTGTCAAAATCTTGACATGCATGCGAGAACTTGTTTTCCTTTGTCTCGTCGCTTCCTTCACTTAGCGAGGCCAGGATGTCCCACATCTCTTTTGCGGTCTCACACTCCTCTATCCAGGGCAGATAATCTTGTCCAACCATGGACATTATTGTGCTCTGAGCCCAGATATCCAGCTGGCTCACCTTGGCCTCCTCCGGAGTGTAGTCCTCTGGCTGTTTCTCCACATACTCCACCACTGCATCTCCATCGTTGGGATTTGTGGGAGTGCGAAGTATTCTGTCTCGTATGACGATTGGTCCAGATGTGAGAACTTGTTGCATCCTATGATGCTTGGACAAAAGGATCTTCTTCATTCGAGTTCTCCATGATGTATAGTTGACAACAGAGAACATGACTGTGATCTTGTCCTTGACGTCCATCTGCACAAACAAAAACAGGACAACAAAAATGCGAGCAAGAATGCACTAGCGTGAAAAGATCTGTTCAGTTGACCACTGAAGAAAATTCTCGAATTCACACCTCGTGAAACAGAGTCAGCAGTCTTTTGAACCACTGCTCTGATACCACTTGATGGTCCCGATACGAGTTACTGGTGTATGGGGGGGGGGGGAATACACCAGTAAGGATTTTTCAACTTTCGAAAAACTTAACACTTGAAATCAACTTCAACTGAGTGAGAGGACTCAGTTGGGATCTCACAGCTGAGTAAGCAACTTCAGCTGAAAGATTGGTGCTGTGCGGAATGTGGTGGAAAATAAACTCGTAAAATCAAACTCACGCTTTTATGCACGGTTGGTCAAAACCAAAACTGTTGTTGTGAAAGTATGCAGATTGTATGCGGTTAGTTTGTCAGTTAAGATATGATAATAAAGACTGAACACAAAAGAAAACACGACACACAAGATTTACGTGGTTCGGAGAGAACTCCTACGTCCACGGGGAGATGGAGTCCACACACCTCAGTCCAAGTTCTTCTGGACAGAACCACTCAGCTTACGCGGGCTGAGCAACCGTTACAGTTTAGTTTCCGGGCACTAAACAGCCTAAGTCAAGTTTGCGGGTACTTGACGACCTGACTACTCAATTACAGGAAGAGTAAGGTCCTAGCACACTTTTTAGGGTGTGAGAAAGGGTAGGATTTCCAACTACAGCTCGATCAAGAATGAGAGCTGGATCTAAGGCTTGAACGAATAAACACTCAACCTAAGATAAAAAACAGTTTCGAATTCTAGGAACCCTCAGCTACTAATGTTCTCTCAAATTGTAACTCTCAGCTGCTGATGCTCTTAGATGATGATGTTGCAGATTTGCTTTGATTTCTCTCGAGAAAGCTCTTGAATTTTTCGTCGTCCATGTGTCTATCTGCATATCTGTACTTCTCGAATGAGAGGATCCCTCTATTTATAGGCGGAGAGAATCAACTAGCCGTTGGAGGAGCAGTTGATCTCTGATCGATTGAAAGCGATGGCTTGTCTCTCATCTCTGCAGACTTTCCCGATATGGCATCTGTGCTCTTCTGCTTTCCATCTGAGACAGCCTTGTGTTGGGCCAGATGGGGTAATGACTGAACGGTCAAACCCTCATGTGACTTCCTTTTGAAATTCAAATCTTTGACAGTCAACTTCGGTTTGTCGGTTGAAAGTCTTGACCTTCATCTGAGTGATCTTCAGCTGATGTTCCGATCTGTCGAGTTCTCAGCTGACTTTGAACTTCAAAACAGTTGAACTCCTTGTTCAGATTCTATAACTGAGGTTCTGAAACTGAACCCTCAGTTGTCTTCCACTTCTTTACTCAGTTGGGTTTGAACCCTCAGATGATTTCTTTTTCATCTGATGTTCTCTTCCTTTCAACTGTTTCTCATCTGATGAACGCTCAGTTGGTTTCCTTCAACTGATGTTCTGAAGACTTCCCTTTGTTTACATCTGAACAAATGAACTCTCAGTTGTCTTTCTTCACAACTGATGTTCTGTCTGAGTGACGCCTTGTTGCCATCTTCAGCTGGAGACCTGTAAAGATAAAATCTTAACTTTGCTCAAACAGTGAGCCTAAATTCTAACATTAGGTACTGGCAACATCTACTCGGTTGGGGTCAGCCGGTTTTGGAATTCATCAAAACTTATACTAATAAATTTCCCAACACTAATCATATAGCTCTAATGAGCAGAGTTTTAAATGTTTTTGGCATGTGTTCACTGAGTACGAAGTACTCAGCCCTGCATGTATTTCTAAACGTGCAGGTTAGCGGGATGTGGATGGCGTGGGCTACTTGGTGGTGTGGTGTGTTTGTTTTGGTCGAGTAAGAAAGTGGACTGGTAATTGCATGTCTTCATACATGTAGTTGTTAGGATTGAGTCGAAATTTCCGCCGCAATGCATTGAAATGCTATGTTAATCAAAGTCTTTTGTTATGTTTTGAATCATACTCTGTTACATATTCTGATTCACTTGCGATGTGCTCAATACAATTTATGGTTTTTGTTGATTCTCGTTTCTTGTGAACTTGACATCCTTATTCCAAATTGGATTTGATATGTAAATTATCCATGCTCGTTTGATGTTTTAGTTGGGACTTGAAAGCATGTTCTATTTGTTATCGCTTTCAGTCAATATTCCCTTATTTTCCCCGGGCATGAATCCCTTATTTAAGCTGAGTCGATGGATGGTTAGTAGTGTTAGTGTCGTTAGTCGCATCTCGGGAGTCGGGTGTGACATCTTTCTTCATTAGAATCCGCCGACCTCCGATGGAAAAGGAAGTCCGGTAGAAGATGATGACTGGATTCCTTCTCTCGAATGAATATTCAGGTTTCTTCGATGTGGAGACCAAGAGCGTCTCGAATATATGATGTTTCAGTGATGAGCCCTATTTTCGTGCTCTTTTTAGTGTCTTGTTTAGGATTAGATCGAGTCTTTTTCCTTTATTTTGTGTCTGTTTGTGTTTGGGAGAACACATTGGGCGGCAAGACAGGAAAAATTGGTAATTGCGCATAAAGAGGAAGAAATCAGACAAAATAGGCCTAGGCAAGAATTGCTGACCAAAGAAGAAAGAGGAAGAGAAGAATGGTCACGAAGAGTGCCAACGAGGTCACCACGTCAGTATGCGAGGCCATCACGATGAAGCGATCAGAGGTCAACATATTCCCATAAAAGGAAATAGACCGTTCTGACCGCATCTCAGTGGTCGAACTTAAAACAGCTTGTAAGCCAATAAACAAAAAAGGAATGCAGAAGGGCGTTGGAGGTCCCAAAGAGATAAAAGTCAAAACTTTGCCAGAAATGAAAAGAGCATCTCTGACCAAGACCACAACGTCTTCAACTGTAACCTCCAGCAGCAGCAAAAAGGCAACCAATTGGAAGGAAGAAAGGACAAAAGATTGAAAGTGACGTGCCAGCTACAAGTGGACAAGGCGGGTGCCACAGAGGTCTCCACGGATTTGAAAATGGTCAAAACCCTACCTACCAACTTGGAGTTGGAGTATAAATAGCCATCTCCTTCACCATTGGAGGCAATTCTTTTTAGATCTTAGTATCTCCATTTACTCCATAGTTATTTGCAGAGAAAAAACACCCTTTAGTTTCCGTTTTTAGCCCTCTCCCCTTTGAGGAGAGGGCACTGCTTCTTTTCCAGCGGCGTTGGTGTCGGCCATGTTTTGTAACCTTTTCTAGTTCAATAAATCTTTAGCTATGTTTCATTTTTGTTTCTTCTTTACTTTCTTTCCTAGTTAGTTGTTCTTAGCTTGGTTTGGGTGAGAGAAAGTGAAGCGTTCACGGTGATCATCGGGAGGTCTAAACTGGGGTCCTGAGATCCGTATGAGCCCGTTCCCAATGCATTGGGCTTTATTCCAAAGTGGTGGAGCCTCCACGACTTCACCGGAGGCCTACGGAGGAGTGGCGGAGGTGAAATCCCTCACAATACTGGGCAATGGTGTAGGGGTTGTTGGAAATGGTTTAAGTATTAACCATTATTAAGGGTAAATATTGTTAATTAAATATTTATTATTTAATTAAAATATTTATTGGATGTTAATCTATGTTGTGAGTAGATCAACGTGGTATATTTAATATCTCTAAACCGATTTTCGGTGAGTGAGATATTGTATGCTAAAGGTTGGATGTTGAAGTAGTAACTAACATGCTATTAATTATAATAAATGTTAGTTGTCCCACATAGGTTATATGTGGATGATTTGACTAGCATTTAAGGCTATGTCTGCATGGGCTTAATAACTTGTTGGGTTGGTGTGTATGGATGTGTATGGATGCCCTCGTGCGCGTACACACACGCACGCGCGCCGCCACCGCCGCCACCGCCGTTCGTCCATGCGGGCGGGCTCAGGCTCGGGCCTGGGTCTGGGACTTGGATCTTGGCAATTGGTGCTTTGGGCCTTATCTTTTGGACCAACTTCATAAGCCCAATTCATCTATTTATTGAGCCCAATCCAGAAGCCCAATCCGCAAGTCAACCCATCAGCTCAATGTCTCTTGGCTATTGTAACCGCTGAAGACTCTTCACATCCGGCACCACTTGACGTCCAAAAACCGCCGGTCATCATGGCTGCGTTTATGGGACGAGTCCCTTCACTTGGTTGAGAACTGCTATATAAGGAGGCATGCTCCATTGCATTCTTGATTCATCCAAAGCAATTTGCACTCCTCTCCTCCATTGCATAGCATTTCATACACTTTGAGTTCAGTCTTCGTTCCAGTTCCAGTTCACTGGAGCTCGGTTCTGTTTGTGGTGCTAGTACAGCCGAGACGTTAAGATCGTTTTAACCTTTGGGGACGAGCCACCTTACCATGAGCACTACCGGGGCGTATTCTCGTCTTGCGGGTAAAAGTCTAACTTCGGACGATTTTTGGTTCTTTCTAAACTTGTTCTTCAGTTTTCATTGTAATACTTATAAGTTTATTCGTGTCCAAGTTCATCAATAAAGAAATATTGTTCATTGTTATCTACACGAGCAAGTACCTGATTCCTAACAATCGTAAGACGAGAATAACAAAAGTTACTTGTTCGTGTGCTTCTTGAAACTGAAGTTCAACTGAAACTCTGCTGAAAAAAATGTCTACCAATCCGAGCACTGGCACTAATCCATCAACCAATTCTGGAACGATTGGCTCCTTGAGCTCAACCATGGCTCCAGTCCAACCTGCTACTCGGCTCATGCCTATCGCCGAGAAATCTCCCATTTTCTCGGGCACTGGCTTCAAAAGATGGTCCCAAAAGATGATGTTCTATATCACCACAATGGGGTTTGCTAGCTTCCTGCATGACGAAAGACCTCATGTCCCAGCTGAGGATGAGGCAAATGTGCAAGTTCGTATTGACTACGACACTTGGGTGCATTCTGACTATCTGTGTCAGAATATGTTGCTGAACGGGCTTGATGATGGTCTGTTCAATGTGTTCAATATCAAGGAAACTGCTAAAGAAATTTGGGATGCTCTTGAGTTGAAGTACCGTGTTAATCCTGCTAGCACGAAGAAGTTCGTAGTGACGAGGCTCACCAAATTCCAAATGGTGGACAGTCGTCCTATGATGCTCCAAGTACACGAGTTCCAAACTCTTATACACGATGTTCATTCCGAGGGGATGCCTCTGCCCTAGGCGTATACTGTGGCGTTCTTCGTTGACAAGTTGCCGTCAAGTTGGAAGGAGTTCAATGGATACCTTAAGCATAAGCGAAAGGAGATGACCCTTGAGACGTTGGTAGCTAAGCTTCAAACTGAAGCTCAAGTCCATGATCAAGATATGAAGGCCAAGGTTCCAATGGAGACTAAGGCTAATCTGACCGATGGTAGGGGCAGACCTTCAAAGAAGCGTCCTTATCCTACCAAAGGCAAAGGAAAAGAAGTGGCACCTCCAACCAAGTTCACTGGAACATGCTACAATTGTGATAAGCCCGGACATATGGCGAAGAACTGCTGTTTGCCAAAGAAGAAGGGAAAGGGCAAGGTCAACCATGTCCAAAAAGACTTCGACACCTGGGACAAAGACGACCTTGTTGCCATGATCACCGAGGTAAACCATGTCTCGGACCCTAATCCTATTACTTGGTTTCTTGACACAGGTGCGACTGTTCACATCGGTGTAAACCGAGACTTGTTCTATACCTACAAGGAAGTTCAAGACCGTTTTATCATCGAGGCGAGTGACCGTACCTCACCTGTTCTTGAAGTTGGGACTGTTGTACTCCAACTCACCTCCGGTGTGGAGATAACTTTGAAGGATGTGCTGCATGCTCCGGCAATCTGCAAGAATCTGGTGTCTGGTGTCAAACTAGTTAGGGCTAAGTTTGATATAGATCTTCGTAGTGATTTTGTAATCATACGCAAGTTTGATAAGACTCTTGGACAAGGTCATATTGTTGATGATATGTTCAAATTGAGTGTTCTTACTTGTAAGCCTTCTAAGGCAGTTGCTTATGATAATAAAGCTACTACTTCTACTTACTTGCTTGAGTGTTCTGATTTATGGCATTGTAGACTTGGTCACGTAAATCTAAATGTTATAAAAAGACTTGCTAACATGGATTTGTTAAATATTGATTTATCTAAAACACAAGACAAGTGTGAAGTCTGTGTTGAAGCTAAAATGGCTAAGTTACCGTTTAAATCGGTTGAAAGAAGCACCAAACCTCTAGAACTAGTTCACACCGATATTTGTGACTTAAAGTTTGTGCAAACTAGAGGTGGTAAAAGGTATTTTATTACCTTTATTGATGATTGCACGAGATACTGTTATCTTTACTTGTTAAGAAGTAAAGATGAGGCTATTGCAGCTTTTAGAAACTTCAAGAATGAAGTCTAAAATCAACTGGGTTGCCAAATCAAAATGGTTCGAAGTGATAGAGGTGGAGAGTATGTTGCTCCATTTGCTAAATTATGAAACGAAAGTGGTATAATCCATCAAACGACTGCTCCTTATTCACCATAATCAAATGGCGTGGTTGAATGTAAGAACTGTACTCTTAAAGAGATGATGAACGCCTTGTTAATTAGTTTGGGATTACCCCAGAACATGTGGGGGGAAGCTGTCTTGACAGCTAACTATATCTTGAACAAGATTCCACTCAAAGGGAAGGACGAGACTCCCTATGAGCTATGGAAAGGAAGGAAACCTTCGTATAAATACCTCAAAGTGTGGGGGTGTTTAGCTAAGGTTAAAGTGCCATTACCAAAACAAGTTACAATTGGACCTAAAATGGTAGATTGTATCTTTATTGGTTATGCACTTAACAGCAGCGCGTATCGGTTTGTTGTACACAAATCGGATATACCCGACATTCATGTGGGTATGATGATGAAATCAAGGAATATTGTATTCTTTGAGAATATCTATCCTAATAAGGATAAGGTTGATCCTATCTCTAGCAAGAGAGTTGAGGATGAAGCAACAAGTTCTAAACTTGTAGACGAGCTTATGAGTTCTGAACCCATAGATGGAAATGTTGCATCTAGTTCTAATCCGGTGTTCTATGGACCGCCGAGAAAGCGACTTAGGTCTATGCCTGTGAATGAGCCTAGACGTGGTACTAGAGTACGGAAAGTAATGATTTATGGACCAGACTACGTCGTTTTAATGTTAAATGGTGAACCAGTATCTGTAAAAGAAGCCTTATCTAGTCTGGATGCAGCTTTGTGGAAATAAGCTATAGACATCGAGATTGAGTCTATTATGCTTAATCACAATTGGGTGTTAGTTGAACTACCATCAGGCTCTAAGGCTTTAGGATACAAGTGGATCCTAAAGAAGAAGTACAAGTCTGACGGTATTATTGATAAATATAAGGCCCGACTTGTAGTTCAAGGCTTTAGACAAAAAATGGTTATGATTTCTTCGATACCTACTCGCCCGTGACGAGACTTACTTCTATTAGGATACTTCTCGCTATTGCTGCTTTGCGCAATCTTGAGATTCATCAAATGGATGTTAAGACTGCATTCTTGTATGGGGAGTTAGATGATGAAATCTATATGAAGCAACCGGAAGGGTTTGTAGTACCTGGAAAAAAGCACATGGTATGCAAACTACAATGGTCTTTATATGGATTGAAGCAAGCACCTCTGCGATGGCACTTGAAGTTTGACGAAGTGATGTTGTCAAATGGTTTCAAGATCAATGAGAGTGACAAATGTGTCTATATTAAGAAAATGGGTGACGATTATGTTATCGTTTGTCTTTATGTAGATGACATGTTGATCATGGGTAGTAACTCTCGTGTGATTGGTGAAACGAAGAGGATGCTAAGTATGAATTTTAACATGAAAGATATGGGTTTGGCTGACGTTATTCTTGGAATTAAGATTCTAAGAACGCCCAATGGAATTGCTTTATCGCAATCTCACTATGTTGAGAAAGTGTTGAGGAGATTCAACACTTATGATAAACCCATTGCTAAGACTCCTTGGGAACTGAATGTTCATCTAAGCGAGCAGAAGGGAGAACCTATGGGTCAAGATGAATATGCTAAGATCATTGGGAGTTTGATGTATTTGTCAAACTGTACCCAACCTGACATAGCATGCTCAGTTCACAAGTTGAGTAGCTATACTGCTAATCCAAGTAATGAACATTGGAGAGCCCTAGAGCGCGTACTGGGTTATTTGAAATATACTCAGAACTTTGCGATTCACTATTCAAGAGAGTCTGCTGTACTTGAAGAGTATATTGATGTTAATTGGATATCTGACTCCAAAGACTCGTTTTCTACGAGTGGATACGTATTTTCTATTGGGGGTGGTGCAATATTTTGGAAGTCTAAGAAACAGACTTGTATTACAAGGTCTACCATGTAATCTGAATTCATAGCTTTGGATAAAGCTGGTGAAGAAGCTGAATTGCTTAAAAATTTCATCGAGGATATTTCATGTTGGACGAGGTCTGTGCCGTCTGTGTTGATACACTGTGATAGCCAATCTGCTATTGGAAGGGTACAAAATATGTTTTATAACGGTAAGTCTCGACATATTCATCAACGACATAACACCGTAAGGCATTTGATCTTGAGTGGGGTTATCTCAATTGACTATGTGAGGTCAATAGATAATCTAGCGGATCTGCTGACTAAGAGCATTAATCGAGATCAAATGTATAAATTGTTAGAGGGAATGGGTGTTAAATCCACATCTTAAGGATGATTATAGTGGAAACCCAACCTTGTAGATTGGAGGATCCCAAGAGCTTGGTTCAATGGGACAACGAAGTTATAAGAATCCATGTGTTAAACGCTCAAACATACCTATTCTCTGAAAACAGTGAGTGTTTGTTTACCTACACGTGGTGAGGTTAAGTCTTATGACTTTTAATGATTCTTGGATACCTCGAAATGATCAAGTATAGTAGGATACTTAGGAATAAGAATCACCTATATAAGTGAGAAGTGAGGGCAGCTTCAATTGATACACTTATGAATCCAAAGGAGTGTCCAAGGCTGAAAATGACACAAAACGTTAGAACGGACAGAATTGAGATGATATTGTGTCAATATTGTTGTTTCGGTATACACCATGGAGGACTAGTTCAAGGTTTTCATGACAACTATGTCGCCGGTATACTCGATGATATTTACCATGGATAGGTTCAAGGTCACAAGCCACTTAGCCAAATGCAATATTGTCTCTTGAGGACTGAACTTTGCATTTGCATTCATTTTGCATTGACATTCTCACTCATGTGGGGGATTGTTCGAAATGGTTTAAGTATTAACCATTATTAAGGGTATTATAGTTAATTAAATATTTATTATTTAATTAAAATATTTATTGGATGTTAATCTACGTTGTGAGTAGATCAACGTGGTATATTTAATATTTCTAAACCAATTTCCGGTGAGTGAGATATTATATACTAAAGGTTGGATGTTGAAGTAGTAACTAACATGTTATTAATTATAATAAATGTTAGTTGTCTCACATCGGCTATATGTGGATGATTTGACTAGCATTTAAGGCTATGTCTTTATGGGCTTAATAACTTGTTGGGTTGGTGTGTATGGATGTGTATGGGTGCCCTCGCCCGCGCACACACACACATGCGCGCCGTCACTGCCGCTGCCATCCATTCGGGCTGGCGGGCTCGGGCTCGGGCCTGGGCCTGGGACTTGGATCTTGGCAATTGGTGCTTTGGGCTGGTGTTTGGGCCTTATCTTTTGGACCAACTCCACAAGCCTAATTCATCTATTTGTTGAGCCCAATCCGCAAGTCAACCCATCAGCCCAATGTCTCTTGGCTGCTGTAACCGCCGGAGACTCTTCACATCCGGCACCTCTAGACGTCCAGAAACCGCCGGTCATCATGGCTGCATTTATGGGACGAGTCCCTTCACTTGGTCGAGAACTGCTATATAAGGAGGCACGCTCCATTGCATTCTTGATTCATCTAAAGCAATTTGCACTCCTCTCCTTCATAGCATAGCATTTCATACACTTTTAGTTCAATCTTCGTTCCAGTTTCAATTCGTCAGAGCTCTGTTCTATTTGTGGTGCTACTACAGCCGAGACGTCAAGATCGTTTTAACCTTTCGGGACGAGCTACCTTACCGTGAGCACTACCGAGGTGTATTCTTGTCTTGCGGGCAGAAGTCTAACTTCGGACGATCTTTGGTTCTTTCTAAACTTGTTCTTCAATTTCATTGTAATACTTATAAGTTTGTTCGTGTCCAAGTTCATCAATAAAGAAGTTTTGTTCATTGTTATCTACACGAGCAAGTACCTGATTCCTAACAGGGGTTCCCCTCACCTCCAGTCGTGTTGCGGGCACTGGAGTGTGGTGTATGGTGCAAGCCATGCTTATAGCCATCTTGGGCCTTCTACATCCAAAGGCTGCTGATGCAGAGGGCTCAATTGGTAACTTTTCCAGATGTGAGCTAATCCTGTGGGCAGTAAGCTGGGCTCTCAAGGTGACTTGGAGGGCTCGATACTGAAAGGAAGAGCTGGGGTCAAAATCCTCACGTGCGTGACATGGTGACAGTAAAAGGGCGTGAGTGTCGAGACCCTATAACCGAGAGATGGGCATGTATGGTGAATATTGTTGCACCAATGACCGAGACGTTGTTCATGCCGACCTCGATCGACTCCATTCCAAGCTAAGGTTTATTTCCTATTATTTTATTTTTCAGTCTCTTTACTTTATGTGTTTCCCTCCGTGGCTCCAATAAACCCCTTCTCTCAAACTTTCTGTGACGCCGGAGATCACCACCACTTCCCTGGGGTTCGACCCTAAATACTTGCCACTAGTTGTTCCTAGTGGTGGGCACTTAGGAAAATTACAAATATTTTTTGACGCGCGTGCGGTGCCCTCAATGATGAACATAAGATTGAAAGCAAAAATCGCGCGCCGTCAAAAATAGCGCCGTTGCCGGGGAAGTTGTCTTTCTAGTGGTGATCTCCTTTTTGTTTTTGTGTTTATTTTCTTTTTGGTTGTGTTTGTTTCTCTTAACCCTAGGTTAGCAATTTTTGCATAAAAGGTCGGTTTGTTCATGTTGTACAGAGAACAGGGTAGCAATACTGCAGCAGTGCCCATTTTCAGGATTGTAGAGAGCATGAAAGCAGATATGGTGGACCACTAAGAAGCGAAGGCACAACCATCAGCATGGAATTCTTTCCTGACTCGCGTAAGGAGGAAGAGAAAGTCTGCTGCCTACCCTCAGACGTGAGGCGTGGAGATCAGTAGCCTGGGCTAACTGGAGGAAGTTGTGGTCGTATACATAGAGATCCTGCTACAAACCAGAAAGACCTCAGAGGAACACATAAAGCCCTCTGCCATGCCATATTTGGGTACTCAAGACCACCTTCTCCCTTCTAATGTGTTTCTCCCTTGTGTCGTTTTGTTTTGTTGAGTCTTTATTATTTTATTTTATTTTTGAGTGTTTATTGTTAGTCTATCCCCTTTATCGATTTACTTTGCCTAAGGCAAAGTGTGTGGGTGAGGTGGGATATTCCGTTTTCTTTATTTTATTTTATTTTATTTTATTTTGGTGTTTGTTGTGTGTTTGTTTTATGTCTTTGTTTTTATATTGTATCTTTATTCACCTACTTTGCTCAAGGCAAAGTGTGTGGGTGGGGATACGTGTTTGTTGTTGGTCAGTGAGCTAGGACTATTGGTCAATGAGCTTGATGTTGGTGAATTTGCAACATGAATTTTATGTTTGAATATGGTCGTATGTAGATAAGTATGACGAATGAGTGTTGGGCATCACCTGTGAGTTTTTGGGCTTTTACGTTGTTTTCATGATCATCACAGCTCTTTCATTTCTTGTGTGTGAAAATAAAACTATTGTTTTGGATTCCATTAGAACTTGCTTGTTTGCTATTCAAAATTCTATGTGACTTAGTTGTTGGTGTTTAGATGATTTAGGCAATTCCTTCTTTAAACCTAGTAGCTAAAAGTGCTAAACCTACTATTATCATTTGCTAGCCCCTTTGAGCCTTACAATTCATTGAATTAATCAAATAAAAACCTATCAGTGAAGCCTTCTTGGGAATGATATCTTGAGCTGAGATCACAAAGGGGGTAAAAAAAATGTAAATAATGGGCAATCCGGGGAATCACCTCGTTCTAAAGGCAAAGAAATCCCAAAACTCATACCAATGTGTAAAAAGAAGAGAAATGGGCATAAAAAAAGCCCTAGGTTGTGTGCTATGGCCCGAGAAGATGGGGAAACTAGTAAAGGTTGGTGAGCTCTAAGCCCAATCCCGAGCTCATGATGACCCTAGCCCAGATCCATAAATTCTACATTTGTGCCTAAAGGCCCATTACAACCTTTTGAAGTCCTAATGATAATCATCAACGATTTTGTCTAAATAAATAGACAAGCAAGTGGACACGCAAGCTTATATAGCATGGCCAAGATAAGGTGTTTTGAGCGAAACAATTGAACCATTAAACACGAGAGTGAAGTGCGGGAGTGAACCATTTGCTCAATGCTCAATTTTGACTTATTTGATGGCTTATTTTTGAATTGTTCTGAATGTTTACTAAATGTCTTGCTCATTAGATTTGTTGTCTTGGCCTCTGACCTTGTCTTGTGTCTTTGATTTATCTTATTTTCTTGTGTCTTTGAGTCAGTTTTTATTCTTGTATTTTCGGATAAGTCGCACCACATGCTTAAGGACAAACATGAATTAAAGTGTGTGGGTATGACAAGTCCTATTTTCGTGCTCTTTTTAGTGTCTTGTTTAGGATTACATCGAGCCTTTTTTCATTTATTTGTGTCTTTTTGTGTTTGAGAGAACACATTGGGTGGCAAGACAAGAAAATTTATTTTTGCCATGTGTTCACTGAGTACGAAGTACATAGCCATGCATGTGTTTTCTAAATGTGCAGGTTAGCTCGGATGAAGATGGCACAGATTGCTCGGCAGTGTGTTAATGACTCGAGTTTTTTGTTTAAGCTTGCAGTTATATGTCTTCATACATGTAACTATTGGGACTTGAGTTTGATATTTTGCTGCAACAACAATGTTTAATTTGTTTTTCTAAACTTATACTATGATGATGTGTTGATACAATGAGCTTCGTGGTCGATACTATTTCTATTTCTCTCGAATTCTACTTGATCAATACCATGATGATTCGCTTTTGAGTTAGGATTTGAAAGCATGTTGTTATTTGTTATCGCTTTCAAACTATATTCCTTTGTTCCCGAGCATGTTTTCCTTGTTGAGTTGTGTTCTATTCTATTGTTTCACCATCACTGTTCAATGAATTCTAGTCATTCCTACACACTTGAATTTGGATTGTGACAGGTCAGAGGTCAACATATTGTCATAAAAGGAAAGAGACCATTCTGACCGCATCTTAGTGGTCGCAGTTGAAGCAGCTTGGAGGCCAATAGGAGAAAGAGTGTTGTCTGGAACTGAAAGCAACATGTGTACGGATGGTCACGAAAGAAGCCAAGAAGTCCAAGTCAATCCTTATCTTGATTAAGGCAATCAATGGTCCAAATTTGATCTAGGGTTTTGACTACACCTACCATCACATGTCAGTCTCCCTATTTATACATCTTCTTCTCCAGATCTTAAGAATTAGAGAATCTCCATTTTTCTCCATAGTTAGTTGTAGAGAAACAACACCACCTTTTAGTTTCCGTTTTTAGCCCTCTTCCCTCTGGTGAGAGGGCACTGCTTCTTTTCCGGCGACGTTGGTGTCGGTCATGTTATGTAATCCTTTTTCAGTTCAATAAATCTTTAATAATATTTCCATTTTCGTTTCTTCTTTACTTTCCTGCCTAGTTAGTTAAACTTAGCTTGGTTGGGATGATAGAAAGTGAGACATGCGCGGTGATCACCGGAAGGTCTAAACTGGGCTCCTCAAATCTGTACAAGCCAGTTCCCGAAGCACTGGGCTTGATTCCAAAGTGGTGGAGCCTCCACGACTTCGCCGGAGGCCTACGGAGGAGTGGTGGAGGTAAAATCCCTGACAATACTAGGCAAAGGTGTAGGGGTTCCCCTCACCTCCGGTCGTGTTGCGAGCGCTGGAGAGTGGTGTATGACGAAAGTCATGCTTCTAGCCATCTCGGGCCTTCTAGATCCAAAAGTTGCTGACGCAGAGGGTTCAATTGGTGACTTTTCCAGATTCGAGTGGATTCTGTGGACAGTAAGGTGGGCTCCCAAGGCAACTTGGAGGGCTCGTATAGAAAGGAAGTGTTGGGGTGGAGATGCTTACGTGCGTGACATGGTGGGAGTATAGGGGCGTGAGTGTTGAGAACCTATAACTGAGAGATGGACATGTATGGTGAATATCATTGCATCGATGACCGAGACGTTGTTCATGCTGATCTCGACCGAGACCATTCCAAGCTAAGGTTTATTTATTGTTATTTTATTTTTTAGTCTCTTTACTTTGTGTGTTTCCCTCTGTAGCTCTAATAAATCCCTTCCCCCAAACTTCTTGTGACACCGGAGATCATCACAACAACTTCTCTTGGGTTCGACCCTAAATAACTAGCTGCTCCTAGTGGTTTGCTACTCAGGAAATTATAAATGCTTTGACGCGCGTGCGATGCCCTCAACGACAAATATAAAATCAAAACCGAAAACCGTGCGCCGTCCATTAGCCAACAAGTTTGAATTTTTTGAATTTGAGTCGATCAATGAGCACCGGGGTCTTCCCTCTTATGAATCTAGACAATATATTGCATCGGAGCGCACCAATATTTAGTGATCCACAATCGGACAACAAGTACAAGTATTAGTAAAAGTAAGAGTAGAATGCAATGGTCTTGATATCGTTGCTCGCCAAGAAGCGTGCCTCATGTTGGTCACCGACTTCACCATGGCGATCTTTGTGAAATTTGAATCATGTTGGCGGTGATGCCAAGACTTATGCTCGAAAATTGAACACTAGCCAACGCCTCTCTACCGTGGCCGAGGTTGGCCAACAAGTTGGAATTTGTTGGATTTGAGGCGATCAATAAGCACAAGGGCTTTCTCTCTTATGAATCTAAACAATATATTGCATCGCAGCGCACTAATGTTTAGTGATCCATGATCGGACAACAAGTACAAGTATTAGTAAAAGCAAGAGTAGAATGCAATGGTCATCATATCATTACTTTCCAAGAAGCTTGCCTCATGTTTGTCACCAACTTCGCCATGACGATCTTTGTGACATTTAAATCATGTTGGCGGTGATGCCAAGATTTATGCTTGAAAATTGAACACTTGCCAATGCTTCTCTACCGTGGCCGAGGTTGGCCAATAAGTTAGATTTTTTTGGATTTGAGGCGATCAATAAGCACAATGGCCTTCCCTCTTATGAATCTAGACAATATTTTGCATCGGAGCGCACTAATATTTAGTGATCTGTGATCGGACAATAAATAAAAGTATTAGTAAAAGCAAGAGTAGAATGCAATGGTCTTGATATCGTTGCTTTCCAAGAAGCGTGCCTCATGTTGGTCACCGACTTCGCCATGACGATCTTTGTGAAATTTGAATCATGTTGACGGTGATGCTAAGACTTATGCTTGAAAATTGAACACTTGCCAACGCCTCTAAATCATGACCGAGATTGACTAACAAGTTGGAATTTTTTGGATTTGAGGCGATCAATGAACACTAGGGCCTTCCCTCTTATGAATCTAGACTATATATCGCATCGGAGCGCACCAATGTTTAGTGATCCACAATCACACAACAATTACAAGTATTAGTAAAAGCAAGAGTAGAATGCAATGATTATGATATCGTTGCTTTCCAAGAAGTGTGTATCTCATGTAGATCACTTACTTCGTAAATATTTGTGACATTTGAGTCATGTTGTCAGTGATGCCAAGGCTTATGATGAAAAATTCATCACTTGTCAACGTCTCTCCACCATGGCCGAGGTTGGCCAACAAGTTGGAATTTTTTGGATTTGAGGCGATCAATAAACACCGTCTAGATTTTTTGGAATTTCTTACAGTTGAAACCTAATTTTATTATTTGGTTTTGTTTTGCAGAGATAAGGAATTTTATTGAACTGTAAAAAAATATTCGTCTCACTTAACGGGTAGGGGCAACAAGTCTAGATACTCAATCGTTTTTTGCGCGCTGGCTTGTAAATTTTTGGAAATTTTGTAGATTTCACAATGCATGCATAACAAACCTTTTATTTATTCCGAATGGTTTTCAGTTTTATATGTTCCCCATAATAAGTTTGAATGCGTATAAAATTCTATATTCACCTATATTACTATTACTATGTGATGATGGCTCAAAGTCACACTGGGGAGAAATGACATTTTCTGTCCCATAATGTTCGGTCAACCCGGGTTTGACTCGTTGATCTGGTCATTTTTTTTTTATATTTCAGATTTTTTTTTATTTTTTTTCTTTCGTCTCCGCCTTTGGCTCCGATTTTACGGCTCCGTCTTCGCTCCGATTATTAATATAAGGATAATCGGCGGGCAACATTTTGGACTTTTTCGGCTCGCTCCGAGGCCTTCGGCTCCCCTCGCTCAAATCTTAACCAAAGAAGAAGCGGCAAAAAACGAAGAGGCAAACAAAAAAAAAAGGTGGAAAAAAAAGTAGAATTTAAAAAAAATTAAAATAAAAGCTAAAAGAACAGAAAACAGAAACTGGAAAGAAAAAAAAAACCGGGAAATTAAAAATAAATAACTAAATAGGCACGTGCACTCCACGCGCTCCACGTGCGGTCGTATGGGGTGCGACGCGTCGCATTTGAGTTTTTGCGCAATCCTAAATATCAAAATAAACGTAGCAAACATAATTGTTGTGCTTTTACGCCAATGCTATTTAAATAGGCAGCAAAAACTGTTGTATGCAGTCTTATGAAAATGATTTCTCATAGATTATAAAATGGAGATAGATTCCACCATAACTTAAAGTTAATTATCATGGCTGCAGCAATTACATATCTTAACTTAAATTAGCAGAAATCAGTCAAAATCCAAAAGATGCAGCGAAAAAGAGCAAACAGTTAATTAGTAACTTAGTTTGCAGTAGTGTTGCTTCCCGCTAAGTCTTAAATCAGATAATGCTATATCGTTCTCTAACAATGACATGGAGTTAAAAAGGACAAGATATATACACTTTCATTCCCTGATCACAGCACATTACGCTTCTATATTTTCGATTAGGCACAATGTGAAGAAGAAACTCTCATAAAACAAGTACACAATCCTTCCAATGTCTTAATGTTGCATAGAGCTTTCCAGTAGCATCCCATTATACGCAATGGATAAATCTTAACTAGAAATCACCTCAGATGCAGTTCTTTAATAAGGCGCAACTCCTCAATCTCCGACACACTCGTAAATCCGCAGCACACAGCCTTCTCTCCTGCCTAAAATCCAATTCCGCACTTAAAATTTATTATCAATAAGAGCAACGAGAGAAAAAAAAAATGCAGGTGACGTACGTGAAATTAGATTGTTGGTGGTCTTTCCCATGGCGGAAAGCACAATTATCGGCTTCTCCTCGGGAAAACATTGAATGAGATTAGCCACCTCTCTTATCCTCTCCGCCGACGCCACTGATGAGCCGCCGAACTTCATCACGCACGTAAATGCCTCATCGGCGGCGTTTCCCCAATTGGAAAAGGCTTCCTCTTCGGTTACACGCACGCACCTTTTCTGATCAACGACGGCAGATAATCGGTAATTGTGAGGAAAATCAACGAATTGGTGGTGATTCTAGAAGTAAACTAAGTGCGAGAAAGGAAGGTTTTGGCTTAATTCATGGTTGAATCTAGCGCAAAAAATCTTGGCATTGCAAGAGTAGAGTGAAATCGACATTATTTAGAGAATTCTCCACCGAATTGCGAATTCATTCTATGGAAAGAGGGATAAAATTTTTGAATGTGGGAAAATGAAAAATGTTAGCCGAAGCGTCAAGCTCAAGCATAGACGAAAAAAATCTGACACGTCATAACTCAATTTCTCTCTGTAATTTAGCTCTCTCTCTCTCTCTCTCTCTCTCTTGTGCTCTTCATCTGCTTCTCTATCCACAACTTCTCTCTCCAGAAATCAACAAATTTTCTCCAAAACTGAGATTACACTAACAACGATTTCTCCATTAATTCAGATCGATCTCGAGATGAAAAGAATTTTGTGGCGATATAAAATGCTTCAGAAAATATTTTCAAAATACCTGGTCGATGAAGAATAAAAAGCACACCTACTATTATAGGGCTGGCAATTGGGTCGGGTTGGGTTGTTATCGGGTCAACCTGATAAAGATCCGACTTGTTAAGGTCAAATCCCAACCCAACCTGTTAAGGATTTATCAAACCCAAACACAAACCCGACACAAAAATTCTAAATTCGAACACGACTCGAACCCGATACGAACCCAAATTGATCCAAATTTATTCGGGTTGACACGACACGATAATGACCCGAACAACATTTTACATGATTTTAGTTAGAGAAAAAAAATTAAATAAGATTTAATAAGAGAGAAAACAAAATTTTAATAACTTTTGATGAATTAGAAAGAAATATATATGTATAACATCATTTTAAAAGTTGACATAGATAAAAATATATAATGCTTAAAAAATTATTAATTCCTTATTGGGTAATCCGAACCCGACCCGAACTCAACCCGAACCCGACCTGAAATTTTCAGGTCCTTATCGGGTTGACCTGATAAGGATTCGTTAATTTCGTGTCGGTTCGTGTCGGGTTATCGTGTCGTTTATGTAAATTGCAAGTAAGTTAGAGCTACTACTCTTAAGAAAAAGACCAAAAAAAACGAGATATTCTTATATGTGTGTAGGTGTACTACACCCACTACTCACAATATAATATTTTAATAATATAAAAAAATAATAAAATAATATCATGTGAGGGGTGGGTGTAGTACACCTACACCCCTCTAAGAATTTCTTGGAAAAAACCAAACTAGACCCAAGTTTTTTGTATAAAAATAATTATTTAATAGCCTTGCCACGTATCATCCATCTGTCACCCGACGCAATTGCTCCTCAACTCCAGCAAGAATTTCCATATTATATATGCATTGTTTTGTTTTGTTTCTTATTGGTTTATAATATAACTTATTATTAATATAATAAGTTGGACGATGATAATATATATATAGATTTTAGTTGTATTATCATCGATTATTTTATAAAAAAATATATATAACTATATATATATATATATTCTATAACTATATATAGAATATTTTAAAATATTAATAGATATTGATTTTAAGATTTGATCTTATTAAGATTTTATTTTCATGTCATAGATAATATATAGAATATAATATAACATAATAAATATGATAATTATTGATTTTATATTCAGAAAATTTGAGAATTTAGATAAATATGAACGGAGGAATATGAGGGGTGCCACATAAGAATTTTTTTACAGAATCATTTTCGTTTATATAATAATAATAATAATAATAATAATAATAATAATAATAATAATAATAATAATAATAATAGTAGTAGTAGTAGTAGTAGTAGTAGTAGTAGTAGTAGTAGGTAGATAGATAGATAGTTAGATAGATAAATAGATAGATTAAAAGAAGAGAAAAATTTTGAAATAGCCACTAATAGATAGCAAAATTAAATTATGACCCAAACTCAGGCTTTTTCATACTTCTCTGCAATAATCTTATTTGAGTCATCCAGTGGTGTAGCATTCTGATGATCTCCACAACAACACCGATGCAAATCATCACAATTATCAAGATTATCTGCATCACTATCATCATCCTCCACATCATCACAACTATCATCTGTAATACCCCAGAAATTCCGTACAGTCTTAAAAATTTAAAGTTAATAATAAAAATGGCTTTGCACGCCTAAGTTTACGATTCTGAATTCTAAAACCAACGGTGAAATTCCGTTGCCGAAAATTAATTACGGAAGTCAGTTAGATGACTACTGTATTTAGGGTTATCGCGTACGAAAACTTTTTAGTTCTAGAACTCAGATAGGAAAACCGTCTGATTTTTACATTCACGAAATCGCGATACGAACTCGCCCGAGAAAGTTCGTTTTTATAATTTTCCGGACGAAACTCGGACTGTGACGTCCCGAGTTTTTGTCGGAATTTAGATTTTAAATATTACTTTCCGATTAAGTTAAATATATCGAAATTATTGGTCGAATCGGAATTTGACGATATTGTAATGCCCCAGAAATTCCTTACGATCTAAAAATTTTAAAGTTAATTAAATAAATGGCTTTGCACGCCTAAGTTTACGATTTTGAATTCTAAGACTAACGGTCGAATCCGTTTCCGAAAATAAATTATGGAAGTCAGCTAGACGACTACTGTATTAGGGTTAGCGCGTACGAAAAGTTTTTAGTTCGTGAACTCAGAACGGAAAACCGTCTGATTTTTACATTCACGAAATCGCGATACGAACTCGCCCGAGAAAGTTTGTTTTTATGATTTTTCCGGACGAAACTCGGACTGTGTCGTCCCGAGTTTTTGTCAAAATAAATTTTATAAATTTATTTTCCGATTAAGTTTCATACGTTAAAATTTTAGGTCGAATCGGATCGCGACGATTTTGTACCAAGCAACGTTTTTCGTCGAACGTTTTCCGTAACGTCAGATCGCGCCGGAAAAGCGCGTATTTTTCTTTTCCCTCTTCTCATGACCGACATCATCCCCCTCTCATTGGAGGATATTTATGTTTTATATGATTTAATTAGGACACCTAATGTAGTCCTATTCATACTTTACACCTCATTGTATCTTATATCCTAAGTTAACAAAATTAAAACACATCTCTCCCTCCCAACACAAAAATCTCGGCTGCACCATTCCTCTATCTCCTATCTTCATTTCTTCCATCTCCATTGAAGAAAGCTTCAAGAACATCAAGAAGAAACACATAAGTCTTGATCCATCCATTCAAACTTAATACTTCCTTCATTAATTAGCAAGGTAATCCTCTCCTCTTAACTTCTATCCATCCATCATCTTCTTTTTTTCATTTTCTTCTTTTGATCGAAAATTAGAGTATTGAAATAGATGATTCGATCTTGGATTAATGAAATTGGATGTGTTAGATAGGTTAATTAGGGTTTAAAATTGAACAAAATTAAAGAACCCTAACTCTTGTACTATACCAAAAATTTAGGGATAATTAGTAGGATTTTGGTTTTCTTCAATTAATGATAAATTCATGCTTAAGAGATGCTTAATTAGTGATTAGAACAAAGAGGAATCGAAAGCCCCATGTTTTGTGAAAATTTGATTAGGGTTTGAGTTTGAATTTGGGGATTTATGCATGTTAGTTTAAAATTGGATTGCAATTGATTAATTGTTAATATAATAGGATGATTAGTGGATAAATGATGTTAATTGGAGAAGAAAATCACTCTCTTAATGTATATATCAATACCGAAAATTATTAAGGGATTAGGGGTTTTCATGTGTTGATTTTAATTGATGAATTGATGATGGAATTATGTTGTAGTTGATGTTAGTTGTTAATAGGAATTTAATTAGATTTTTCTAAAAATATTTATTGGAATGTAAGAGATGAAGAACACGTTATAAGTTGAAATATAGTGATGACATGAAATGTTTGTATGCATAAAAGTGATTCACGTTAGATGTAGTTTAATGTCGTGAAATTTGAACGGAATCCGACAACTTTGAAAATCGCGTAAGAGACGAACAATTAGTCGTAACTAATAACCGAGAAGTCGAATGAGAATTCTAATTTGATATTATTGTCTATGATGGACTTGAGAACAACTTTGTAGTTGATGTCATGAGCTTTCGAGCTAGTATAATATGAGCTATAGTTATAGTTGAGAACTAGAACGCGAATTGCATAAATTGTTGGTTTAGTAATTGCTAGTTGAAAGCCGACGTTTAGAACGTCGTGCTATTGAACGAGTTTTGAGAAGGAGTTCGTCACGTACGGGAATACGTGATGACTGCCTTGAGGGTCCAGTTTCTAAAGAAATCGAATTCGAGAGCTTAGAACGAGCCTAAGACGTTATACGTCGAATCTATCAAGCAACTAGGGTTATCGCGGCAGTTTTGCGACCCTCGCCGGAAACTGTAATAACTTCTAGCTCGTTTATCGGATTTGCGATCCATAAATTGGAGCGCAAACTAGACATCCCAAACTTTCCAACTGTACAGGGCTCATCCCCTGTTTCCAGATCTCCTGTTCTGGGCAGTCCCCAGAGTTTCTGTTTTCCGCAGTGAAATTTCAGTTTCATTTCTTCTAAGTTGTTTCGTTCACAACTTAGTTTCTTTCGATCGTTTAAGCCGTAATAACTAACGACTATCTTTCTACTGATCCTAGAGTCAAGTACAGGGCCTTGAGTGATAAAACCAGTCGAGATCTTATCTCTTATTCGTTCAAGTAAAGAAGTAGTAAGCGAGAAATTTCATAAGTTGTTTAATGAACTAAAACGTAATTCTCCTAAGTTGTTTCTTTCCAACTTAGTTCCTTATGATCCTTTAAGTCGTATTAAGTTACCGACTACTTTCTCTACTGACCTAAGAGTCGAGTATGAGACCTTCCGAGTTCTAACGGGATTTGTACGAGTCTCGTTCCCGTTTAAGTAATTTGAATCTAGTAAGCGTGCAATTGCCTAAAGAATAAAACGACTAAAACTTATTTCGATTCTCTTGATCTATTATCTTTTACGACCTGTTTTTAAGCATTATTATTTTACGATGAAGGAGGAAGCCAACTGTAAAGAAAGGACGGAAGATCCGAAGATTGGAAACTAGTGCTTTTAGTTCTGTATTACGAGGTGGGCTTTTATCTATATCAAATAAAATGTGGATTTTTCCACAACTCGAAAGTATCATTTATCGCTTTGATAATTGTATTTTCAAAGTGATAATCTTGGCATAAACTGTTTCAACTATTTTATGTGAGTTCTCTTGTACCTATCTGAGTTAACCTTCGGGTTTACCAGATTTCTGAGTTAACCTTCGGGTTTTCCAGACTTTTAGAGTTAATCTAACTAGGTTAACTAACGATCGGCTCTGAGTTAGCTGCTAAGTGCTTTCCAGAGTTAGTACACTTTGTAACCTGTGGTATATGTGGTATCCTGTTGAGGGGTAACCAGCCACGGTGAATTAGCTTTGGTCAAGATTGAACATAACATACTCTAAAAATGCTTGCGCAAGCTACTTTATTCAAATCAGTCAGAAAATGTTTAGTAGGCACGAGCCTTTTCAACCAAACCCCGATGCGCTACGGTTATAAAATGTCAGATTATTTATACCTATGATTATGATTTCGGCATCGTGCCCACTAAGTACTTTTGTACTTAGCCCTGCATTGTTTTCTAAATGTGCAGGTTGAAGCGACGGGAGCGGCAACGGTTGATGTTGAGTTGAAAGATAGGATGCTTTAGTTAGAACTCTTCCGCTGCAGAACTCTAAATCTTTTCAAATATACCTTTTGAACAATACACTGTAGTTAAGTCTGTAAATTTGAACTTAGTTTCTACTGTGTACTTTTGTCGAGTAATCCTTAGCGATTAACTCTTTCTTTATTATATTCAAGTCTTGTTCATGGTTTATTTGATGCCTTTCATGTATGATTAGTCAGTTAGCCCCCTTCTTCCCCGCTTCTTTAATCCAACCCCAGTCGCACCCCGGCTTCTGCCGTCCCTCGGGATTTGGGGCTGTGACAGAGTGGTATCAGAGCAGTAGTTTGTTTCCTGCTCTGGTTATGAGTCATTCTTTCTTAGTATGAGTCATTCCTTCTAGTAATATCACAGAGTGATATATATATATACAAGTCTTCCTTCGAGTAATAATATAGAGTATTCGTTTGTACTCTATATCGAGTCTTCTTTCGAGTCATAAGACACGGTATTTGTGTATACTCTGGATCACAGTCGTCTTTCCAAGTATAAGATAAGAGTTAAACTCTAAAGCTAAGATTGAGAACATCGATTTCAACTCAACCGCCCGCTACGTCTACTCAACGAGGAAAAGGAAAGAATTTTAATAATATGATTTCTTTTAACAAGAAATTTTATGAACAAGTATGCAATTAAATTGAGAATGAGAATGAGTTGTGTTCCGAAATTAAGAATTTTATGGAAGTAAAATTTTTATACTTTATGTGATTGAGTGATAGTACAAGTACTATCTTATGTGAAATTATTTGCGCAATAATTTCTTTCTTTGAAAATTATTCGGACGCAAGAATATAGTTGGATTTAGGGATTTTTCTCGGTTCGATGAGAACGTAGACTTGAAACCTAAGAATTTTCCGGTTCTTCGAGAACTTAGACGTTTTTAAAAAACGTTATTTCAAATGATTTTGAAAGGAGATCGACAACACGAGAAGGACCTCTATTGATAAATGTCACATGCATATGGTGACATGAACAACGACTCGGCAAAGTTGATCTTTGTTTTAAAAACCGATAAGAATTTCCTTCGAGAGAAATGAAATAAATTTTGATAAAATAAAGTAAATATGTACGAAAGGAATGGAAGAAACAAATAGACGTGTGAGAAAAACGTGACTCCAAATTATTCGAAAAAAAAAATTGAAACAAGGAGGATGACTTGAAATAAACGGAAGAGCCGAATGTTACCTTTGTTGTAAGGGCATGAACAAAGTCTCTTGGAGATGACTTTGTTTTACTTATTAGGAGCCGTTCAAGTATTCGATTAGCTTAAAATTTGTATCTTCCTCGAGAAGATTGAGTATTCCGAGCTAAATTGGAAAGTTTCCAAAATTTTTCTTTTAAAGAAGTAGTTGGGTGTGCAATTCGAGAATTGCTACTCGATTTAAGAAAGTAAATTCTGTATGAAGTGATTGATAGAGCGAGACAGAAGTTCCATGTGATTGAGAGACTGTTATGTGGACTTGATCAACCCACATAATAAGAAACTCAGTAATATGGGTCTTATGCCCCGCTAGTAAAACCTTTTAGTATGGTATAAGTGGTTTAAAGAGACGAATGTTACCTACGTATAAGTAACATGTAACGACGTCGTTCCTTTTCTTTTCGTTTCATTTTTGTAGTGTTCGCCTTGTTCGAACCTTGCGAAGAGAATTGTTTTACTATTAGGAGTCAAGCGGAAAGCTTGATTAAATTTCTAACGACCGCTCTTTTTAGCAATGACAACTAGAACTTGTTCTAAAAAGTTATTCTTAGGATATATTCCATTTCTCCTTTGGGAATTTATATTTTTATATACTTCGTCTTTGAACGAAGAATACGACACGTATGAGTATTATGATTAGTAAACGACAAAGTCTTTTGTAAATGAATGTTACTTTTGCATAAGTAACATGAACAATGTATTCGTGCCTTGTTTTAATAAATGAGAATCGATAAGAAATTTTTCCTTGAGAAAGAGATAGGGATTAATGAAAGAAAATAAGGAATTAAAGTAAGAAATTAAAAGAATGAGATAAGAAATGGGAATAAAACCTTGAAATTTTATTTCTATATATTGTGAGTACGAGAGCAATTTTCTGTGAAATTGCTAGATATCTAAGATAGGTTGTTAGATTAAGTATGATAATATTACAATTGAATAAGGAGCATTCATTTTGTAATTTAAGATTTTCCGTAAGATAAGGTATCATCTTACCGTTACTGATCCGTGTTTCTTAAAAACTTTGTAGGATGACTTCCAGTAGTGACACGGATTCAGAGAATCAGTCCCCGCCACAGCGTACTTGGGCAGATCAATTATTAGATAGGTATAGAGATTATGAGGCAAATCCGAGACAAGACGTAGGACAGAGGATTAGTTACTTCTAGTCAGTTTATTATCCAGTCCGGCATACTATTCCAGAGAGTCATGCGATACTTGACTTAGTTAGACGACTACCAGAGGAATGGCGTGGTTGGGCACACGACACGGCGTGGTACTACCTTGGGATGTTTGACGACGATATAGAGCCGACAGGTGATTACAATGGATTCGCTTTGGAGGTACACAAGCATTTCTTCGAGAGCAGACACATAGCAGCATATCCTGTTCAGGCGCATCCTCCCTACACTCACTTTCCGGCAGATTCAGAGTCAGAGCATGATGAGACGGGACCAGAGATGATTGCGCAGTTGGAGATCCATTCAGTGATGGTACCTAGTGTGGACACAGGGGAGTTAGTTGCAGAGACAACAGATGGCCTAGGGTTACCCGCTCCTTTTCAGCATGAGCCTTCCATGAGAGTTCAGGGACCATTTCAGTCAGGACCAGAGTACTTAGATATAGACGCAGAGCTTACCGCCCTGTTGCAGTTACCATCTTCATATAGACCCCTTGACGAGATTTGCTCGAAGTTGGCTAGAGTTAGGGCAGAGTTTGAGGCAGGACTGTCCAAGGTCCATTCCAGAAAGGAGTACGAGTCCTGTTCACTTCCCGACCGCCTGCTGCCTCTGAAGAAGCGAGCATCAGTGACCTGCTGGGACTACTCGGCTTCAGATTCAGAGATGACAGTTCCAGATGTGCCTGCACCACCATCACTTATACTTGCAGATGGCACTACCTTGAGGGTCAACGAGGACCCCGAGGAGGATTAGGCCATAGTGGGCAGTGGTGACTTGACCGCAGTTTGTTAAGCAAGACGTCAGAGACGCATAGTAGTATAGTAGCCTTTGTTATGTACATAATCGGATCAGTAACTAGATAGTTTTGTAGTACTCCACCGGATACAAAATTTTACGAATTGTTTCCGTTCTAGTACTTCCAGTAGTACGGTAATGCAATATGTTAGTGCATTCTGTACACATAGGCAGTTAGCCTAGCTTAGACTTGTTGTAGTCTAGTTTTGTATAAGTTCTTGTTAAAGGCAAAACTAACATAATCTTTTTGATGTATATATATAATATACATGACCCATGAGAGGGTTTTAGTCACAAGAAGTTTCATATGAATCGTATAACTAAACCAGAATATCAAACGAAACTTGTGTAACGAGAGTTCAATTTAACCTTGGAGGTTAAAAGTTGAGAGAAATAGGGTCAAAGTTAATTTGTTATTCTTATTTATGTGAAAGTATTAAGTGGGAAAAGAAAAGGGTTAGTGAGAAAATGAAGGCTTAAAAACAAGTGCTAATAAGAAAAATTTTGTATCTTACAGTTTTAAAAATGTCGCTGAGAGCTGTTAACGATCGAAGAGGACTTGAAAATCTTAGAGGACCTGATAGAGGTCAAGAACAACGTATAAGCGAGGAAAGGCAAAAACACCCAACAACCTTTTCACTACCCCTATCTCCACAACGTCAAAGCATTGAGGATTTATTCTTCGGAAATAAACCACCATTTTTCGATAGATCTGGCAATCCAAGTGAGGCCGAACAATGGATACGTTCTATGGAGAGAATCTTTGAGCCGATTAGACTTAGTGATGAGGAGCGTCTAGCATGCGCTGGGTATCAGCTAACCGGACCAGCTAAATATTGGTGGAAGACTAGACAGAGACTTATGCCGGTAGAACAAGCGGCTCTAACCACCTGGAATGGTTTTAAGAAGGCATATTATGAAAAGTATGTAACCGATCAAGTCAAGACTGAGGAGGAAATAGCCAGGAAGCATCAGGGAGAACTTAAGTATGAACTGGGAATAGCAGTAGCCAGACAGGGGGGATTGAGTTATGCCGAATTACTGGAACGAGTTCGAGAAATAGAGGCAGTAGTGCCTAGTAAGGAAAAGATAGTAATGTCCACACCGGCACCAAACCAGACCTCAACCCAAAATCTTCCCAACAATAAGGTTAACCATACGGGAAAAAGGAAATGGGAAGGAAGTAGCAGTGAGTGCTACCAGCACCACAACAGTCAAGGGAAACAGAATAGGACTAGGCAAGGTTTCCATCAGCCAGGAAAAGGAAGTAACTATGGAAAGAAAGCAAGGCAAAAGAATAATCTACAGAGGAATGAACAAACCGGTCCGGGCAAGAGTAACAATCCACTAGGACAGCTGCAAGAGCAGCAAAGGAATGAAAATCTGGGAGGAAATCACACAGTAAGGGTTAACACTCATGTTTGCCTCCAATGTGATAAATCGCACTCAGGCGTGTGTCAGGTAGGCACTGGCAACTGTTACAACTGTGGACATAAGGGACATACTAGGAGAAACTGCCCGGAACCACTGACGGCAAATGGAATTAACCAGCACGATCAGCTCCAAACTCAGAGAAATACTAGAGAAAAGATCCCTTCGCCAGTTTGCCCTAAGTGTGGTAAGAAACACCCCGGGATATGTCTAGCTAAATCTGGTGTTTGTTACAATTGTTTGCGTAAGGGACACGTTACGAAAAATTGCCCAGAATTGAGGCAAGCGGCAAAACAGAAACAGAGAGTTTCTGCGTGTGCTGGACGTGATAAGGAGCCTGAGGGTGTATGCCTAGCGAACATGGATAGATGCTTTAACTATGGAATGTTGGGGCATATGAGTAATGACTGCCCAATGCTGTTTCAAATGATAGTACCATTTCAGTACGGCCAGCCTCAACCACTGATTACAGCTCAACTTCAGTCACAGCCACAACTGCTACAACTACAACAGAATGCGGGAGCTTACATGATTAGGCAGGAGGGGCATAGTGAAGGAAAGGAAGATTTGGCAGGTATTGGACGAACCTTATAAAATTACCCTGTCAAAATTGTTGACCCGTACTAGAACTATATACCAATTTTCCAGTACCTATTGACCATACTAGAGCGTTATATTCATTTGACTAGTACCCTCTGACACTATAGGACTAAGACTAGAACGCTCTAATCTTGAAATAAGAACAACTGCGCTTTAGGGAGTGTTGATGACCTCAGAGAATTATTCCCTTAGTTTCGTTGAGCATAGAATTTAATTTAGGGTCTTCCTGTTAGAACATAGCAATTGATTGGGAAGTAATAAAATGTACTATATATAAATTTAGGAAAAGACTAGTTGTTTGAGAATTACCACAATTCTCGACAACAAGAGAAAAATCTCTTTTTAAAAAAAAAATCCCGAGTAGAGAACCTACAAAATTATATGAAATATCTGGTTTACTACCAGATTGTCGTGTAGGTTTCACGATCGACTTAGAACTACGAGCAGCTCCCAAATTAAAGGCCTTATGTAGAATGATATCAACGGAGTTAGAGGAGCTTAAGATCCAACTGCACGAGTTGTTAGATGACGATTTTCTTTAGACAAACGTTTTCACCATGGAAAATATTTGTGATGTTCATCATCAGAGAAGGATGATTCTGTGAGATTGTATATAAGCTGTCAAAGGTTAAATAAGATAACCCTTAAAAATAAATATTCTTTTATGAGAATATAAGACCCCTGATAAGCTTAAAAAGAAAACAAATGCAATTGTGAGGACAGACTTAAGGTCTAAGCATCTATAGTTAAAGGATAAACTGGTGATATACCCAAAAATTCTCTTTCAAACCAGATAAAACCATTACAAATGCTTAGTTATGCCGTTAGTTGGCTAGTGCTCCGTAGTATTCATGAACCACATGAATAGAATTTTCCACCTAGACTTAGAAAAGAATTAATTTTAGTATTTATCGATGACAATTTCAGTTACCCCAAGAATGAAGATAAACACGAAGAACACTTGCGAATAGTACTAGAACGCATAGAGTCGGGAGTTAGATGCCAAATTTTAGCAAGAGCAAGCTCGAATGGAGAAGTAATATTTCTTGGATATACATTGTCGACAGAAGATGTTAAGATAGATTCCTGCTAAGGTAGAGGCAGTACTCAAAAGAAAAATCGCTTACCAGTCTGAATAAAATAAGAAGTTCCCAGGCTGGATAGTTGAAATAGAGGTTTCCATTAAGGAATTCCCTATGATTACTGAGACTTATGGCGCAACTACATAGAAGGAAAAGAATAAATGTACAGACAATTGTGGAATAGGAACGCGGACGTTCTAGGAAAAGTTGATCATTATCCCAGGTTCAGCCCTCCCAGAAACGACAAGGAATACGAGGTAGATACCAATGCTACAAAGAATAGGTTAGGATGGTACAAATGCAAAATGAGAAAGTGATAGCTTGCGCTCCACGACACGTTAACCCCAGGAAATTGAGTACCCAACCTACGACTTAGAACTTGCAGCCGTAGAGCTTGCATTGAAAATTTGGACACACCATCTATATGGTGCAAGGGATGAGATCTTCACAGATCATAAGAATTTGGAGTGTTTATTCGAGCAAAAGAATTAACATAAGACAAAGGAGATGGCTCGAACTAGTAAGATATTACGTTTGTGAAAATAATTACCATCTAGGTAAAGTTAAGAGTAAGAATAGACATGCTGAGTCGTAAGACTCCAACTAAGTTTAGGTATCTTTTCGTCGGAAAGAAACGCTTATACAAGGATTCGAGAAGATAGATATAGAAAAATGCATGATGCATCAGCATCGATCGCAGGGCGAATAGCGGCACGAGTAGCTATACCAAATTGTGAGAAAGATTATAAGTATCTAGAGAAAGGACGAGTCAATGGATAAGCCTCGACTAAGTATAAGAATGGATAAACCAGACAGCGACTCTGAAGCAATGAGTTTTATGATAGAAATTTAAGAGTGGTATAATTCCTATGACAATGAATTTAAGAATTAAGAAAAGGATTTTCAGTGGAATAGAGTGAAACGAGACGTTGTTTCGTTGATAGAAAGATGTTTAGTTTATAAGTAAGAGAAAGCTTTTCACTGACAACTATACGAGTTGTGATAACCATTTAGGTGTTCCAGAATGGAAATGGAAGGATATGGTTACGATTTTATGACAACGAGATGTTTGTAGGTCATAAGGCAAAAAAGTTAGACACCAAACTTAACTTTAGTACCACTTCTCACCTCCAGTTGGATGGATAATCCGAGAAAACGATTCAGATACTCGTTGCTATGCTAAGAACGATAAGATTAGCCAAAGAGCGAATTGAAGAATATGTAGCCAACAACCGAATTGTTGTAAAAATAATTATTAAGCTACGATAGGTATTACGACTTACGAGACCTTGTAGAAGGAAAAGATTTACATGGTTGCCTTATTGTTATAAGGTAGGATAAAACAAAAATTTAGGACCAGATGCGGTCAATGAAATGATCGAGATCATTCGATAGATTCGAGTCAGAAGAAAACGAGTTTTAAAGAAGACAAGAGTCTTAAGTATATACGACAATGCGAACTTAATAATCGAGAAGGAAAATAAAAGCTCCTTAAGATTTCTCCGTTAATGAGAAACATTAGTTTCGTGTCAAATTCAGACTTCGATAAAGATTTATATAATTAGCAAATGACTTGGAAAAGATAGTTTCCAATACGAATAGTTATGGCTTTACCGCCAAATTTATGAAATACTTATTTTAAGTATATCTCATTCCGAGAAAAGAAATATATATATTCGTTTTTACACACGAGGTTCTATCAGCAAGACGTCGTTCTAGAAACCGACTTAAGTTATTAGGAAAGATTGAAAACGATCTTGGATCGAAAAGCGCAAAAGTTAAGGAGCAAGTCGAGATGATTAGTAATAGCGTTATAAGATCATCACAGGCAAGAGGAAGCCATGAGAAAATTTTGGAAAAGAGTTGAGTAAGAAGTACTTCAAGAAATTAAAGAGGATAAGCAAATTTCGGGACGAAATTTTTCGTAAGGGGGGTAGGATGTAATGCCCCGGAAATTCCTTACGATCTAAAAATTTTAAAGTTAATTAAATAAATGGCTTTGCACGCCTAAGTTTACGATTTTGAATTCTAAGACTAACAATCGAATCCGTTTCCGAAAATAAATTACGGAAGTCAGCTAGACGACTACTGTATTAGAGTTAGCGCGTATGAAAATTTTTTAGTTCGTGAACTCAGATCGGAAAACCGTCTGATTTTTACATTCACGAAATCGCGATACGAACTCGCCCGAGAAAGTTCGTTTTTATGATTTTTCCGGACGAAACTCGGACTGTGTTGTCCCGAGTTTTTGTCAAAATAAATTTTATAAATTTATTTTCCGATTAAGTTTCATACGTTAAAATTTTAGGTCGAATCGGATCGCGACGATTTTGTACCAAGCAACGTTTTTCGTCGAACGTTTTCCGTAACGTCGGATCGCGCTGGAAAAGCGCGTATTTTTCTTTTCCCTCTCCTCATGACCGACATCATCCCCCTCTCATTGGAGGATATTTATGTTTTATATGATTTAATTAGGACACCTAATGTAGTTCCTATTCATACTTTACACCTCATTGTATCTTATATCCTAAGTTAACAAAATTAAAACACATCTCTCCCTCCCAACACTAAAATCTCGGCTGCACCATTCCTCCATCTCCTATCTTCATTTCTTCCATCTCCATTGAAGAAAGCTTCAAGAACATCAAGAAGAAACACATAAGTCTTGATCCATCCATCCAAACTTAATACTTCCTTCATTAATTAGCAAGGTAATCCTCTCCTCTTAACTTCTATCCATCCATCATCTTCTTTTTTTTCATTTTCTTCTTTTGATCGAAAATTAGAGTATTGAAATAGATGATTCGATCTTGGATTAATGAAATTGGATGTGTTAGATAGGTTAATTAGGGTTTAAAATTGAACAAAATTTAAGAACCCTAACTCTTGTACTATACCGAAAATTTAGAGATAATTAGTAGGATTTTGGTTTTCTTCAATTAATGATAAATTCATGCTTAAGAGATGCTTAATTATTGATTAGAACAAAGAGGAATCGAAAGCCCCATGTTTTGTGAAAATTCGATTAGGGTTTGAGTTTGAATTTGGGGATTTATGCATGTTAGTTTAAAATTGGATTGCAATTGATTAATTGTTAATATAATAGGATGATTAGTGGATAAATGATGTTAATTGGAGAAGAAAATCACTCTCTTAATGTATATATCAATACCGAAAATTATTAAGGGATTAGGGGTTTTCATGTGTTGATTTTAATTTATGAATTGATGATGGAATTATGTTGTAGTTGATGTTAGTTGTTAATAGGAATTTAATTAGATTTTTCTAAAAATATTTATTGGAATGTAAGAGACGAAGAACACGTTATAAATTGAAATATAGTGATGATATGAAATGTTTGTATGCATAAAAGTGATTCACGTTAGATGTAGTTTAATGTCGTGAAATTTGAACGGAATCCGACAACTTTGAAAATCGCGTAAGAGACGAACAATTAGTCGTAACTAATAACCGAGAAGTCGAATGAGAATTTTAATTTGATATTATTGTCTATGATGGACTTGAGAACAACTTTGTAGTTGATGTCATGAGCTTTCGAGCTAGTATAATATGAGCTATAGTTATAGTCGAGAACTAGAACGCGAATTGCATAAATTGTTGGTTTAGTAATTGCTAGTTGAAAGCCGACGTTTAGAACGTCGTGCTATTGAACGAGTTTTGAGAAGGAGTTCGTCACGTACGGGAATACGTGATGACTGCCTTGAGGGTCCAGTTTCTAAAGAAATCGAATTCGAGAGCTTAGAACGAGCCTAAGACGTTATACGTCGAATCTATCAAGCAACTAGGGTTATCGCGGCAGTTTTGCGACCCTCTCCGGAAACTGTAATAACTTCTAGCTCGTTTATCGGATTTGCGATCCGTAAATTGGAGCGTAAACTAGACATCCCAAACTTTCCAACGGTACAGGGCTCATCCCCTGTTTCCAGATCTCCTGTTCTGGGCAGTCCCCAGAGTTTCTGTTTTGCGCAGTGAAATTTCAGTTTCATTTCTTCTAAGTTGTTTCGTTCACAACTTAGTTTCTTTCGATCGTTTAAGCCGTAATAACTAACGACTATCTTTCTACTGATCCTAGAGTCAAGTACAGGGCCTTGAGTGATAAAACCAGTCGAGATCTTATCTCTTATTCGTTCAAATAAAGAAGTAGTAAGCGAGAAATTTCATAAGTTGTTTAATGAACTAAAACGTAATTCTCCTAAGTTGTTTCTTTCCAACTTAGTTCCTTATGATCCTTTAAGTCGTATTAAGTTACCGACTACTTTCTCTACTGACCTAAGAGTCGAGTATGAGACCTTCCGAGTTCTAACGGGATTTGTACGAGTCTCGTTCCCGTTTAAGTAATTTGAATCTAGTAAGCGTGCAATTGCCTAAAGAATAAAACGACTAAAACTTATTTCGATTCTCTTGATCTATTATCTTTTACGACCCGTTTTTAAGCATTATTATTTTACGATGAAGGAGAAAGCCAACTGTAAAGAAAGGACGGAATATCCGAAGATTGGAAGCTAGTGCTTTTAGTTCTGTATTACGAGGTGGGCTTTTATCTATATCAAATAAAATGTGGATTTTTCCACAACTCGAAAGTATCATTTATGGCTTTGATAATTGTGTTTTCAAAGTGATAATCTTGGCATAAACTGTTTCAACTATTTTATGTGAGTTCTCTTGTACCTATCTGAGTTAACCTTCGGGTTTACCAGAAAACTGAGTTAACCTTCGGGTTTTCCAGACTTTTAGAGTTAATCTAACTAGGTTAACTAACGATCGGCTCTGAGTTAGCTGCTAAGTGCTTTCCAGAGTTAGTACACTTTGTAACCTGTGGTGTATGTGGTATCCTGTTGAGGGGTAACCAGCCACGGTGAATTAGCTTTGGTCAAGATTGAACATAACATACTCTAAAAATGCTTGCGCAAGCTACTTTATTCAAATCAGTCAGAAAATGTTTAGTAGGCACGAGCCTTTTCAACCAAACCCCGATGCGCTACGGTTATAAAATGCCAGATTATTCATACTTATGATTATGATTTCGGCATCGTGCCCACTAAGTACTTTTGTACTGAGCCCTGCATTGTTTTCTAAATGTGCAGGTTGAAGCGACGGGAGCGGCAACGGTTGATGTTGAGTTGAAAGATAGGATGCTTTAGTTAGAACTCTTCCGCTGCAGAACTCTAAATCTTTTCAAATATACCTTTTGAACAATACACTGTAGTTAAGTCTGTAAATTTGAACTTAGTTTCTACTGTGTACTTTTGTCGAGTAATCCTTAGCGATTAACTCTTTCTTTATTATATTCAAGTCTTGTTCATGGTTTATTTGATGCCTTTCATGTATGATTAGTCAGTTAGCCCCCTTCTTCCCCGCTTCTTTAATCCAACCCCAGTCGCACCCCGGCTTCTTCCGTCCCTCGGGATTTGGGGCTGTGACAGATATTGTGCCGAGCTACGTTTTTTGTCTTTCAATTTCCGTAACGTCGTATCGCGCCGGAAAAACGCGTATTTTTCTCTTTTCTTTCCCTCTTGACCGACTTCATCCCTCTCTCTTACACTTGATATTTCATTTTATATAGTATTAATCCAATGACTCACCATTAGGATATTTTTACATAACTTTACACCTATTAACCTAAATGATATAACATAATTAAGTCATCTCCCTCACTTATCTCTCTCTCATTTTCGAAACACACACATACAATATCTCTCTCTTTTGTTCTTCCAAAACCCCATTGAAGAAGCTTGGAGCTTGGACAAGGATTTTCACACAAGTCATTAATCTTCCATCGAATCTCAATACTTCTTTCACTAAAGTTCAAGGTAATCTCCCCCTCTATCCTTCTATCCAATTAGTTTTTCCTTCTTCTAATTTTTCTTGAGAAATCGAAAATTAGGATGATGTAGTAGATGTTTTAATCTTTTAATTCATGACATAGGAGGTATTAGTAAGTGATTAATATGATTGAATTGATAAGAAAATGAAGAACCCTAAATTCTACATAATACCGAAAATTAGGGCTTCTCATTAGGATGATTTGATTCTTCAATTGATGGTGTAATTAGACTTAAGAGTAGTTTAATTGGTGATTAAAACAAAGAGAAATCAAAACCCCTATGTATTTGATGAGGACCGAATTTTAGCTTAGGGTTTGAGTTAGGGGTTTTCAATTTAATGATGTAATAAGACTTGAATCGATTAATTGAAGTTGTAGTGGTATGATAAATGGATAAATGATGTTAATTGATGAAGAAAAACACCCCCTTTAAATTATTGTTAATACCGAAATTGAGGAAAATATAAGGGTTTATGTAGTTTGATCTTCGATTAAGGAAATGATGATGGATTATAGATCCTAATGATATTAGATGATGATGGGAATTAATTGGAATTATTCTAAAATTGTTGTGTAGAACGTAAGAGACAAGAATTTAGGAATGAATCGAGATTGGTTGATGATATGAGGTGATGATATTTATAATAATGAATCTCGTTAGATGATGATTAATGTCGTAGAAAATGAACGAATTCCGATAACTTTTGAAATCTTGTAAGAGACGAACAAGTGGACGTAAATAATAATCGAGAAGTCGAGTAAGGTTATTAACTAGATAATAATGCTTATTATGGACTAAGGAATAACTTTGTAGTTGACGACATGAGCATCGGGATTATTATATAATGAGTTGTAGTTATAATCGAGAACTAGAAACGAGAATTTGTTAACTTGTTGTTGGTATAGTAAATGGTAGTTGAAACGACGAGGTTTGATCGTCGTGGTTATAAACGAGTTTTGAAAAGGAATCCTTCACGTACGGGAGTACGTGTTGACTGCCTTGAGAGTGAAGTTTCGTGAGAAATCGAGTACGAGAACTTATAACGAACTTAGGAAGTTATACGTCGATTCTATCGAGCAACTAGGGTTAGCCGCGGCAGTTTTGCAACCCTTCTCGGAAACTGTAATATCTCTTAGCTCGTTTATCGAATTTTAGATCCATAAATTGGAGCGTAAACTAGACTTTCCAAGCTTTCTAACGGTACAGGGCTCATCCCATGTTTCCAATTTCTCTGTTCTGGGCAGCCCCCAGAACTACTGCATTGCGCAGTGAAATTTTCAGAACTTGAATTCCTAAGTTGTTTTCTTCGCAACTTAGTTTCTTTCGATCGTTTAAGCCGTAATAAGTTAACGACTATCTTTTCTACTGAACTAAGAGTCGAGTATGAAACCTTTCAAGTTCTAAACGAAATTTGTTCAAGTCTCGTTCCCGTTTAATTAAAAAGAAACTGGTAGCGTGCAAATGCCTAAAGAAACAAAACGACTAAAACCTAATTCGAATTTCCATATTCGATTATCTTATACGACCGAATTTAAAGTATGATTATTTTACGATGAAGGAGGAAGCCAGCACTAAGGAAAGGACGGAAGAACAGAAGAACGGAAACCTGTTTAGTAGTTCTGTATCATCAAGGTGGGCTTTTATATATAAAACAAAACGAGCAATGCTCGAAAACCTTTCTTTATCGCTTTGATATCTGTGTTTTCAAAGTGATAATTATGGCATGAACTGTTTTATGTTTTATGTGAGTTCTCTTGTACCTATTTGAGTTAACATTCGTGTTTCCCAGATTTATGAGTTAATCAAAATAGGTTAACTAACGATCGGCTCTGAGTTAGCTATTAAGTGCTTTCCAGAGTTAGTGCACTTTGTAACCTGTGGTGTATGTGGTATCCTATTGAGGGGTAACCAGCCACGGTGAATGAGAATTGGTCAAGATTTGAACGTAACATACCAGAAAATGCTCGGCCGAGTAAATTGTGAAAATGAGTCAGAAAATGTTTTAGTAGACACGGGCTATTTTAAATAAAACCCCGATGTGCTACAAATTATGAAATGCCAGATTATCTCTACTTATGATTATGTTTTTGGCATCATGCCCACTAAGTACTTTTGTACTTAGCCCTGCATATGTTTTCTAAATGTGCAGGTTGAAGCGACGAGAGCGGCGGTGGTTGAAGTTGAGTTGAGATAAGAAGTTAGGAAGCTTTAGCTTATAACCTACTTTCCGCTGCAAAAAAACTCTAGACCTTTTTGGTGTTATGTACATTTAATTAATCACTGTAGTTTAAGTTTGTAATCTTTAACTAAGATGCTTTCGAGTACTTGTTGTCGAGTAATCCTTCGGGATTAACTCTTCCTTTATAATAGTAAAGTCTTGTTCATTGAATGTATGATGTCTTTTATGTATGTTTAATTAGTCAGTCCCCTTCTTCCCCGCTTCTTTAATCCAATCCCAGTCGCACCCCGGCTTCTGCCGTCCCTCGGAATTTAGGGCTGTGACATCATCAGAGTTAAAGTCCTTCTCAGTATCATAGTCCAAATCATCATCATCATGAAAATCAATATGTTCATCATTCAGATTTTCTGCATGCGAATGCATTGTAGATGTAACATTCTAACTTTGTGATTGAGAAGTTAACAAACTCACAAAACCACCACTATTAGACAAATGATGCTTTTGATCAAGTGGACAATCAGTGTTTACACGAGCAACATTAACATATATCGTCGGGAATTCCATCAAATCCATCAGAAACGACAACTCAAAGTCATCATTTATTTTCATTCTCATGATCTCATGCGAAGGAGAATCAATTAAAGCGTCTATGTCAAACTGATACATATTATTGTCCTTCTTCAGCCATACCTCAATTTTAGTCAATAAACTTTGAAAAATTAACCCGGTTGGTGGTATAGGAATAAACTTCTTTCTTCCACCATCGTATGTGTTGTCGTTCCACTCGCCTCCATGTACAACAATGATAGCAGTTGGAGCCATCTGAAATATTATGAGAAACGTTACATAAACTGTCCTAATATTGCCAAAAAAAAATCTCAATTCTGCACACCATGTATATCAACGTGCATAGTTAAAATTAAGAATCACAACAAATTAGAGAAGGAGTTGGATGGAATTAATTGCATAGTTTTGTATCTATTATCAACGTGTATGAATTTTTCATTGCACAGTTCTTACAATTGAATGTGAAACAGAAATGGAACTCGATTTCATCAATGAAATGAGACACTAACCAGAAAATATAACGATGGACAAAATTCAGGAAAAATTCCAAATCGTAGTCACTCCAATTAATTTACAATCCATTATATTCCCTATCGACGATAATTGAAACGTAATTTGCCGGCAATAGATATTATGAAGGAAAGATGAACAAAATTGGCCAACTTCGTCGTGAATAATGGCGAAACAGAAAATAGGAGGAAGACCAGATTCTCAGATTTTATCGCAGGGAAAAAGATACGTGGGATATAAGTTGGAGAGAGAGATTAAATATCATATAAAGATAATAAGTTCATTAATTAAAATAAAAACTACTAATAAGGGTATAGTTGGCCCATCACATAAAAAAGGACAAAATTTATCTTAAAATTATCTTTTTGACATAATTTATTTTTACTAAGTCAAAGTAGTCATTTCACATGATAAAGTCTTAAAAGAAGCCAAATATAATTAACTAGCGTGTAGCCCGCCGAAAATCTACGGGAAATTATTATTTAATAAAATTATTATAAAAATATTGTCCATTAATTATTTTTGAGTTTACACTTTGTGTGAGTTTTGTGGGCCAGTTTGAAATCAGTCCGTCTACCACGGTTCAAGATCGCAATCCTTTCGTCGACCATGATTTTGAAAAAAATGAACCGTCAGTTTGGAATCGGCTCGTCTACCCTCATGACTCTAAGTATGAATCCTCCCGTTAAGTTGAACTGTCGTAATGAGTCGGCCCGTCTACCCCCACTTTTCAAGGTAGGAATCCTCTCGTCGACCACGATTCTGAAAAAGTTGAACCATAGGTCTGGAATCGGCCCGTTTACCCGCTCAGTTCCAAGTCGGAATCCTCCTATTATGTTGAATTATCGTAACTGAATCGGCCTGTCTACCCCTACGGTTGTCAAAGAAATTGCTCCACATCAATTTCATATGAGAATTGTGATGAATCATTTTGACAACAAATACTCCCTCCGTCCACGAAATGGTTGTCACATTGTTGACGATACGGATATTAAGAAAATGGTAGGTAGTAGTGAATAATAGTGAGTATTATTATGAGTGGAGTAAGAGTCCCACAATAAATGTGAGTGAAGTAGCAAAAGTGGCAACCATTTCGTGGACAAACTTTAATAGCAAAAGTGGCAACCATTTCTTGAATAAACTTAAATAGCAAAAGTGTCAACCATTTCGTGGACAGAGAATTTTTGTGATTCATTTTGACAGCAAATATTTCTTTGTTCCATATTGATTTAGAGAAAAAAATGATTTTCGTTTTGTATCTAAAACAAATTACTCCTATAATAAAAATTATAACTATTTAACTAGCCCAATTTATTGATTGGACAAATTAAATTAGTGCATGGTACATATTACAAAGAATGAGAAAATATATATTGATTCTAATTATTTATAGATTTTTCAATAGGTCCTTTAATTGAAAATTTTCTCGTTAATTCATGGAGGAAAAAAAAGAGTTATAAAGATGAGAAACTTTTTAGTTGAATGGAAATTAGCAAAAATGGCCGTCACGTTCAGATTTTAGGAAAAATAGCAAAAAAACTTTTAAGATTTTATAATTCTTAGTTTTTTACAAATAGATTTATAACTCTTAGGAAAAAGAGTTATAATGACGGTCAACCTTTTGAGATAGTTTTATAAATATATTTTAGTTGTATTATTGATTATTTTATATAAAAACTAAACCATATATATTGAATATATTAAAATATGATAGATATTGATTTTAAAGATTTGATTTTGTTAAGATTTTGTTTTCATATCATATATAATAAATAGAATATATAATAAATATGATAAATATTGATTTTATATTCAGAAAATTTGAGAATTTAGATAAATAGGAACGGAAGAATATGAATGGTGCCACATAAGATTTTTTTTACGTAGAGTCGTTTTCGTTTATATAATAATAGATAGATTGTGAGGGTGTGCAATAGTACAATATCCCTGCAATCAACTAGGAGAATTCAAGGTCCGGACATCCTCACATAGAATTCAAATTAGCGCAATAAACCTATTTGAAAATTTTCACAGGGACTCCAAAATTATCAATAACTACTGAATTTTTCGTATAATTTAAATGCAGCGTTTAAACTAAATTAATAGTATTAATCAACCTTCAAGAATCACTTACCTATTATTCAATGCTTTACTTAGCATCCATGGTGCCTACTCAATGGTGGGTGCCGTCCCATTTTTTATGGTGCCGTTGGTGCAGGAAAATTCCCGCAATGGTGCCAACAAAATCGTTGGCACTACATATTTTTTTTATTTGGTAATTATTTTTTAATTTTAGAGATTTCAAATAATACGCATTCCAAATAAATTCGCATTTTATTAAATTGAAAGGAAATAAAAATATTACGTTAATTGAAATTAAACTAAGCATAGAATTGGGCTCGTCCTTGATGATCATCCACGTATTCAAGTATTTGAATGGAGCCCTTATGGTAGCTTGGTACTCGGCTAAACTCGTAGCAAGGATCTGTTCGGTGGTAGCGCCAAGACTTCGCCGGCGGGCTTCCTCGTGCATATACATCAAACATGAGGATCGCATCCCGACTTCGAGTCCAGTGGTGGCGCAACTGATCAATATTCCGGACCTCAATGACGTCGTGTCGCGTCTAATTGTACCGATCTGTTATTTACTACTAGAATTGACCTCCACATGGTGCTTGGCGTATGTCAAGCCAAACTCGTGCAAGGACTTCGGTCTAGACCTCGGAGTACACATGATGAGCCATTGAGAATTGAGAGAAACAAGAATGAAGATGAGGAATGGCATGAAAAATAATGTGAAAAGGAGTAGTATTTATAGGGGATAATAATTAAAGAAAAATTAATGTAAAAGCCGAGCGAGTGGCCAACGACTACCTCAGCAGCCAATGAGAAGCTGCCACATCAGCTTGTCATAGGTGCTCGAGAATGGGCCTCAAATGGGTGGTCAATTTGGAAGAATCAGAAGATCGATCAACCTAATTGTGTCTTCTGCCTGAATGACTTCGACTGAGTCTTTAAGTTCCCCTTCAATTTAAGACCTATCCTCAGTTAATTCTTTGAGCATCATGATCTCTTGACTTTGAGCATGCAGTCAGTTTGATCTGTAGCTTTGCTGAATCTTTGTCTTCTTGATCATTCAAGAACTCGATACATCAGTTACGAAATAAAATCAGTTCCCTAACATGCGAGCTGAAATAAAAATCTATGATAGAGTATTTTCAACTCATGTGAGGTCAGTCGAGAGTTTTGGAATAGATCAAAACTTTATTAATTTTTCCAATAAGATCATCTACTGCATTTTCGTATTTCGTCTCCTATTGCATTAATAAGAGAATGAGTTCAAGATTTAGGATTTATATAGGAGAAAAATATATCCCCTAAATCTTAAACTTTTATGCCCTCCATCCACGATAAAATGTGGTCCAATTTTCTTTTTTTTTTTGGTTGTGCACGATAAGTGCGGCACAACAAAAAATGGACATGAACATTTACTATTATGTCCTTAAAAGTCTCTTTATTTACTAAATAACTTGTAGTTGACTCATTATTCACCACAAATCATACAATAAATGTGGGTCTCATTCTTCCCTCTAGATACTTTCACCTTCCCCACCCACTTTTCGTTTCTTTAAAATGTGTCACTCTCTATGGACCACACTTATCGTAGATGGAGGGAATATTGATTGTGTCATGTGTAATGCAAAATATGAGATGAAATACGAAAAACAATAGAAGATTCTATTGTAATTCTAGAAACTAGTTAACCATTTGAATGAATCATAATCGTTAATCATCATTGACTTCATAGATTAATGTTCTGATTATACATATATTTTTTATAGGGTAATGATATTCGGTCACACTGTGGCCGATCATACAAGCTAAAAATGATAATGTAGGTTTTGAAAATGAAAATATATACCCTAATTGAGAAGCATAATCCCTAAAGGAAAAATTTGATTATTTTCATTTTTACAGTCAGTTTTCCTTTCTTTTACGCGTGTGACTGGTCACTGTGTATCCAAATATCATTACCCATTTTTATATTGATAAGTCCATATTAATTAATTACAATTACCATTTGCCACATGTTTGAGCAATCCCATTAAATATCTAACCGTAAATCCCACGCCACTTTTGACTTTTTGAATGTCATTCACAAAATATGCCATATCCAATTCCTAATGGCAATGTTTTTTGGAATCACCTCGTTTATCTTCAAGTTTAGGTGGAATTTTTAGGATTTTTTTCAAATTTATCTAAAATTTTAATTTTTCATCCTTTTAAATATCTTGTTTTTGGAAGTCATTGTGTATCTGTTACAAATTAAATAAAAATGGTCATTTAGCTATTAATAATAGATTGTTTTGTCCTTCTCTTTTCTTTGTTTTAATTTTTAATTATTTTCTTGGTTCACTGGGAATTAAATGTGTGTTTAAAAAAGTTGCACGATTAGGGGCATTTTTGTGTAGTGAAGTTGATATTGTAATTTTACATTTTTCTAGAAATTGAAATGGAGATATCTTTGTTTAAATTCATGACCTCAAATGAATGTGAGATACAAAAATAAAAAAAAATAAAAAAAACAAAAAAATTTACTTTTCTATAAAGAAATCCTTCTTGCTTTATTTATTTATTTATTTATTTGCAAAAAAATTATTGGAACGTTGAATTTGTTAATGAAAGCTGAAAAAAATAAAATAAAGGAAGGATGTCGCTGAAGCTCTTTAGCTCATCTCTAAAATATGGTTGTGATCAAGTATTCATATTGATCAATTTTCTAATAGCCTATTTTTCCGAGCACCTCAATCATATTCATGCCTTGGTGGAATTTTTAGATTTTTTTTTTCATATTTATCTAAAATCTTCAATATATATGCATTCAGTATTTTACATTTTCTAACAAAACTAGTGTGTTACCCGTCAAACATTGACGGGGAATCATTAAATAATTTTAAAAATGATTTATAAGAATGTAGGCGATTTTAATGATCATACATTGTGAAATCAACAAAAAAGAAAAAAAAAATTGAACGACCACTTTAGAAGCAATCCATTGACTATAGTTCTGATTGCATATTGATCATTTATATGGTTTATTCAAAGGTAGACTGTTATTCAAAAAATATATATCATCTAATTAAAATAATTTTTAGTTTAATTTGATATTAGTTTATTTTTTATCAAATACTTCCTTAGTCCACAGTATCATTGCCAATTTTGTTACTTCGGTCATTCCACACTATCCTTGCCACTTCCATTTATCGTAGTAGGGTCCATATATATCCATATAGCCGTAATTGAGATTAAAATCCAATATTTGGTCCACCCTCTTCATAAAACACAATTTTTTGCCAATATTTGTACTTTGGGATAAATTTACTCTTAATGAGAAGGGTGCAAGTCGCCGGTGAGATCGCGGGCGGGTACTATTGATACATTTGGTACAAACTGAGTCATTTGTACCAACTTGAAGCAGGATCTCCTTCCACCAATCAATGCTCCGTTCTAGCTTAATCATTTTTCTATTCCGTTCATCACCTTAGAAAGTTTAATCCAATCAATCATCCCAAATTTCATCCAAATTGCCCGAATTTTGGGAAAAATTGGATCGTGATTCAATTTCTAGGATTTTTCCTTAGCCGAGATGTAATTTCTGTTTTCCAGCATCATCGTCGGTTGTTTTTTTATTTAATTTCCGACGCCATAGTTAAGGTCGCCTTGATACTACAACTCTGTTGGTGGTGGTGGTGAACCTCGTCGTCGTTCGTCGGAGTTATTTTTGGTGCGTGTTTTCAATTTATTGTTCGTGACTTGGTTCAATTGGTACAAATGAACTTTGTTCGTACTAATCGGGATAACAACCATAATTTGGCACAATTGAAAATAATGAATATAACTATTTATTCGGCCAACTAATTATTGAGAAAATAAAATTGTTTGTGCAAAGGATGAGAATATACTCAATTATTTAAGTATTTTTACATTTTTCAATAGATGAAGTTTCATCTAGAACCGATGTGGGATGGAAGAAAATATTATTATTTTCCCTAATTGTATGCGCGAGAAGTTCATTTTTCATGATGCATTGCCGATTCTAACTTCTTTGTATTTATTTATGTGTTCAAAATTATAGAATTAAAATAGTTTAAGATTTGAATAATATATAGTTAATAGAAAACCCCCCTTTCTAGCCATTCTTTGGTTGCAATTTTAAATTTTAGCCCTTGCCATAAATATTTGAAATTTTAGCCCTTTTTCACCTTTTGGATAGATATTGACTTTTATACCCTTAGCTTTCACTTTACTCATTTATTTTTTTGTTACTGTATTTGTTTTCCTTTTCATCCTCATTTTTTCATCTGTTACCTCTCCTCTCCCTCCTTAGTATTTCTCTTTTTTTTGTTCTTCCTCCTTTTTTCGTCTCTCTTTCTCACAACCATAGCCTTCACTTTCCTTCCACCATCTCAGCTGTCGCCGCCTCACTGCTGCCACCACCACCACCTTCTTTCACCATCTCAGCCATTGTTGCCTCGCCGCCCCCACCTCCTCCTCTTCTCTCCACCTTCCCTCTCTGCTTCACATCCTTCTCTTCTCTCTGCCTTCCTATCTGCTTCGCCTCCTCTTCGTCGTCGCCACCACTACCACCTCCTACCACCTTGGTATTCACGGTGGAGTGCGGAACCCACTCTCTCTTCTCTGCTGCCGCCGCCACCACCACCACCTCCTCTTCACGGCGGACTGCGCAACTCTCTCTCTCTCTCTCTCTCTCCCTCTCTCTCTCTTTCTTTCTCTTCTCCCTAAGATCTGCAACTTCTGGAAGCTTTGGCCCTCGCCACCACCACCTACATACGCAAAACGACGAGGTGAAGCTAATGGTCTTGGTCCCAACCCTCGATTCAAAGTGCCGTGGCCGGATTTTCCGAAAAACGAAATAGCCGGAATTCGCGAAAAACCACCACCACCACATCTGTAAATTTATATTTTTTGTGATTTCACAACTCAGTTTTTGGTAGTGATCAAAATTTTAGAAGTGTTAAAAAATTTGTTACTGATCAAAATTTTGTTTTGGTACCTTTGTTTACAAGTAGTAATTGATTGTTGTGCACTTTTAGACATGTTCTTGTTTTTGTATGAAATTGTATTATTACTGTTTTTTTTATTATCTACTTAATGCTTATGATGTTTGCCTATGTATGAAGTCTTTTTTTCAATGATAATATGCTTCTGTTTAAAATATTTGTGCTTTCTCATAAATAAATTTGTTACTACACGAAATTCTTTGTGCTTTCAATGAAATTGTTTTGTGATTACACTAAATTTCTAAATCATAACTTTATATTTGTGACAGCACTAAAGATCTTACTAACAGTATAAATTTTTGTTACTTCTCAAAGTGAAATTTGTTACAACACGAAGTTCTTTGTGCTTTCAAAGAAAAAAAATTGAGACTCTACCAAGTTATTAAATCACAAAATTAAATTTGTGACAGCACAATAGATGTTTTGTTTTTGTTCAGTCACAAAAAATTTTTGTTACTGATCAAATTTTTGTGTATTAGTGATCAAAATTCTATTACTCATCAAAAGTTTTTTTTTGTTACAACTTGATACGAGTTGTTTTTTGTTCAGTCACAAAAAAAAAATTATGACCACCGGCTGCCATTGATACGAGTTTTTTTTGTTTCAGTCACAAATTTTTTTTATCACCACCGGTGACTGCAGTTGTTGCTTTCAGCGACGACGACTTAGACTTTTGATGAGTCACAAAAAAAAAATTGTGACCACCGACGACGGTGGCGGTGGCTGCAACTAGGACAAGTTATTTTTTTTGTTCAGTCACATAAAAAAAATTGTGTTTTAGATGAGTATAAAAAAAATTCAGTCAAAAAAAAAAAATTTGTGACCACTGGCGACGGCGGCGGTGGCGGTTGCTGCGACTAAGATGAGTTTTTTTTTATTCAGTCACAAAAAAAATTGTGTGACTCCGGTTGTAGCGGCGGCGATGACGACTCAATTTTTTTTAATGAGTCATAAAAAAAATTGTGACCACCGGCGACGGCGGCCGAGGCGACTGAGAAATGAAGAGTAGAAGGTGAAGAGTATGATGAAAAGTAATAAAGTCACAATTTTTTTTTTGTTCTTGGTATAGTTGGTGATTTATCAAAAAAAAGAAGGATAGAATAGTCTTAAATGGCTAAAATTTAAAAAAATAATGAGAAGGGTTAAAATTTAATAGCACAAGCTAAGAATGGCTACTATCAAATTTGCCTCTAATTTATTTATGTGTATCCAAAAATTTAAGAATTTATGATTTATCTGCTAATTTGGTAACTATCAAATCTAGGAATAAATTCCAAGATTTGATCTTATTAATTTATATCATATACACATTTTAATATATATAATAAAATATGATAAATATTAATTTTAAATTCAAAAAATTTGAGAATTTAGATAAATATGAATGAAGAGATTGGAGGGGTGCTACATAGGATTTATTTTACGTACAATCGTTTTCGTTTATATAAAAATATTGTCCATTAATTATATTTAATGGACAATATTTTTATTATAATTTTACTAAAATGAATAAAATTTAATATTAAATAAAGATATTGTTTGTTAATTTTTTTTATTTTAAAATTTTCATATTTTTTGAATCCACATTTAATTTTTTTCTTATTTTAAATTTAATATTTTTTTTATTTTAAAAAATAATTTCTTGTCGATTAAACAACGGTTTGGAGAATCAATATTTTATCTTTCTTAATACTACGATCATCAGATGAAATCTTCCATGTCATTTATGTCATTTATCATTTTATATTAATGAGTTAACGTGTGATGATTGTTTCCAATGTGGTTTTTTTACTAATTTTACTCTATTTTGTTCATAATATTTTAATATTATATATATATAGGATTAGGATCATATAAAAATGACCCTTATCTTTAGAAATGAGAATTAATCTCAGCCACTTATTTGGTGTATCTCGCTAAGAAGGACGGTGCATCTGGACGAAAAAAATTTCCAGTTTTTTTTTTTTTTAATTTCGATTTTTTTTAAGGTTAGATTTTTCCATAAAGTTGGATGCATCTCGTGTCAACGTATGGTGCATCTAGTTTCACGTTGTGGTGCATCTACCACATTGTGGTTCATGAGATGCACTACTACGTGTACTGATATGCTCGGAACAGTGATGCACCACTAGGTGTAAGGAAATGTACTATGCTTTACGAAAATATCATTTGGTTTGCCGCTTCTTCTTTGGTCAAGATTCGAGCAAGGGGAGCCGAAGGCCTCGGAGCGAGCCGAAAAATCCAAATTGTTGCCCGACGATTATCCTCATTTTAGTAATCGGAGCGAAGGCGGAGCCGAGAAAAAAAATCTTAAAAAAAAACTGAAAAAAAAACTGAAAAAAAAATCGGACATGCACCACAATGTGTAACTAGATGCACCACACAGTGTATCTAGATGCACCATGTTTTAAAAAAAATCGCCCAAAAAAATAAAAATAAATAAATAAATGGCGCGTGAGCTACACACGCCGCGCGTGAAAGCCACGTGCCCGGCCTTTTTTTGAGATGTGTGGTCCAGATTTATTCTTATTTTTCACTTTAAGGGTCATTGTCACCATAATTCATCCATATATATAGGGTAGGGATCCGGTGAGAATAGATTTTATATAAGAATGTGAGAATGATATATTTTAATGCATTTTTATCACATCGGTAATGCATATATTGAATAAATGTAATGCATGCAAATTGTAATGCATAAACTACAATAATTTATGCATTAACATTGTAATGCATAAATTACAACAACATAATGCAGCGTTAAATCTGGACCAAAAGATCAATGGCCGAAATTTATTCTCATTCTTACATAAGAAAGCATTCTCACATGATCCTCTTCCTATATATATATTCCTTTTTAAAAAAATTACACTAACTTAAATTCTCCAATTTCTAATTTTATTAATCATATTTATATATAATTATAAATCTTCCGTTCCACATCGCTTTTTCAATAAAATCACTTATTGAAAAGTCTATAAATACTTGAAATCAATGTATTTTCTCATTCTTTGACCCAGAAAATTAATTCGATCAATTTATTAGTTGATTGTAAAGAGTTATATTATATGTTAGATGTTGTCCATGTGGAGGTTCATTTCTAAATTTCGACCTTTTAATGGCTGGTGAAAATTGAGGGATGAATAACCGAAAAAACTTATAAATTCTTAGTATTAATGTGTATTAATTCAAATTGTAAATTACGAAAAGAAAGAGACTAATGCTATTTGGCACCTTTTTTATACTTTTTTTTCATTTGATTAACTTTATTATAATCATGTATACCTCAAACAAATAAATAATTTATTCAAATTAATTCTTCATGTAGCGCCCCGCCACCCGGGCCTATGCAGATCGGACATGCCGCTACGGGGGTGGATGAAACCATAAAGACTTAACTTGGAAATTACTTAAAGTAAATATAAATGATAATGGAAAAGTTGATTATTGATAATGAGTAGAAATAAAAGAAGTTGATGTGGGTGATCGATATTCAAAACAACATTGCCCTAACTTAACATAATTGGGGTCGATGTGTGAGGACATCGGCCCCGCACTGCGGAAGCGTTCGAAAATACAACTATCAAACAAGAGATAGTCGAGATCAAAATGAGGCAACAAGTTTAAGGATTCAAACGAGAGTATAACAGAGTCACTTAGATCAACAAAAGACATAAAGAAAGCCATTGATGACGACCCGCAAGGTCGTCACCCAACATACGTTTGACTACATCGACATCACATCCTCAACCTCCCCATCGTTCAACCTGCATTAGGGAAAATAATGTAGGGGGCTGAGTACAAAAGTACTCAGTGGTTCTGTGCCCCTCTTTGAAAAACATTTTAAGGATGCTGCATGCTTCAATTCTTATAGAAATGGCAACTTTAGTAAAAATACTATTCACATAAGCAAAACAATTTGTAAAACATCATAGCACGCATGCCTAACTTCTCACATTCTTGGGTTACCATCCCGGTTCAAATAGAGAGGAGTCACTCCCTCTATTCGAACCATCATAACTTTCTGTGCGCACTACCTTGGCTTGATCGGAGCTCAAGGCCGATCGTTAATATAACATGTCCCATACTTGGTCAACCACAAGCAATTGAGCATAAAACATGTAAGCATGCATATCAAGTAAAAAGCTTTTTGGGCTTAATAACCAAAAATGTTACCTCGTGAGAATCTAACCCACACTTGAAAATATGAGAACCCACCTTGATTCGGATTAACTCGAATAGTCCTCGAAACTTATGAGTTGCTTGGTCCTAGAAGAGTTGTCTTAACACTTAGGTTCACAAGCATATAATGCCTAAAGTCTTAATATCCTAGGTCAAGCTTATTCCCTTTTTATAACATGTATCAAGTTTGAGGCTTTGCTTCAAGGTTATATTCCATATGTGAATGATGTATGTCATGCATGTCATGTTACATGAGTCCCATAGATTTCTTATGCATATGTTCATAACATGTCATATTGGAACACTAATAAATTAATCATATAAGGGTCAAACCCAATTCATTTTATTAATTCAGATTAGTCTAACCCAAACCACCTAAAGCATAATAGCCCATGTAGCCCAATGATCTATTTAAGTCCATTAGATCAATTAGAGTCCAACACAATTAATAATAAATAAGTAGACTAATTTAGCTTAGCATAAGCCCGTTTAATCACTAGTTAAATCATCTAGTCTTATCTTATCATATGTCATGTAATATACATCACAATTATCCAATTCATGCATGCAAAATGAAATCATATGATAAAATCACATAAGGTGTATTTTTCTGGTAGTTTTCTCTTGAGGTACTTAAGAAAGAAAAATACGGGAAAAATATCAAACGAACTTCAAAGGACTTGAATTTTTTACTGGACACTCCCAACATATCATATACTTTCCAAAATTGTTCACATCTCAAAAATATTAATTTTATATAGGAGGAATTGAGTCAAACTCAAAGTTGAGTGAATCTGTTTGGAATTGAAGTTGCTGAAAAATAGGTCAGATTGAATTTCATCTTGAGATTTACTCGTTTGGTCAAAAATCATGTTTAATATCAATATAAAAACTTTAAGAAGTCTGTTTTCTTCTCCAAAAAGCCAAGTTCGATTATATTAAGTGACAAAAGAGCTATGACTCAAAATATTTTACTGCACAGTTTTAACATTCAAAAGTAGCAGTTTTAGACATGCCTCTACCAAATATTTTACTGCACAGTTTTAGCAGTTTTGGATATGATTGCCTTAACATGCTCACGAACAACATATAAAAATTTGGAACATGAATTCGAAGTTTAACATATAAAACCACGCAGATTAAATCAGGATAGTTTACGATTTTGCATATAAACCTCATAACATCGATATTTCCAATGAAACTTAACCAAATCGCCACATGACCACCCCTACAGCCCTAAACATGTTCATAATACTCATAGTAGCATATAAACAAGAAGACCTAAATCATGACTTTGCCAAAACACTAACAATTAACATATTTTCAAGTAAAACATGCATCAAGAATACAAGAGTAACCACCAACAATATCATGCACAATTCGACACCATTAACATCATTAAACATATTCTTAGACATAATCTATCATCCATTCATATAGGAAACACACCACAACTATCATTAACCTTTTTAAGCATAAACAACCTAATCTACACACATTAAGATGCTTCTGGAAATTGTAGCACGTAGCTTTTCACCGTAAAATCATTTTAAAATCGAATTTTCATCCTATGACAGTGAACTTTATCATTTTAAAATCTACAAGAAGTCTAGAACACACTTCATTAAGCCATGTTATCGTGCTCTTAATTGTTTTCAAGTTATTACGACATCTTTCCTACTTAGTCAGTTTTTTGACGGATTATGCAAAAGTTATAAACTCAAGCAATTTGACTTACTTATACTCAAAAGTAGATACTGATTTTCATATACATTATAGCCAACATTCAAGGCTTTCAATAGCAAGTGGATTCATCGATTTTCAATTTATAGATTGTGAGATATTAACCTTTGATTCACATACAAGTGCAACATTCATGCTGTCAATTAGCATATTCTTATAGGAACGAACACAACTTAGTTTAAAACACATATAACATCATCTTTACTCATATGAACGTGATTAAATATAGTTTCGGGCAGAAATGCATCATGCTAATCAAGTTTTCATTGCCTTATTCATACAAAACGAAAATAAAGAGAGTTAAACCATTGTACCTCCTTCTTTTTCGATTTTCCTCTACCCTCTCTTTTGATTTCAGCCCCTTTTTCTCGCTGCCCAACTCCTTCCTCTCTTCCTCACTGAATTTCCATCGCCTCCTCTCCTCCGGTGGCGGCTAGGCGGTGGTGAAGTGGTGGTGGTATTTGGGGGTTAGGTTTTCTTGGATTATTGTATGAATGAAGGTGGTGATGAAGGGATAGAGTTGCACATTCTTATTGAGGGGAGAAGACAATGAATTGAATACGTAGGTTATCAGAATGATTACTCCTATTTCTCATTTACTGGGTAGGAAGGAATATAATTTTTGGGAGAAGGAAAAGAGATAAATTTTGTCTGCAGAGAGAAGATTTCCATCACTCACGCGTGATCTCCTGAATTTTTTCTTTTCTTCTCCTAATTATTTTCTGTCTTATTCCCTTTTCCCCAATCTCTAATTAGTTAATTATTATCTGTTTCATTCATCCTTACACAATTATCCTAAACACACACTACACGGCACATGCTAAACACACGCCCACATATATCACACGCACACACACTTATATATGTAATATATAGTATATAATATTATATTCTAATATTTCCTTTATAATGTATTTCTCCTTTCATTTTATAAAATGATATTTATTAATCAGATCGAAGTTTCGATCGAGCATACTTATAAGATTATTTATTTCGGTCGTAACGAGCCTAATATTGCCATATATAATAAGAATAAAAAGGACAATTAAGAAAGTATTTCATGTTGACATTTATCAATCTAATATTCCATAATTAATTTTTTGTAATTAATCGTAATATCACGTAAGCTATAGAATAGCAATAAAAATTTCATATATTAGGGATGCTCGTGCTTATGCCATGCATATAACATCTAAATTTTATATAATTTAGAAATATTGATCGGGAATAAGTGACCATTCTATTATTTTAACTATTTCCATTCTTATTCTATTCTATTTAATTTAATGAAATCAAAATTTTTAAGCCCGAAATTTTGGGGTTCTACACTTCAACTCTTCATTCCATATTCTACGTTTCAAAAATAATATTGATCCCCTCAAATCTTTTATCCAATATCGTTTTTCAATGAAACTCCATTTATTAAAAAGTTTATAAAAACTTAAAATCAATATATATTTTTCTCATCCGATCTTTTGCACCACGTTTCCATATACTCACATTATGTATATATACAACGATTCTTGCTTCAAAAAAAATTCTATGTGACACCCTCCAAATGCCTCCATTCCTATTTATCTAAATTCTCAAATTTTTGAATTTAAAAAATCCTAATACTTATCATATTTTATATTACATTTTAAAGAGATATTTGCTGTCAAAATGAATCACAACAATTCTCATAATTATTTTTCTTCTCTAAATTAATATGAGATACAGAGATATTTGTTAATTTTCTGTCACAGCCCCAAATCCCGAGGGACGGCAAAGTTGGGGTGCGACTAGGGGTTGGATTAAAGAAGTGGGGAAGAAGGGGGAATAAAATAAATAAACACAATAACTAAACAACAACTGATATCTATGAACAAACTTTATTAAAAGAAAGAGAGTCGACCTTGAAGGATCGCTCGACAGAATTGTTCTTAAAAGATACTCAGTTCAAGGTACGGGACTTAGACAAAAAGATATACATTATCACAAAAAGAGTTTGGCAGCGGAAAACGTAAAGCTTGACACACAGTTCTTCATCCTATTCACAACTCTACTCAACCACCGCCCCTCCCGTCACTCAACCTGCACATTTATAAAACATATGCAGGGCTAAGTATAAACATACTTAGTGGGTACATTGCCGAAAACATATCATAAGTGTAGATTAAATCAGGCATCTCGATAAATAGCGCATCGGGGTTTTTCATCAAATACCCGTGCCTATTAAACATTTTCTTTCACTTTTCACAATATAGCTTGGCCAAGCCTTTACAGATGTTACGTTCAAACTTGCCCAACTTCTGTTTCAACGCCGGGGAAGAGTTAACTTCTTCCGCGCACGTTCTATTCACCGTGGCTGGCTACCCCTCAACAGGATACCACATACACCGGCTACCGTGTACACTTAAACCCTGGAACACCCTTTCTGGTTAACTCAGCGGTCCGATCGATTAGTTAGACCCCATTTGGCTAACTCAGAAAGGCACAAGAGAACTCATATAAAACAAAGTATTTTCATGCCTTGATAATCACTTTAAAGCACAGTTATAAAGCGATAAGTAAACATTTTCAAGCATCGCTCATTTGATTTGATATATAGAAAAGCCCACCTTAGGCGATTACAGAACTAAAACATGAGCTTCCGTCTTTGGTCTTCCGTCCTATCTTTGACCTTGACTTCCTCCTTTTATCACAAATAATAACACTTTAGTAAATGGTCGCAACGATAAAAGAAACAGAAAATCGAATTCGGTTTAAGACTTTTAGGCCTTTGCACTTTAACTAATCTCTTTCGATTAACTAAGAAACGAGACTCGAACATTTCTCGTTTAGAACTAACTCGGTTCCTTACTCGACACTTAGGTCAGTTAATAACGGAAGTCGATAACTTATAACGACTTAGAAGTTCACAACGAATGAAGTTAAAAAGAATTCAATTTAAGAAAATGAGTTTTTGAACTTCTCTGCACAAGGCAGTAACTCTGGAGCATCTACAGAACAGATTTCTGCGAAACAGGGGATGAATTTGATACCAAAAGAAAGCTACAGATGTCTAGTTTATTGACCAATTTACGGATCTTGATTTCGTTAAGCGAGCTAAGAGTTATAACAGTTTCCGTAACGGGTCGCGAAACAGTCCGCGGTAACCCTAATTCTCGAAAAAACTCGATGCACAGTTCCCTAGGTTCGATCAATGCTATACAACCTTTATGCGCGTGAAACTACTATCATTTTACAGTTAAGTCACACGTTCCTTTACCAGGAACACCTTCACGTCTCTTGATTAAACAAACAACGAGCATTTCCTCGTCTTTTCCAACTAATCAATTACTAAACCAAATTCCAATTCAAATCCATTTCAATCTTTAACTTCTATATTCATATTTCGAATGGAAATATCACCAACTAGAATCTTGTTTATTTATCAACATTAAACTTTAATATCAAATTAGTTTCCTTATTCGACTTTCCTATCGACAATTAAACTCGATTACTCGTCTCTTACCAAAAACTCGACTTTCTTAGAATTCGTTCAAATTTTCCAATTACGTTGATTAACTACTAAGATTAGCAAATATTCAAACCATAATCCTATTTCATTATCCATACTAAACTTATCGAGGATTCTTCGTCTCTTACTAGAAATTCAATATTCTCCGATTTCGCTCAAACTTTCCAATTACGTTCAACAACTACTAAGATTTACTAATATGAAAACCATATACTCAAATTATTATCGAATCTTAACTTATCATCGGTTCTTCGTCTCTTACGATTTCTATTTTATTTTTAGAAAAAATCTAATTAAATTATACGTTCATCTACACACTTACTACATCTCATAAATCATATTACATCATCCAAATCATAACAATTACTCCATCAAATCCCTACTTCTTTCTCTCTTACAACTTGGTTTCTATTTTTAGAAAATTCTCAATTAATTCCCACATCAATCTACCAATACATAGAACACAAATCCACAAATCAATCATCTAAAATCCAACTTAAAACATTAAATCCCTAATTCCTTAAATTTTTCGGTAATTTCAATTTATTAAGGGGGGTGATTTTCATTTAATTCCAACCATAGAAATCCATTCTTAAGCATGAAATAACATGAATTAAACTTAGAATATCATCCTACATCTCCTTGTATATTTAGAAAATAACAAAACTTGAAGGAATGGAATTTTGTTCGGTTCAAACTATAGAGGAAGCTCTTACCTTAACGATTATGAACTCCGAATTAAGATCGATCCGAAGATGATTGAGTTATCGAACTTGAAGGTTTGAAGAACTTGGGAGCTTCAATGGTGGAATGAAGAACAAAAGAGAGAGAGAGAGAGAGAGATGAAGAGTGGCGGCAATGAGGTGGGGGAGAGAGAAGAAAAAGGTGAGGTGTTTAAGTGATAATCATCTCATAAAATAGAAAAAAATATCTAACAAGGTGACTCACACCATAAGTGGCAGTTTAGGGAAAGATTTTTAATCCGAAATATCGCGTTTTACTGGTCTAATACGACGTATATAGATCGAGAAATTATTTTCTTAGACGGTTTCATTTTTGATGAAATCTAATTCGACCATTAGTTTAGAAATAATTTACTTACTCGGAAAGCATAATTCGTTTTCCAAAATCCGATGAAAAGTCGGGATAAGACAATCCAAATTTCGCCCGAAAAAATAATAAAAACTGACTTTCTCCGGTAGACTCGTATCGTAGAAAAAGTGAATGTAAAGTCAGACGGTTTTTCGATCTGAGTTTTCGAACGAAAATTCTTTCGGACGCGAAAACACTAATACAGTAGTCGTTCAACCGACTTCTGGAATTTATTTTCAGAAACGGATTTCACCGTTAGTCTTAGAATCGAAAATCCTTAACTTAGGCGTGCAAAGCCTTAATTAATAATTAAATTTTTATTTTAGCGACGGAAGAAATATCTGGGGTATTACAATTTTTTTATTTAAATTTTTTCATATTAATTTTTTTTATTTTACCCGTAAAAAATGACGGGAATTGACACTATGTTATAAAATGATCCAACTTTTTAAAGAAATAGTTTTGGAAGTTCAATTTTTTATATTCACAAGAAGGTAATTGAAAAATACAAGTGATGTTGTTGAGAAGTGTTTTCAACAATGACATCTTCATTCATTGGTACATCAAAATAAATAACTCTTACTTTAAGATATAACAACGAATTAAATTTTTAAGAAAATTGTGTTCATTATATTAACACATGCATAAGTAAATTTAAAAGAAATCTGTTCTAAACAATACCATATTAACCAAAAACAAATCTATATATCTTACAAGAATAACTCCTTTTTCATTGAAATTAGCCCCATGGTGTACGGATACTAAAACAGCAGCAAGAAATCAATTTGTTTTATTTTTGCAAGTTTATTAAAAATATTGCATTTGAAAATTTTAAATTAACTTTGCACTTACCTCATAACTTGTCGAAGATTTCACTGTACACAACATTAGTTGTTTAGTATTGTGTCTGCCCATTCTCGTCATACGCTAATATTTTGAGTTCTTTTTTGCTAGTGACTCGTGATATTGCAACATACGACTGACCAAAAAATAATAGTTAATGACGGCACAAGAATTTATATGTAAGGGGATCAAATGGGGTTTTGTTTTGTTTTGTTTAACTTTATCTTGCACATAGGGAAGTAACGTGTTACATGTGCGTGAGATGAAGAAGGAAAACCAGGATGGATGAAAAAAAAAAAGTAGGGGTCCAAAATAAACCCTAAAAACAATCAAATTCTATAATATGAGAGGGTAAATTTAAATTGCTTACCTATTTTCCTCACTTCTGCTCTTCCTTTCGGAATGTTGCGTGCTCTTTCAATTGTTTGAGATTGCAGTCACCATTCATATAGCTTCTCAACCATTTTCCTTTTCTTTTATCTGTTAATTAATCCAGTGTTATCGGTGCAGGTTCAAGTTGTCAATTCACCAATGTATACGACAGAAAGAAAATTAGGTAAAGGTGAGGGGTGCAATTATGGGCATATCTATGTATTAAAAGAAGATTATCATAATTATGATATTATAGATTTTTTTAACTTGTTCAAAAAGAATATTATATGGAAGTTTTGAAAGAATTTTCTGTGTTTGTGATAATGCAAAATATTGCTGATTAATAAATTACCATAATCTGTAGAGTAATAGAAACCTTTAATAAAAAAATCAATTTGATAAAATATTAGAGCACAGAAACTTTGGTACACAGTAAAGTTCGAAGTTCCCAGTAGTGTCGTGAGAGCAGTTTATGTAAATTCTCAAATCAACTAAAAAAACAAAACACGATAAAACTTTTAAATTTTTACCTTCTTTTCTAGTAAAAATTCAGATTTTTACCTTCTTTTTCAGAAAAAATATCAGTCGTCGCTTCTACTCGTGGTTGACGACAACTGATATGTGGGAGAAAACAAATTTTAATTGCACTGAATATATAAGATACTCATAAAAAAGGGAAAAAAACATATAGAAAATCTAAACCTAATGGCGGCAACATCCTAAACATGAGGAATTATATATAATAATGGTAACAATTATAAATAAGATATATAGTAATGATATAGTAATGATTTTTAATTCCAAACCTAAACTTTATATATGGCGCCAGCATCCAAATTAAATCTAAATGTGCGTGAGGAATATATAATAATGAATAATATAAATAAATCAAGATATATAATAATGATTTTTATTTCCAAAAATTGGAGAATTGAGATAAATAAGAATGGAGGAATTTAAGAGGTGCTACATAGGATTTTTTAAAAGAAGGGTCGTTTTCGTTTATATAATAGATAGATAGATAGATTATACTCATTAATATTTTTCCATCAATCTATTAAATTCATTACAAAATATTGGACGTTACAACAACATAATATGTGGTAAAATATTAATTATAATATTTTTTTTTATTTTTATATTATTTTCTACCTATAAATTATAGAATTGTACAACCAATTTCATTCACAATTCACATTTTTGTTCTCCTTCATTCCGACTTATTATATCCGATTAGAGGAGGCATGATGACAAGAAATAGATTACCACACCAAGAGCATTTGGCGTAAAATTTTTCAAATAAATAATGGGCGCAACAACTCCTAGCAGAAACTCATTCTACGGAAAGATCATCAAGTCCATGATTTATGAGTTCATCAAATTCTTTGTCAAGGAATACAACCAATGTTGGAGTTTGATTATAGAATATTAGAATTTATTGAATGTTGTTTCACAATTTTTTAGTTACAAAAGTAATCATGTAGCAGAAAAAGTTTAGATTGTCCAACCATTTTCTTTCACTGTGAGTTGCTTTGCTTTATTTTCTATCCTTTATGTGCAATGTAAAATATATGATAAAATATGAGTTTTTTAGGTCATGAAAATATGTGGATGTTTATTTTTTTTTTATAGTTCATAGTAATAGGTTTTTTTTTTTTTAATTCGTGGGAACCCGCAGTCACTACCTTTGATGCGGCACTGAATAAATTCATATCCTTGTGCAGTAGCCTATAAACCACACAAGGCAGGTAAACAACACCTTTCAAGTACACAGGTGTGACAGGCTCAACCTATAGAGGCGTCAGTGGGGATTGAACCTGAGACCTCACAATCTCGGACAGCCCACTCTACCACTAGACCATCCCCAAGGGGACAATAGGTTTCTTTTCTTTATATTTAAGGTTAGTGGCTAAAGGTGTTTGCTACATTTTTGTGTGAAAATTGATTGTTTTCCTTTTAAAAGCTATCTATAATATTACTTTTGTAAATCAACAGTATGTTTTTTCTTTTAGTATACATGTATTATTTTGTAGATTAGTTACCATGTATGATTATTTTGTGGAGATCTCTAAAAGTGTTTTTGACTGATAGGCTATGTCCAATCTTCTCTCTAAAACCCAATCTACATATGATGATTATTATTATTTTTGTGTATATATATAGAAGATACTATGAGGATATTCATATTATAGGTCCAATTATATGTGAATTTCAATCTAATTCATTATAGTAAACTTTTTTGGAGTCATTATAACAATCCTCTATCTTAGGTGGCATTTTTAGGAATTTTCTTTCACATTTATCTAAAATCTCAATTTTTACTTTGATTTTGGTATATTAGAATTATTCATTAATAATAATTGATAATCATGTATTTAATAAAAACCGTTATAAAATTATAATTAAAGATAACAATTAATTTATTTTCTTATTTTATTGCTTTTTTGCCTATATATATAGTTTAGAATTGTACAAGTTAAAAAACACGCACTCTTCTATAGAATTCAACTCATGATGATGAAAGAGGCTCGAGCTCAAGATGCATCAACTTGGAGTTTGCTAATTTTTGTGTGCGTGTAGAGTACCAAATGTTGATTCTAATTTATTTTAATTTACTTTTTCATATAAGAGCAATTCAAATTGATTTAATTTACTTTCATGTAATCATTATATATACTTCTTCATCTCAGTATTATTTAAATTGCATAATCATATAGGGATCCTTATAGCAAGTCAGTACATGATCTTCAAATACGATATCGGATATAATAGTATATAAGTTGAAGAGCCAATTTAGGACACAAATACCCATACTTTTAACAGTCTGGACTGAATTGGTGCATGAGAATGTCACTGCCTATTTGCATCTCAGGCCTTCTTTTCCCAGTGTTAGCTGGCAACTGGATTTGGGATGATTTGTTATCCCCGAGGAGATCGTTAGTGGTTCGGAGGGCAATTCATGAGAGATTACCTACTATGGATTCTCTTGCCGTCTTGGTGGATTCATTGGACTTTCCGCTTGCTTGCTTTGCCATCGCGCCTCTGAGTCGCTTAATCACGATCCCGGTGAAAAAAGGGGGTTGACGTTGCAGGTCCTTCTCCTTCCGCCGAGACGCAAAACAAATTAATTTGATATATTTTTTTTCTCTCTCATTTTATATGTCATGCCTATATACAGTGGTTGTACATGTAAGCTCTTTTCATATCACAAGATCCTACAGTTGAATGCTCCTTTTGTTTGTTTTATTGCTTTCTTTTTATTTGTTCCAGTACATAGTGATATACCGTATATTGTTTGTCATATTATAGAAATTAATCTCATTTTTCTTTACTTTGTAGAATTTGTAGACGATCTTCGAGATTGGAAATGGATCGATGAGCTTATTTTATTTGTTACAATAATATATTCGTGGTTTCAAAAACGTTGGAAAAGGACTCGGCGTATTATTTGTGAGAAGAAACAATCAAGAATTTGATTAAGGTTCTCAAATCCTATTTAAAAACATTATTATATTTTAAGTTTTGTATTTTCTAATGAAATACAAAATTAAAATTTTTGTATTTTTTTTTTGGAAAAAAAAAACTTAATTATATATATTTAGTTGAATCCAAACGAACAATATCTAGAAGCCAAGTTGGAAAGTCATCCAAATCATTATACTTTGATTATCAAAACTATAACGAGCAAGACTATGCGCTGCTCTATTTGCCTCTGACAAGCATGCCAAAACTCCACCATAATCTTCTCCCTTGCAATAACAAAAGTTTCGAATAAATCATCACATGGAGAGTTTATACCATCATGCTCCTCAGAAAGAACATGAATTGCCAAGAGAGAATCAGTGAAAACATGAATAGGCCCAATATCATGTTCTAGACAAAAAACAATACCAAGCAACTGCCCTTCAATTTTCCCAGAAGCACAGTACTCGTAGCTTCAGCCGAACGAGCAACTGCTGCTACCACAATCCCATTTTGATCAAAATAATAAAACCCACCCCAATTATATTCATACCACTCTTAAGAGCAACATTGACATCCATCCTTAGAACACCAAACTTCGACGACTTCCATTTGATATCTCCTTCTTTTGACAAGAGAGAATATAGGCACCTCATAATACAAATTAGTTAGTTGAAAGTTATTCAACAAAACAAAATTATTACTCAAAAAATTTTGATACCTTATCTGATGTATTTCAATAATCGAGTGAACGACAATTTTTTTACTATATAATTAATTATAGGTCTAGCCATAATCAAAGATGATATTAGTTGCTCTCATTGTATAATTTTCTTATCTATTGTTTATGTATTTATTATATACTGGATTGTTGATTTTTGAAAATATAAATTTTTTTTGTCGTATTTGTTTTATATTCATACATAAATATAATAATTATATATATATATATATATATATCAAACTTAATTACAAATATTTTAGGCAAGGGGCGAATTTGAGGGAATGAGATCATCTGTTGCAATGAGGATTCGAATGGTTCTCTTAAAAAAGGCTAGAACTTGACTTTTTTATTGCAATCATTAGTTAACTGATGAGGGTCAGCCGGCTTGGCATCTACCTTTTTATTTGAGGGTTTATTTATTATCGTTAATTGTGAATTACATAATTATATATTGGAGACAAGTTGGAACTGTGACTAATTATATTAATTATTAGAGATTCAAATAAGAAAATTAACTGAAGACGAGCATAGTGACAGATTAATTCTACTTCTCTGGGTGATTTAAATTATACTATGAGTTATGATCTTATACTTATTATACTAATGAACAACATCAACGAGTATAGTTGGCAATTTATACATAGGTTTTTTTTGTTGCAGATAAGGTTTATAATATTTTGTTCTCTCTCTTTCACAATTTGTATAGTTTCATCTATCTCATTTCAATAGTAATAATTATGAATTCTTCATGACTGTACGTATAGCTTAAGAAAAAAAAATTCTTTAAACAAATCGAGTCCTATTTAGAAATGGAAGAAGATTCAATAGCAATCCAACTAAAAAGGCGGAAAATGCAATCATGAAGATGTCGACTTTCATATAAGATCGAGGGATTTATAATTTTTTAGCATACGCCCATGAGATGTAAATTCTTTGAGATAAACATTAAATTAATTTTAACATTTATCTATTACATGTAATGCTATTTATTTGTTATTGTGTAGGATTATATGCTAGAGTTAAAATGGATGTATTTATTTGATGTTTAATAACATATAATTAGTAATGACACTTTCCAATAACAAATTAAATTCATTGAGCATAAACAAAAGTAATAAAATTTTATTTTTCGTATAGTTATATGCTACTACTCCATCCGTCCATAAAAGAGTGCCCCATTTAAGTGTCGGCACGTATTTTAAGAAAATTGATAAAGTTGTTATGAGTAGAGTTAGGGCCCCACTTGTTGAGAGTGGAAGAAGTGAAATGAAAGTTAAAATTGTTGTTAGTGGAATAAGGGTCCCACTTGTTGTAAGTAAAAAAGGTGAAATGAAGTTAAATTTATTGTGAGTGGAATATGAGTCCCACTTATTTTGAGTGGAAAGAGTAAAATGTGACTGGAAGTTGTTATAAATGTGACTTGATGTGATTGAAAAAAGTGAAGTAGGACACTTCTTTGTGGACAAATATAAATTGGTAAGTATGACACTTTTTCGTAGACCGAGTGAGTATAGAATAGTAGTAAATTGAAGAAGTCACTTCCTTTACCTATATTTGATTTTTAGGGAATTATAACGAGGTATATATGTATATTAGCATCAAATAAATCACTACACCACCATATAAGTTGGACCTCTACACCACACAAAGTGGGACTACTACTCTGCACGCAGAAGGGACCACTACACCACCAAATATAGTAAAAATATACTACACCGCACTAGCGAAATTGAACCCAAGATCTCTCACTAATGAGAGACTAAAGGTACCTCAACCAACAACTTGAGCTAGGCCTCATCGGCAACCTATTTTATTTTATTACTTTATACAAAAAAATAAAATTTGATAAACAATAAAAAAAAAATACTACTATTACAAAATAGGAAACATGGAGATAAAACTTATTGTGACAATTAGGTCAATTTTTTTCTTTGTTTTAAATATATTTTAATTCTTTAAATTTTAATGATTTCATGTAGATATTTTCTAAATCTAAAAATGAGTTCGAGTTTATTAGTGGATATTATTCTATACAAATGGTTGTGGAAACATATAGTAAAATAATATTTTAATCAGGCTTGGACGAGTTTCGTAAATTGTACTCTTCTGACCTATTGATATAGTCATGTTAATGTTCGGTACGGAGATTACGAATAAGGATAAAAAGGATATAGAAAGTGGGTAGGTCTCATTACTTTTAAAGATTTTGCAGGGTTAAAACTTTCCTTATTTGGAAGATAATAATATGAGTTGGACAACTAAATAAGAAAAAGATGACAATATGATTGGATCACAGGGAGCATAATTTTTAAATTTATACATGAAACATATTTTAAAATCTTTGTCAATATTTTCTTTCGTAATATAAAAGTATATAACGAGGATGACCATTCAAGTTTGAGACAATAAGAAGCTATAAAATTAATTTTCAACAATGTAATTAGTTTGTACTGCTATAAGAGTTTGAGACATGAATAAGTAGTTTACGATGAGAACAAATAGTAAAATTATTTTTTCACCGACCTGGGGACGAGTATAGATTTTAAAATGATTTCATATATTTAAATTTTTGAGTTTATACTTGAAAATTAACTTTTATGTTTTTGGCTTGTATACTATATGTTGGGAAATTTAAGTAAAAGTTTTGATTGATTCCAAAATCAACTGACCCCAACCGAGTAGATGTTGTCAGTTCCTAATGTCAGTAGTTAGGCTCGCTGTTTGAGCATTGTTAAGATTTTATCTTTACAGGACTCCAGCTGAAGACGGCAACAAGGTTTCACTCAGATAGAACATCAGTTGTAAAGAAGACAACTGAGCGTTCATCATATGAAGCATTGAGAAAGGGGGAAGTTACACTCAACAGATAGAACATCAGTTGTGAGGAACACAACTGAGCGTTCATTCCATGTGAATTCAAAAAGGGAGAAGATACAAGGAAGACAACTGAGCGTTCAGTTTTAGAACATCAGTTGTATAACTTAACCCAGAAGATCAACAACATGAAGTAGAAGTCAGCTGAGAGTTCAACTGTCAGCAGTCACATAGAACATCAGCTGAAGAACAAGCTAGTTGAAGATCGAAAGTCTTAACCGATCACTCCTTGTTGGAAGTCTGTTGTTAAGATTTGAATTTCAAAAAGGAAGTCACGTGAGGGTTTGACCGTTCAGTCATTACCCCATTTGGTCCAACACAAGGTTGTCTCAGATGGAAAGCAGAAGAGCACAGATGCCATATCGGGAAAGTCTGCAGAGATGAGAGACAAGCCATCGCTATCAAAGAACAGAGATCAACAGCTCCTCCAACGGCTAGTTGATACTCTCCGCCTATAAATAGAGGCCTTCATTCATTCAGAGATCAGAGAAGACACACACGTGAGAAGAAACCAGAGAGTGAAAGAAAGAGCAAAATTCTTCACGAGTTGAACTGCATTTAATCCTTTAGAACATCACTTGTTGAGAGTTCTAGAGTTAGTTTCTGTGTCTTTAGATCGAACCTTGAGAACATCACTTAGTGAGAGTTCGTAGAGTGTTAGATCATAGCTTACTTCGTGTTTAAGCTTTTAGTTGGAACCCATACTTTTTCACACTTCCTCTCAAAAGGAGTGTTAGGACCCTACTATTCCCGGAATTGAGTAGATAGGTTGTTTAGTACCCGAAAACTAAATTGTAAGGTTGATAAGTACCCGCAAACTTATCCTTAACGGTTACTCAGCCCGCGTAAGCTGAGTGGTTTGTCCAGAAGAACTTGGACAGAGTTGTGTGGACTCACAACTCCCCGTGGACGTAGGAGGTTTCTCCGAACCACGTAAATTTCTGTGTGCTTGAGTTTATTTTTCAGTTATTTATCACATATTCAACTGACCAATCTAACCGCATACAAACTGCATCTTTGCATCAAGTGTCTTGGTTTTTGACCGATCTTGCACAAAAGCGCGAGTTGTTTTACGAGTTGTTAATTTCCACCACATTCCGCACAACACCACTCTTCCAGCTGAGGTTGCTTACTCAACTGTGAGATTCCAACTGAGTCCTTTTACTCGGTTGAAGTTATTTTCAGGAGTTTATTTCTAAAATCCTAACTGGTGTATTCCCCCCCTCCCCATACACCAGTAACTCGTATCGGGACCATCAAGTGGTATCAGAGCAGTGGTTCAAAAGACTACTGACTCTCTTTCACAAGGTGTGAATTCGAGAAAGTTTCTTCAGTGGTCAACTGAACAGATCTATTTTTCACGCTAGTGCATATTTGCTCGCATATTTGTTGCAGATGGACGTCAAAGATAAGATCGTGGTCATGTTCTCAGTAGTAAATTATACATCCTGGAGGACACGGATGAAGAAGATTTTACTGTCGAAGCATCATAGAATGCAACAAGTACTCTCGTCCGGACCGATCATCATCAAAGAGAGAATAGCTCGCACTCCTACAAATCCCAACGATTGGGATACAGTTGTGGAGTTTGTGGAGAAGCAGCCGGAAGACTACACTCCAGAGGAAGCCAAGGTGAGCCAGTTAGACATCTGGGCTCAGAGCACGATTATGTCAACTGTTGGACAAGATTACCTCCCTTGGATAGAAGAGTGCGAGACTGCAAAAGAGATGTGGGATATCTTGGCATCGCTGAGTGAAGGAAGCGACGAGACGAAGGAAAACAAGTTCTCACATGCATGCCAAGACTTCGACAATTTTTGTCTGAGAACTGATGAAACAATTGATCAGCTAGAGCTCCGGTTTATGGACATCCTCAGAAGAATCCAGTCCATCCGAAGAGGAAAATACACACTAAGAGAAATCAATCTCAAAGTGTTGCAAGCTCTACCGGCTGAGTGGGATACCTTCACCAATATCCACGAGAGCCGAGCTGACCTTGGTGAAATGAGAACTGAAAGATTGTTCTCAATTTTAAAGGGAAATGAGTATAAGGTGAACCGAAGAAGATCTCAGTCCTCGGTTCAGACGAGTCGACATGAAGATGTTGGCTCAGCCACAAAGTCAGTTGCACTTCAAGCTGACTACTCCAAGTCAAGAACATCAAGGCCAACCAGGTCTGCAGATACAGCTGCAAAGGAGCCAAGCAGAGAGGAACTGCAACAGAACATTGCCGCCCTGTCAAAGAAACCAGCCGACATGGACACTCGGTTCGGGAAATACAAACGATTCTACAAATCAAACCGAACTCGAGACAGTTTAAAGCCTGTCACCAACGGCTGCTTTGAATGCGGCAAGGAGGGACATTTCAAAGCTGACTGTCCAGATCTCTCGAAGAAAGAGAGAGAAGCGTTGAGGGCCAAACAAGCTGGAAAGAATAAGGCCATGGTAGCAGAAAAAGTAGCTGACGACATGGACATCTTCACTGACACTGAAGATGAGGATGAGCTGACTTCCACCAACAACGCCCAGTCAGGATCAATGCCTCATGGCACTTGGAACCTACCAAGATGATACTGAGGTACACTCTAATCCTGCTAAGTTAAATTCTTCTAATACTTCTAACATGCAGGAATCACTGGACGAAGAGTTGGAACCCTCCTGGAGTGACTTTCAAGAATTCAGTGAGGAACTACATCAACAATCGGTTGAGTTTAAGAGTCTTCAAGAACAGTTCTCAAAAATTGAAGAATCCTTAACCGTGAAGGACGATCTGATCAAAAGTCAAACAGAGGAGATTGAGAATCTCAAGAGTCAACTGAATGCGGTCAACCGAACTAATGCTCCAACCAAGGAGGAGTTGACAAAGCAGATCAAGGAGCAGGAAGATCAGTTGAAAAATCAAGAGACTCAGATCGACCAGCTGATAAAGAAGTCAGATGGACAAACCGAGGAGATAACTGTCCTCCTCAAGGAGTTGCAAACTAAGAAGGACAATCTAATCAAGCTGTATCAATCATCCAAGATCATCGAGAATCTTATCAGTTACAGTAGACAGATGGATGACGTGTCAGGACTCGGTTATGATGTGATTAAAGATAGTGGAATTCCTCCAGCAACCTTTATCAAAGCTGTTAAGGTCAAGGTTGTCGAACCTAACACAGTGGAACTTGAGTCACCACAAAGTAATTCAACCTCCACCTCTCAGCAAGCTCAACCGACCAAGGCAACCACAACTGAGAAGGGAAAAAGAGCAGTAGATGGAGGACAGAATGTTCCATCGGTTGGGACATCAACCGAGAGGGAATGTTCCAAAAGTCAGAAGAGGAATCAGAGGCGTCGAAGGCATAATCGCAACCGAACTCAGAATCAGAACCGACCTCTGCATCAACCTCAGAGTCAACATCATAAAGAATGGAACCGACCGCAGAACCGACAAGGATCCAACCATCTGAATCAACAGCGGTTCCATCATCAGTTCAACCAAAGGTTCCAACCGAGTCAACCGATAAGGAACAGGTCGAACAGCTGGAGATATTCATGCCACAACATGAACCACCAACAGGGCATGAACAGCTACAAACAATATTCAAGGAGTTGGAATCAGAATCAGCCACAGAGATTCCAACAAGGCGTCCAACCTCACAGACAAATTCAACAGGATAAGAATCGCCATCAAAACAGGGGGAAAGCCTCTCCTCCGAAAGCTCAGAATGGGAGAAATCCAACTCCTTCCAAGAAACAGAACATCACTACTAACAACAAGCCTAAGGATAACCGAGGTGTTGTTATAGTTGATGATGAAGGAAAAGTGATCTGGAATGATAAATCCATCCGAGTATACAGGGAAAAGTGACGCACAGTTCCAGAGGGAACTGGTTCTAACCCTCTAGGACCCAACTGAAATTGGGGACCTAAGCGAGTTTCTCTTTGCAGGTACAGGAGAAACAATTGAGGAAGAATAAAGCGTCAACAACATTGTGGGTGATGGACAGTGGATGCTCGAAACACATGACAAATTTGAAGGATTTTCTTGGGAGTTTCGTGGAGAAAGAAGGACCCTCAGTTACTTTTGGTGATAACTCAAAAGGTTACACCAGAGGTTACGGTACCCTTGAAACCAATCATGTTTCGATTTCAAATGTTTCTTATGTTGAAGGATTGAAGCATAACTTGCTCTCTATCAGCCAATTCTGTGATAATGGTTTCTCTGTCAAGTTTGATGCACAGGGTTGCAGGGTTAAAAATGTTGGATCAAAGCAGGTCATATTGTTGGGAAATCGATCGCCAACCGGAAACGTCTACTATGCTGACTGGAACAGTAGTCTTCCTGACACCTGCCTGTTATCAAAGAGCAGTTCAGATGTGAGCTGGCTGTGGCACAAAAGACTCAACCATCTGAACTTCAAGACAATGAACCGACTTGCCAGACAAGAACATGCAAGAGGCATACCAAACCGAGTGTTTTCAACAACACATATTTGCAGTGCATGCCAGTTGGGAAAGCTCGCTAGATCCTCCTTCCGGTTGAAGACAACTCCCTCAACCGACCGAGTGTTACAGCTGATCCACATGGATCTCTTCGGGACAGTTACACCAAAGAGCATGAATGGTAACGAGTACACCCTGGTTGTAACTGATGACTACTCAAGATATACGTGGACCATTTTCATGCGCCACAAGAGTGAAACCCGAGATGAGCTACCCAAGTTGATGGATCGGATATCGAACCAACAAGAGATGAAGATCATTTCTATCCGATCAGATCGTGGAACTGAGTTTCTAAATGAAACCATCATCGAGTACTGCGAGAAGCATGGAATTACACATCAAACATCAGCTGCGCGTACTCCGCAACAGAATGGAGTAGCTGAGCGAAGGAACCGAACGCTGAAGGATGCAGCTACATCCATGTTAACCAGCTCAGCTCTACCAAAGAGATTTTGGGCTGAGGCCATCAACACTGCATGCTACACTCAGAACCGGTCTCTTCTAACCAAACGGTTGGGAAAGACACCATACGAGCTATGGAGACGCAGGAAGCCAGATATTTCTTATTTTCGCATTTTTGGTTCTAAGTGTTATATTCACAACAATAGGAAGACTCAATTGAAAACTTTTGATGCCAAGGCTTCGAAAGGCATATTCCTTGGATATGCTGCTCGGATCAAGGCCTATAGAGTTTTTAACAATAGCTCTCGTGTTGTGGAGATAACACCTCATGTTAGTTTTGATGAATCTACCTTTGAGTGCAGGGAACAAGCTAAAGGACAACAGGCTGATCCACAAATTCCACCTGCTCTCACCAGATCGCAAGCCCTAAGGGAAAAGAATTTAGCTGAACCACTGGTTTGGGCAACTGAGGATGAGGATCCATACTCCTCTGAAGATGAATGCGATGACCCCAGTTCATCTCAAGGGGGAACTCCAGCTGATGCCTCTCCAACTGCATCAGTATCTGAAGCCCAACCGAGCCGGGTTCGAAATGTTATCAATGTTGAGGATCCAGACTCAACAACTGATAAATCACCAGCTCAGAAGAGTCCAGCATCTCCTACAGCTCAGATCACGGAACAGACACAGTTGGAAGAAGAAGGAAGACGCAACCGAAGATGGTATGAAGATCATTCCCCTGACAACATCATCGGAGATCCAACCGAAGGTGTGCGTACAAGGAGCCGAGTTGCAAATCCAGACTCAACCGAGGAAGACACCAACACTTATGCTCAATATGCTGAGGAGTTGGCAGTTCTAGAGGAGTTCGAGCAAGCTGGAGATGTTGCCATGATTTCTTGCTTTGTAGCTGATGTGCCAGAACCGAAGAACGTTGTGGAAGCTCTCAACTGTGTTCACTGGACAACAGCCATGCAAGAAGAACTGAATAAGTTTCTACGCAACTGTGTATGGGAGTTGGTAGAAAGACCAAATGGTGTCAAGGTTATTGGATTGAAGTGGATTTTCAAAAACAAGAGAGACGCCATTGGATTCATCGTGAGGAACAAAGCAAGGTTGGTAGCTCAAGGATATTGCCAACAAGAAGGAATCGATTTCGAGGACTCTTTCGCGCCAGTTGCAAGGCTGGAAGCCATCCGAATCTTTCTAGCCTATGCCGCACATCACAAGTTCAAGGTATATCAGATGGATGTGAAGTGTGCCTTCCTCAACGGTGATATCAAGGAAGATGTTTATGTTGAACAGCCTCCCGGTTTTGAAACTGGAGATGGAAGAGTGTACAAGTTGAAGAAAGCAATCTATGGATTAAAACAAGCACCCAGGGCTTGGTATGACACTCTTTGTGGTTTTTTTCTGAACTCAGGGTTCAAACGAGGATCAGTTGACAAAACCCTGTTCACCATCAAAGTTGGAGAAGATATACTTGTTGTGCAAATCTACGTCGACGACATCATATTCGGTTCTAAGTCGGAGGAACTGTGTGAAAAATTTTCAAATCTCATGAAGAAGAAGTTCAAGATGTCGATGATGGGCGAAATGAATTATTTTCTTGGACTTCAAGTGAAGCAGTCACTAGAAGGGATATTCATCAATCAGTCCAAGTATACAAAGGAGCTCATCACCAAGTTCGGATTGCAAACAAGTAAGACAACAAGGATCCCGATGAATACTAACTGGAAGATTGAACCTGGAACTGAGGGAAAGCTCGTGGATGCCAGTAAGTATAGAGGGATCATCGGTTCTTTGCTCTATCTAACCGCCAGTCGGCCAGACATATCTTACGCGGTTGGAGTGTGTGCTCGGTTCCAAGTTCAACCCAGGGAAGCACACATGTTGGCAGCAAAGAACATCATCAAGTATCTGAAGGGAACTGTTAATGTTGGGTTGTGGTATCCAACCGACGACAACATCCAACTGACCGGATACTCAGATGCAGACTTAGCCGGAGATCGGTTGGACAGGAAGTCTACTTCTGGACACTGTCAGTTCATGGGAAGCAAGCTGGTTTCATGGTTCTCCAAGAAATAAGCATGTGTTGCCACATCTACAACCAAGTCAGAATATATGGCTGCCGGAAGCTGTTGCATGCAAGTGTTATGGCTCAAGCAACAGCTGAGAGATTATGAAGTTTCAACTGGACAGGTTCCCATTCATTGTGATAGCTCAAGTGCCATTGCTATCTCTCTGAATCCTGTTCACCACTCTCGGACAAAGCATATCGACATCCGTCATCATTTTATCCGAGATCATATTGAGAAGAAGGACGTATCCATGGAGAAGATTCCAACTGAGATTCAGAGAGCAGATATCTTCACCAAACCTCTAGCCGAAGTGCGGTTCAAGATATTATGTGATCTACTTGGATTGTTGGATCCATCTGATGAGGAACCAGCTGAGGTGAAGAGATAGATGTCTATCTGAGGGGGAAGCTCAGATGAAGGGGGAATCTCAGATGCGGATTGCCAACCGAAGACATTAGACTTCAGCTGAACAGACGAATTCGAGTCAGCTGATGGTATGCTGCAAAGTTGGATCAGACGTCAACTGAACAGAAGAACTCGAGTCAGCTGATGGTATGCCGCAACATGGGAACACAGCTGATTCCGACATCAGCTGGCAGGTAACATTTATGGCTGAAGGTGTTATGTTCTTAAATGAGAATGTTTGAAATAAATTCAAACATTCCTGAGCCAGTCAATTACATTAAAATAGCCATCATATCGCATTAAATGTAAAGTACGGCTGAACATCCATAGCCTACTTTATAGTGCGACTGGGCTGACAAGATAAACTGTACACCTTCTCACGCGCAGGTTGGAACTCGGTACATGACGACAAGTCAAAGATAGTCAACAGTCGCGTGATCTCAGCCGTTGATGGATTCGCGCCATTTAACCCCAGCCGTCGATCTCTACCGAGTCAAAAACATATATAAGGCGAAAAATCAGGAAGAAATCTCCTACTTTCCTCATTCGTTTCTATCTTCTATAACTGTTCATCGTCTTCCCAGATTTTGTCTAACTATTTTCTGCAAAAGATTTCCCTTACTTCTTCCTATATATTTCTTTTGCAGTGATCATAAATGGCACCAAAAAGTAAGAAAATGGCTTCTTCCGGATCTTCCCTTGTCCCTACCTCTTACGAAGAATCATTCGACATGCTGGTGTCGAAGATCCATTTCGAACAGATCCTCTCCGACGAGGATTTGGAGTCGCCGGTGTTGGCCCCCCTCGCCAATACTCTCAGAGAGAATGGCCTCCTCGAATGGGCTAAGCTTTGCCCCTCCCACTTGCTCAGGCGACAAGTCGGGGAGTTCTACGTCAACCTGCAAGCATCCTTTGACAGCACAGAAGGAGTCTCAACGGAAGTGACATGTCGGCAACGAGACGTTTCGGCTAGGACCATTCGCCACGTCACCTTCCCCATCGACGTTTCTGATGCCCTTCGCTACATCATTCCCGTGAACCACACAGCCACAAAACTTCTTGAGAGCATAACCGACGAGCACGTCGATGAGTTTCTGCAGAATGCTCTGATCGAGCTGGAGAGGTTGAGAAGCAACATGCAGAGGACGAAGCTGAAGCCAGAACATCGCCTGCTGTTCGATGTAGTTTCTAAGGTGGTGTTCGATTACAGTGGGGCATTCGGCGACATCAGCCGACCCAAGTTGAAGCAGTTGGTGGCTTTGGAGCACTAACACCAGATCAACTGGTTTCAATACTTCCTGAACCAGTTGATGGTGGAGAAGTCGAAGATCTCCGAGACTACAACCGAGTCTGGAGAGAAGCTGTTGAGTGTGAAAGGGACACTCAACTTCGGCTGCAAGATCTCAGCCCTGATCTTGCTCGCGACCAAGGATCGCAACATGGTCTGGAATGACTGTGAGGAGATGCCGGTCAAGAAGTTGCTGTTGTTCCCGACAGCTAAAAAGGCACAGGAGGTGCTCAGGAGTGTGTATACTCCGAAGGAGAAGAAGGAGGTTGGAAAGACTGCTGAGTCTACAGCTGAGGGGGAATCAGCTGCTGCTCGCCCTGCCAAATCCAAAGTTGCACGCCAACGAGCTGAGTCAGAGAAGGAGTCAGCTGAGGAGCCCTCCAAGAAAAAGTTGAGGGTGAAAATCAAGAAGAAGGTTGTGGTTGAAGAGCCAGCTGTTGAGCTAGCTGAGGAGGAGGCACCGGTCGAGTCTGCGCCAGCTGATGAGGGAATGCCAGCTGAGGAGCAAGCTCCAGTTGAGAAAGAGGCTCCAGTTGAGTCGGCACATGCTGAAGAGCCATCTGAGTCGAGCCGCTCAGCTGAGGCTGCCACTTTTGAGATCGCCCCTCGCGCAACCGGAGCTGACGAGGCTGAGGGAATGGAGACGGATGTGACGTCAGACGCTTCTTCCTCATCTGAGGACCTTGACGACGCCCCAACCTCCCCCACGGCAGGAGTTCATGTCGTACCGCCCCCAGAGCCTCTTGCTCTTTCAACCCTTCCACAACCAAATGTTCCGAGCACCCTGCTAGATGCCAACATTGTGACCGCTTCTTCGGCAAATGTTGAGGGAACAATTGAAACCCCCCTCCCAACCAAATCCAATATTCCGAGCTCCCAGCTCGATGCCGATGTTGCGACCGACTCTTTGGCCAACATCGATGAACCTTTTGAACCTCTGCCATATGATATTTCTCCCTCCCCAATAAATGAAGCACAGGACCTTCAGGCAGTTGCTCTGGAGCATGAGGGCAGGGTGGCCTACTGCTTCCAGAAGCTGCTAGGCATGTTCCCTGAAGCTCGCAACATGCCAGTCTTCGCCACTCTGGGAACCTCTTGTACCAGTTCCACCTGATCTTCAACCATTGGTACGTCAAAGAAGATACGATCAGGGTGCAAAGCTGGGACAGGCTGAAGTCAGATGAGTCCCGCATCCGAGCCTACTTCAACTACTCCAACCTTGAAGTGGCTTACAACAACCGGATTGCGCTGCTCACTCGTCGGCTGGACTAGAGCCGAGCTGAAGGGACAGACACCAGGGAAGCAGCTAGACAGGAGTGCATCGACTTTCTCGACAGCATGTTGGTCAAGTCAGCTGACTTCCTTGAGAATGTGGATGCCGCCGCCGCAGCAGCGAAGGAAGAGGAAGAAAAGCTGCAACAGTACCTGGCCAACCAACAAGCCATGGTCACAGCTAAGCCTCTAGTTCTAATTGCACAAGCCCCTCCAGCTGATCAGCATGCTCCCACAACTGAAGAAATATGTAAGCTGGTAGCTGAGAGGGTCAACCAGCTGAGGACTGAACTGCTTGCCAACCTCCAGCAACAAAAAGATGACCAGCTGAGGGTGTTGGAAGTGCAAGAAATGAAGAATCAGCAACTGGTGGAGGAGAATGTTGCAATGAAGACCAAGCTGGAAGAATTCTCCTCCTCCACCAGTCAAGAAATGTCGGAGCTGAAGTCCACTCTGTTGGGATTGAAGTCTGAGCTCAACGTCTTCAAATCTTTGGCCGACTCCAATCTTGCCAAGTCCCAGCAAACCCAAGATGCTGAATGGGAGTCTCACTTTGAGTCGCGATGGGCTGAGTTCGTGGCTTTTCAAACTGAGGTCATCGAGAACCTCTATGCTTTAAAGAAAGCCGAACAAGAGCGCCAGGACTTGGATCTAGCGAAGAAGGTGGAGCTTGAGTGCGCGGTCGATGAACTCTTTAACCGCCTTCAACTAGCCGAGGATCAACTCACCTCTCTGGATGGTTCAGTAGCAAGCCTTGTTGCTGATGCCAAAAAGGGGGAAGAGAAGGAGGCGGATGTTGGGGTGCAGGGCGAAGAAGAGACCCAAGCTGAGGAAGAAGTGCCAGCTGCAACAAAATCTCAGCTGAGGAAGAAGACAAAGAAGGCCGCTCCCAAGTCAACCGAAGTCGGTGGAGCTGAAAAGCAAAATCTCAGCTGAAGAAGAAGACAAAGAAGGCCGCTCCCAAGTCAACCGAAGTCGGTGGAGCTGAAATGTCTAAAGACTTGGAGCTGGCAGAGAAGTTTGGAGTTTCCTACAACTCCATAGCCGAGATCGCAGCCGAGCTAGATTCGGAACTCGACGGTATCACAACTGAAGAGTGCATCGCAGCTGCTAAGGCTATGGATGTAGAGGAGAAGGATTATATGAACCCGAGCTGGATAAGGAAGTTCGCCGCCAGCTAGGCAAGGAGGGTGAACCAGTTCGAAGAAGAGCTGAAGAAAATGTCCCAGAACTTGGACCGCAGCGTTGCCTCCCGCAGCCGACGCCGAATCAACAAACATCAATCAAAGGCGGAAGCTCGGTTGAAGCAACAAAGGTTGCCAGCAAAGTCCAAGGTCGAGAGTCGATTTAGGCATGTTGACAAGTGGATGCCGACCGAGTGGAATGAAGAGTGGGAGCTGTTCAAGCAGGAGTTCGTGAACGACTTCTACTATAGGAAGGTTTACGCAACTGACGACCCGAGGAAAACGTTCAAGGAAGCGCTGACTGAGTTGCACTCAGGGGATCCGAGCATGTTCAGCCAGTTCAGGCGGGCTATGATTGAAGCTAAGCTGGACTTGAACACAGTTCCAGTTCCTAAGAGGGTTACTTATCGGCCTCCTCTTCTCCCAGACTCTCACAACCCGAACCGCACAAAGATTGCAGCTGAGGCGAGGCAGGTTTGCAAGGAGCATGGAGTGGACATTTTCAAGGAGTCACCTGCCAAGAAGGAAATTTTTGTTAGGATTTTTAGTAAGTATGGGCTAGAATTTTAGCTCAGATAGTTTTTGAAGCAACTGTTGTAACTTTTGGCTTTTGTACTTATCCTTGTAACAATCAGTTGTAATGAAAACTATCCAGTTATAAGATTCACCTTGATGAACAATCTCTCATTGTCCAAGCTCTGAATCAAAAAGTTAGTTCAATACCATGTTATAACTGTGCTAACCCTTTGATGTTTTCATCTTATAGACAGTCTAGAATTTCAACTGAGATTTTAGATAAGTCAGTTAGATCTAGATCAGTTGTGATCTGTAAGGGTTTTAGAATTCTTATAAGGGATTTTGGCATCATCAAAACGGGGGAAATTGTTGGGAAATTTAAGTAAAAGTTTTGATTGATTCCAAAACCAACTGACCCCAACCGAGTAGATGTTGCCAGTTCCTAATGTCAGTAGTTAGGCTCGCTGTTTGAGCATTGTTAAGATTTTATCTTTACAGGACTCCAGCTGAAGACGGCAACAAGGCTTCACTCATATAGAACATCAGTTGTAAAGAAGACAGCGTTCATCATATGAAGCATTGAGAAAGGGGGAGGTTACACTCAACAGATAGAACATCAGTTGTGAGGAATACAAATGAGCGTTCATTCCATGTGAATTCAAAAAGGGAGAAGATACAAGGAAGACAACTGAGCGTTCAGTTTCAGAACAGCAGTTGTATAACTCAACCCAGAAGATCAACAACATGAAGTAGAAGTCACCTGAGAGTTCAACTGTCAGCAGTCAGATAGAACATCAGCTGAAGAACAAGCTAGTTGAAGATCGAAAGTCTTAACCGACCACTCCTTGTTAGAAGTCTGTTGTTAAGATTTGAATTTCAAAAAGGAAGTCACGTGAGGGTTTGACCGTTCAGTCATTACCTCATTTGACCCAATACAAGATTGTCTCAGATGGAAAGCAGAAGAGCACAGATGCCATATCAGGAAAGTCTGCAGAGATGAGAGACAAGACATCGCTATCAAAGAACAGAGATCAACAGCTCCTCCAACGGCTAGTTGATACTCTCCGCCTATAAATAGAGGCCTTCATTCATTCAGAGATCAGAGAAGACACACACGCGAGAAGAAACCAGAGAGTGAAAGAAAGAGCAAAATTATTCACGAGTTGAACTGCATTTAATCCTTTAGAACATCACTTGTTGAGAGTTCTAGAGTTAGTTTCTGTGTCTTTAGATCGAACCTTGAGAACATCACTTAGTAAGAGTTCGTAGAGTGTTAGATCATAGCTTACTTCGTGTTTAAGCTTTTAGTTGGAACCCATACTTTTTCACACTTCCTCTTAAAAGGAGTGTCAGGACCCTACTTTTCCCGGAATTGAGTAGATAGGTTGTTTAGTACCCGAAAACTAAACTGTAAGGTTGATAAGTACCCGCAAACTTATCCTTAACGATTGCTCAACCCGCGTAAGCTGAGTGGTTTGTCCAGAAGAACTTGGACAGAGTTGTGTGGACTCACAACTCCCCGTGGACGTAGGAGGTTTCTCCGAACCACGTAAATTTCTGTGTGCTTGAGTTTATTTTTCAGTTATTTATCGCATATTCAACTGACCAATCTAACCGCATACAAACTGCATCTTTGCATCAACTGTCTTGGTTTTTGACCGATCTTGCACAAAAGCGCGAGTTGTTTTACGAGTTGTTAATTTCCACCACATTCCGCACAGCACCACTCTTCCAGCTGAGGTTGCTTACTCAGCTGTGAGATTCCAACTGAGTCCTTTTACTCGGTTGAAGTTATTTTCAGGAGTTTATTTTTAAAATCCTAACTGGTGTATTCCCCCCCCCCCATACACCAGTAACTCGTATCGGGACCATCACTATATATATTAATAATATTTACTTTGTACTAATATTTAAGTTTATACATAGTATTACTACGTAAGTTTAAGTTTTTGGCATGTATATATACTATATATTAATAATATTTACTTTGCACTAATATTCTAGTTGACATAAAAGGATAAGATGATTAATTAAGAGAGGATTTTAAGAGTAACACTTTTTTGATAATTTTTTTAAATTTTAGCACTCCTTATAAATCCTTTAAATTTTAGCACTTTTTGACATTTTTACCCTTCCACCACCTCCACCATCTTTCTGGTAACAAAAAAATATTTGTGACTCAACAAAAAAAAAAAAAAAATATATTCCACCACCACTTTTCCATCGCTGCCGTCATGCCACTGCCACTGTCACCGGTGGTCACAAAAAATTTTTGCGACTCAACAAAAAAAAATAAATTCCACCACCACTATTCCACCGTTATCGCCGCCGTGCTACCACCGCCTCCCTCGCACCGCCGTCACTGTCGCCGGCGGTCACGATTTTTTTACTTCTGTCTTTCAGAAAATGGAAAAAATTGTGAAGTCACAAAAAAAAATGAAAAAATTTGTGAAGTCACACGAAAAAATGGAAAAAAATTTGTGAAATCACCAAAAAAGATTGAAAAAATTTGTGAAGTCACCAAAAAAATTGAAAAAATTTGTGAAGTCACCAAAAAAATGAAAAAAATTTGTGAAGTCACAAAAAATTCAATTACAGATCCCCCCTCTCTCTTCTCCATCTCTCTCCTCCGCCAAGCAAAGCAAAACAAATCAACGGCGTTGACATGGCTGAAACCCCCCACTACACCTACTGCAACACAGAAGCAATCCACAAGTATATATAACTCTAACAATCGAATCAACATCAACCATCATCACAATTCAAAACAATTACAGAGAAATTCAAAATTCTAAAATCCCTAATTTTTCACTCATTTTCCTCCTAAATTTTCCGGCGAGACTTCTCGGTTCCAACTCAAGGATTTCTCGACCCAAGGATTTCTGACAGGCGACGTCGTCATGGCGCTCCTTCAGAACTGCGCTGAATTCGTCTTCACCTTCATGGGAGCTTCGATGATCGGCACCGTCATCACCACTGCCAACCCCTTCTGCACCTCCAAGTTTAGTATTGCTCGATCTGTTCTCCGCCGCCTCCACCTTGAGGTCGGGCAACAATTAGACTGCTGGATCTCGTTGCTCTAGACATTTGACTGATGACCAAGGCCACTACTCAATTGTGGTGGAGATGGTGGCGGCGCCGGCGCCGGGCCTACGCCCGGCGGAGAGGTGGAGTGGAGTAGCGATGAGAAGGGAAAACTTGCAGGGGGAGAGAGATAGAGAGAGGCGGCGAAGAGGTGACAGAGAGAAAGAGTGAGAACGAGAGAAAATAAAGTGGAAGGGAAGTGAGAGAAAAGAAGAAGATGGGATAAAATGAGAAATAGAAAATTAAAGTAAGGGTAAAAAAGAGAGGAAGTACTAAATTTTTTAAAAATTATAAGGGATGCTAAAATTTAAAAAAAAAATAACAAAAAAAGTGCTAGTTTGAGAAATTTTCTCATTAATGTATTCCAAGTATTGTACAAAAAATATTTTAATTGGATTTTAATGGGGTAGATGTATTAGGTTGTATAGTTTAGAGAATAGATTGTAAAATTACTTTTTGATCGACTAATTTTGGGTCGAGACTCGAGAGCAAATTTTAAACTGATATTGTATATTGTATGATATTGGCTCTTTCTCATGCCTATTTGGAATTTCTAGATTTTTTCTTAATTATCTAAAATCTCAATTTATGTGTATTCAAAAACCATCACATAGCTACGTCTACCTTATAGCATGTCTCACTGGCACAAATCATGCATGTGACCATTAATCTCCTGTATTATACAACTGTTACTTTTCCATTTCATTTTTTGCCTATAGTGTCTGTAGGTGAAATTTCATTTCAATTTTTACATTTCATTTTTTAATATTAGATGTTTTTATCCAATTTCTTTTTTACATATCAGCTAAATTCTTTATTCATTCTTAAATCTAAACGGGTTCAATTTGAAGACATGTTTGATGGGTAGGTACCTAACCCATTAATATTCCTAGATTTGAGCCTGCTATTGATATAAGAAATTGTGATTTGAGTTTGAGACAAGTATACATTTGCTGATTTTAGTTGAAAAAACGGGTACAAACATTCAATACATTTTCCCTTTTTAATTTGTTTTATATTATAATTTGTTATAGTCGTAATACACTCTTTTAATGAATTGTTACAATACTGTCACTTCAATATACAATTTTTTCTTTAAAATTTATACTTATAAAATTATAACGTAAAGTGATTCCCTGCTGATGCTCGATAGGTCGCACACTATTAAGTGTTCGGGGTTGCCCAATCACAAAATAAAATTGAATGAGGGATGCATCATCATGCTTCTTAGAAAATATCGATCTGTCGAATGAGCTTTGCAATGGTACCAGGGTGATAAACTAAACTCGGGGCCCTCGTAACTGAAATCAAATTAATTTTAGGAACGAATGTGAACAAAAAGTTTTCAATAACAACCCCTCGGATTTTACTCAGGGCCAATCTCTTTCCAACTTGGGAATTTACGTGACGAAATTTGTGTTTAGTCATGGTCAATTGTATGTTGCTATCTCATGAGTCACTAGCAAAAAAAGTCTCAAAATTTTGATCTCTGACGATGACGGTAAGATTGTGAGGTATTTACATTACTAATTATTTTAAAAATTGATTATTATTAATTTATGAATATGTTTACTTTGATTTCTTTTGGTTTTCCTACAATTGAAATAAGTTGGGAGAAATTAAATAAACCCCATCTTTTCACTTGAATTCCTCATTGTATGTAATATAACATTTCTTTTAGTGATTCATCGTTGCATTATGATTTTAAACAAATTATTTATTTATATTTTAAAAATAAATATTATAATATTAAGTGACCCGGTGACGGGTCACGCACTAGTTAACTTTAATAGGGATAATGCATGTGTAAAACTTAACTTTAATAGGGATAATGCATGTGTAAAACTTAGCCAAGCATCTGACAGCTTTTAACTAACTTACAAGAAAAAATTGTAGTTATACCAAATACGCACTTAAGTAATTAGTGGTTGCCAATTACTTTCGATATAAAAATAACAATAAAAATTTAACAGAAAAAATTGCACACGGAATTTAATCTTTCAGCGACCTTGTAACCGGTTGGCATGAAGTATATCAGTCATAACTATCATTCTAAAACGTTGAATTAACCATAATCTAAAAGGAAAATAAATAAAAAAATGTGAAAACAGGTGAAAAATGATGAGTACTACTTTTGACCTAAGTTTTCATTGTCTGTAATGTTTTAAACAAAAAGTGAAAACGACGAGTTCTTTTCTTTTTTCACTTCTTTTTTTTTTAGGAAAAAAACGACTGAGTTCTAATTATAATGAATCTATGAAAGATATTTATGAAAACACCTAAATATACACACACACACATTATACTTATACCTTATTTGGTTTAGATGATATATCACTGAATTAGTGAATGAGATCATATGCCGAGTTATGCATAGTGAATCAATCATTGCAATCCAATGCTTAATACACTGAATTACTTTATGATTCAAACTCTTAGCTGTCTATCAATAGAAACAGAAGAGGATGTTTCTTTATCTGGGCATTGGAATTTCAGGATTGACCAAATTGCCATTTTCCACAAGCTTGACTGCTTGAGCATAGCAGCCACCATTTATAAATTATAACTAATCGTGTATCCCACTCGACGTTTGAATCATTCATTTTTCTTCTTAGGTTAATAAATGGAGAAACGTATATCAAGATCTATTTTTATTTTTCAAATACACCCTCTAAATATGTACTTGCTAAAGAGAGAAATAATTATTCCATGATCGTTATCCTTGAAACGATAATTTGTATACGTTATTAGTCAAGCATATATTTGATACATTTTGACTCTCAAATATTTTTGCGCGAATCTTGAATTCTTGATTGCTCTATATATGAGAACCCGGAGCCGCTATCTTTGGTGCGTATTGGGTAACTCCCGTCCTTGTGCTGTAGCCTGTAAACCACCGTCCTTGTGTAGTAGCCTGTAAACCACCGTCTTTGTGTAGTAGCTTGTAAACTATACAAGACAGATAAACTATACTTTTCAAATATAAGTGTGACAGACTCGACCTATATAAGTGTTAGTGGGAATTTAACCTAAGATCTCTCAATCTTAGACAATTCACTCTATTACCAGACAATTCCCAAGGGGACCGAGGATAAATTATTATTCATTAGTTGAATTGACGTGATTTGTGTTTCAAATGGTTCCTAACTACAATTCGTTTGCAATAGATAGTTTCAAAATTTTGCAAAATATACGTGACATCAATTCTATTTGAAATAGAAGATGGAAATCATTAAACATCATATTGAATAATCAAAAAGATGATCGTGTTTGCATTACGAGTTCCATTTATTATTGAATGTTTCGCCAGAATTAATTAACTAATATATAAACAATTTGATTATTATTTCGCGGACCATTGTACATAAAGTGGGATATGTTTAAAGCATACTCACGTGTGGCGGTGATGGATTTTCTCTTCATTATCCAAGGATTGATAGTTATTATTGTAATCTATTTTATTTATTGTACTTTTTTTCCCATTAAGTTATGAAATATATACCCGACACTTTTGTTTTCTAATCTCTTGTTTAGCATCAATCACTTGATGAATTTGTAACAACTTTTGACTGTTGGAATTTTGGTACCTAATTATAGCATTAAATCCATAAGAAGAATGTGGAAACTAATGGTAGAAACGAAATCTACGTTTCGAGCACTATGATTTAATGTATTTATTTGTTCAATTCCATTAAGGAAATGAGCAATTAATACATAAACATGACTACTTGAAACTAGAATTGTGTGTATTCTATCTTGTTTGTCCCACATCGAAAATTCAAGGATGTTTTGTACTATATATAAGGAATAACACTATAAGGGAGTATATCCAAGTGTGCTACCTATGGTGCACCTAGTGGTTCAAGTGTTGGCACCTTTTGTGCTTGACCGTGATTCCTACGAGGACGGTGCGAGGCACCGTCCGAGTCCGACGCCAACGGCGATGAGCACGTGCACGTTGCACTTGTCGCAATGGGCGCTTTGAGGCGCACTAGGCAACCCGCACGGTGCGGTTTCGGCGGTTGCAATTGGTTCTAACCGATTGAATCCATCCGACACGTGGCGGCACCAGGAGAAACGCCCTTTCATCCGTGACACGTGGCGTTCTACGATTGATTGACGTTTCCAACCGCACCGTAGGCACCTGTTCGGAACGGGCACTTCACGCCTATATAAGGCCCACAGAATTCGACATTGTAGGATACGAAATACACCATTCGAACTCACAACAACGAGTTTGCATACATACATCTCATACATAGTAGAGTCTAGAATCGAATACTCGTCCCGAGTATCGAGTTGTTCGCCGGAACTGCGACACGTCGTGCAACGTCTCAAAGTTCATCAAAACCGTTGTATCTTGGGGGCAATTGTTGTAGACTGCGTGCACGAGAGCGGAGCAATATTGTCTTACGGAGATAGAGTCTAACTCTAGCCTCGATTCATTTCCTTTCTGTCTTTCATTTTTCGTACACATATCACACACGCTCATATATTTTTCCAACATTGACAAGTATTCAATTTAAGCATGTTCACTTAATTTAATCACGAAATATCGTTGAGTACTTGTAAAAGCTCACATGTGGTTAATCATTATGTCTTTTCCATCTAAAGTAGGATTAAAATTACCAGAATAAAATACTCCACTAAACATTAGCTAATGGTCTACGACAAAACTTGTAAGATTAGATCCATACGATTACGACCAAGTTGGCCATTAAGGTAATTAAAAGGCTTCTTTCAGAAATCCCAGTCTAAATATTCCATGTCGCTTCATTATATTTATAAAACTTTATATACTATTTTTCCTTAAGATGGCCACTTCACATTATCTTGAATAATGAATATTGTAGCATTAGTCTAACTAGATTGTTTAAAGTAAACTAATAGTAGTAATTTCTAAGAATGAATAAAGAAAAGGATATACTTATAAAATGTTTTGAAGAGATATTTTTTTCTTAATCACGGTGGCTTAATTGAAAATTTTGAATTGATGTCGGAGAAGTGACCGTGCTTGATGTCGCGACAGCTTTCCCCTTGCGGCGGAGCGGGGGCGGTGGTGTTTGCTCGTGTTCATCCGATTCCTCTTGGTGGGAGCCGTACGCCTCTTCCTCTTCCTCTTCCTCGTCCTCCACCTCAACATGGTCGTCGTCGTCGTTGAGGTTGAAACGTCTGAGTCGAGCCGTACCCACTGGGGGCTGCGAGAATTGGGAGTACTCGGATGTCGGGGGTACTTGAGAGAAGCTCGGCGACAGCGAGAAGCCCGGCGCAGGCGAGAAGCCCGACGCAGGTGAAAAGCCCGGCGACTGCGAAAAGTCATAGGACGGAGGGACTTGGGAGAAGCCCGGCGACTGTGGAAATCCAGCCGACGGGGGGAATTGGTCGTACCCCTGCGGCTATGAGAACTGCGAGAACCCAGTGGCCGGAGGGAATGCAGAGAAACCCCGCGACGGGGAAAATTGGGAGAAACCCGGCGTCTGCGAAAAAGCACCAAACCCTGCAGGGGCCGAGTATTGGCCGAAACCTGGAGAAGATGAGAATTGGGAGCTTGGATTCGCCGGATTGGGAGGTGGATTCGCCGGATTTGGAGATTGGTTCGGTGGGATTGAACCAAAAGTTTGCGAATACCACGAATTAAACTGATCGTCGGCCATTTTTTTGCACAAAATATGATGTGAAAGAGTAATTTTTTTTGTAGGGAAGAATGGATGAAGAAAGGAATTTTTTGGTGTGTAGAATGAATGAGATAAAGGGATATATATAGTGAAAAAATGGGATGTAGCCGTTGGGGTGTATTTAATTTTTTACCATTATTTTTTTTATTCAGAAAATTAAAAAAAAAATGACGGACCAATGGGGACACGCCACGTGTCCCCATTTTTCGACGTGGCGGAGTCGAGGGAGGGATCGAAGGATCGACCTCGCCATCGACACCTTGATCGACACAGGGGGTGTCGATCCCCCCACTCCGGCGATCGACACAGGGTGTGTCGAGTGGGGGTGGGTCGATCCCGCTCGACACCCGATCGACACCCCCCTATCGACTCTTGCTGTAAGAGCATGTACTACGGGTGTCTAGTAAGACCTAGGTCTAAGCACTGAGAAGCGTGATTTTAATGATTGGTGGTGTTGAGTTAGACATAGGTTGATTTCTCCACTACAATGGGGTTGAGTAAGACATAGGTCTAAGCACTGGGAAACGTAATTTTAATGATTGAATAGATTTTATTTTGTTGTTTTTTTTATTTGTAATAAATATTATAAAAATTAACTTAATTAAATTCAGAAATTAATAAATGACAATTTTATTGAATTTAAAAAAAACTACAACATACACTAATTAAAAAAAATACAATAATTAAAAACTACTACATTACAATAATTTGAAAAAAAAAAAAGACAACTACTCCTCCCAATTGAATTCCCTTGCAAGTTTGCGGCGAATATTTTCGTACCCCGCCTTTTGCTCGGGATTCACATTCGACGTGTCGGCAATATAACCGTTGGGGTGTATTTAATTTTTTACCATTATTTTTTTTATTCAGAAAATTAAAAAAAAAATATGACGGACCAATGGGGACACGCCACGTGTCCCCATTTTTCAACGTGGCAGAGTCGAGGAAGGGATCGAGCGATCGACCTCGCCATCGCCTCACCATCGACGAGAGGTGGTGTCGATCCCCTTACAGCGGTATCGACACAGGGGTGTGTCGAGTGGGAGGTGAGTCGAGCGGCTCGACACCGCCGATCGACACCACCCCTCGCCTCCCGCTGTAAATGTTCTTAGGAAATTGATTATATATATCTGTAATTTGTAAAGTAGAAAAAGTCAATGAGTCTAACAACACACGCGCAGCATCAATTGAATAAAGGGAAGCGCATTGAAAAGTCTGTTTGCTTTTCTTTTTTCCAACTAAATTTTCCCCCCTCTCTCTCTCACATACTTATGAGAGAGAAGACGCGGTCGAGTCCACGAAGTCACGAACCAAAAAAATTTGATCTCAAAATTATTCCTGTGTTTTAACATCTATTCAATTACTTCTCCATTCTTGAGATTTATCCGCCTTTTTCGATCCATCAATCATTAGTTCTTCTCTGCTTTCCTTCTCTTTTCCGCTCTTTTTGCTGCCACTTCCAATTCATTATTCATTTCTTTTCCGAGGGATCGGAGGTTTTTGCTCCGAGATTCGATTTTTTTTTCATCTCTTTATTGACTCATTTCGCCCTTTCTTCGCATAGATTTCACTTTCTAGTGAGTTTATTTTCTTTCTAAATTACATATATTTGTTTTCATTATTTTCCGTACCTTGAAAGCTCTTGCAATGTGGTAAGCGGTTTTCGGTTTTCGAGCAATGAGTGCGTATACTCTTAGTTGATCAGAGTTTGCACCCACTGCTATTGATTATTAATTGATTCTTTCATGAACTGAAAAAAAACCGTCGCCGATTTTGAAGAGATGAAGCTATTAGTCCGAGTAATCGAAGCAAAAAACATACCTGCGCTCGACCCGAATGGATTCAGCGATCCGTATGTAAAACTGCAGTTGGGAAAGCAGAGGTTTAGGAGTAAAGTTGTGAAGAAGTGCTTGAGTCCTTCATGGTGTGAGGAATTCATTTTTAAAGTTGATGATTTGAAAGAAGAGCTTCTTATAACTGTTTTGGATGAAGACAAGTACTTCAATGACGATTTTGTTGGCCAGATCAAAGTGCCGATCATTCAGGTTTTCGATGCCATGGATAAATCCCTCGGCACTGCTTGGTACACGCTGCAGCCCAAAACCAAGAAGGCCAAGAACAAGGATTGTGGTATTTTCCCTTTACTTTCTATAGGGCATGATTTTAGTTGGACTTTTACTTTTTATATGTATGAATGAATGGATGATTTCCGCAGTGCTATTATATGATTCGTTAGTATTCGTCTAGCTTATGGAATGGATAGTTGATTGTACACCTGCATTTTATGGAAGTATTGATATTTTGTTGGTGGTGTGGAAGTCTTGATGTGGTAGGTACTCCTACTTATTGACAAATGCTTTATCCAATTGCAGGTGAGATTCTTCTAACGATTTGTTTCTCACAAAATAACGCGTTACTTGATGTACCACCTGTCAATGATCCTGTAACAACATTGCCAAGAAAGTCTGCTGATATGATGACTGATACATCTTCAAGGTCTTCCCCTGCTAGGGCATCTCCGATGAGATCAGAAGATGTTGTTGTTGTCCCCCCAAAGGAGGATAAATGTTATGCATCGACATTAGCTGGTCGGATTGCACAAATGTTCAATAAGAACGCGGATTCAGCTTCTGTGAGTTCTGTTGAACCAAGTGAAGCATCTGAGGTATCTGAAATGATTGATTCAGTAGTGCCGCAGAACAATCCTGAAGAGCAAAATGCATCAGTTGATTTTGAAGAAATGATTAAAAGTATGGAGATGAGAGATCAAGGAGGTGAAGTTCCAAGTAGTTTACCTGGCGGGGTCGTTCTAGACCAGTTGTATGCAATATCGCCTCAGGAGTTGAACACATTAATGTTTTCACCAGAATCAGACCTTTTGAAAACCTTTTCTGAGATGGAGGCATCTACAGATTTGCAAATAGGGCCCTGGAAATATGAAAATAATGGCGAGATCCTAAAAAGAGTGGTCTGTTATACTAAAGCACCGAGTAAATTGATTAAAGCTTTGAAAGCCACAGAGGAGCACACGTATTTGAAAGCTGATGCTAAGGCTTTTGCTGTTTTATCCAGTGTGAGCACTCCAGATGCTCCATATGGGAAAACTTTTAAGGCTGAAGTGCTTTACTGCATTACTCCAGGGCCTGAGCAGCCATCAGGAGAGCCGTCTTCTCGGTTGGAAGTGTCTTGGCGAGTGAACTTCTCGCAGAGTACTATGATAAAAGGTATGATTGAAGGTGGAGCAAGACAAGGTATAAGGGATAGCTTTCAACAGTATGAAAAGTTGCTATCTCAACATGTGAAGCCGCTTGATCTTAAAGATGTAGGTTCTGAGAAAGACCAGCTTTTGGCATCTCTTCAGGTGGAGCTTCAGTCTGACTGGAAATTGGCTGTTCAGTACTTTGCTAATTTTACGGTTGTTTCGGCCTTCTTGATGGGTTTATATGTGCTCACACATATATGGCTGGCCGCGCCTAGCACAATTCAGGGTCTTGAATTTGTTGGTTTAGACTTGCCCGACTCTATTGGGGAGTTGATAGTGTGTGCCGTATTGGTTCTGCAAGGGAAACGCGTTTTAGAGTTCATGTCTCGCTTTATGCAGGCCAGGGTGCAGAAAGGTATCCTATTACAGAAGTTTCAGTTGCAGTAACATCATCTTTCTCAGCATTATGCAATCTAAATCCAAATTACTTGCACACATTCCATATGCAATATATGACACGGGTGCATAAGTATGTGTTATGTGCTTATCTAGGAATTGTTCAGATGCGGTTTGATTTATCATGTTATATATATGCTATGCTTTTGGACATAAGTTGGTCCACCTATCTTGTATTTCCAAACAAAATTAATTCATTCAGTTTATTGTTGGTCATAGGCAGTGATCATGGAATTAAAGCACAAGGAGATGGCTGGCTGCTCACTGTTGCCTTAATTGAAGGGAGCAATTTGGCTGCTGTTGATTCTAGTGGGTACTCCGATCCTTATGTGGTGTTCACTTGCAATGGAAAGTCGAGAACTAGCTCCATCAAGTTTCAGAAATCTAAACCTCATTGGAATGGTATACTTAACTTCTTTTTGTTTTGTTTTTTTGGGTAATTTGTCATGTTTCTCGCCAAAATTGCAGAAGTCAGCTTGAGTTTTGCATATGAATGTATTGGAATGGGATCCTCATCGATGTTGTTGGTTGCTTGCAGAAATTTTTGAATTTGATGCAATGAATGAACCTCCATCTGTTTTGGAATTGGAAGTTTTTGATTTTGATGGCCCTTTTGATGATGCTACATCTCTTGGACGTGCTGAAATAAATTTCTTGAAGTCTAATATTTCGGAACTGTCAGACATCTGGATTCCTTTACAAGGAAAGCTGGCTCAGGCATGCCAGTCAAAATTACATTTGAGAATCTTCTTGAACAATACCAGGGGTAGCAATGTTGTAAAAGATTATATAACGAAGATGGAGAAGGAAGTCGGCAAGAAGGTAATGACTTCTTTTGCAGTTCCAGATTCACATATAAAATGGTATAGCATATTTGTGCATTCATCTCCATTGGGCATGATCCGATTTGCAGATAAGAATGCGTTCTCCTCAAACAAATTCAGCTTTTCAGAAGCTTTTTGCATTACCTCCTGAGGAGTTTCTCATCAATGACTTTTCTTGTCATTTGAAACGAAAAATGCCTCTCCAGGTATATATTAAGGTTCTTTGTACTGTTTATCTTTTTAGTTTTCCACAGGTCATTTAATGATTGCCATGTTTTGTTTTATGAATTTATTTGGCAATATACTCCATTAATTTAATTTATATATGGATTCATATAATAAAGACGGGTCTACTAATTTATGGACTTGATGACAGTTGGTGCTTAAACCTTCAGTCCTTCTTTGAACTACTATATAATGGTTACTGATTTACTCCTCCCATGCCAGGGCCGTCTATTTCTGTCAGCAAGAATAATTGGGTTTCATGCAGATCTATTTGGTCACAAGACAAAGTTTTTCTTTCTATGGGAAGATATAGAAGATATTCAAGTCATACCTCCTACACTGTCATCAATGGGGAGCCCAATCATAATTTTCACACTATGGCCTGGAAAAGGATTTGACGCACGGCATGGAGCGAGGACGCAGGACGAGGAAGGCAGGCTCAAGTTTCATTTTCATTCTTTTGTGTCCTACAATGTGGCACACAGGTAACTTAAGAAATAACCAGTTACTTTTGTTCCTTTTACATAATTTCTCAAGTGTCTACCCATGATGGTTGTGCTACCTTATTTCCTTTTAGGGTTATTATCTACTCATGGCCTGAACTTTGGTGCATTTTACAAAAGTGTCATGACCTTCGAGATATGCAAAAAGAAAACAAACCAACATTTCAGCATTTTTCCAAAAATATCAACTGATACAATTTTTGGCATCGGATTTTGATTTGGCATGCTGGAGTCCCCCGTGTAAATGTGTGTGCAATTTTAACGATGGATTTACCACGAGATTTCACATCCCAAATCTGAAATCCAATGACAGAATTTTTGTGTGTGACATTATTGAGAAATGTTGAAAGATCAGGAATTCTATGTGTGTTGATATTTTAGTTGGAAAGGATATTGGGGGAACTTAATATATTGTTGATTCTAAGTTTTTGAATTTGATTGGATATTTTTATGGCTTTTTTGTTCTTTCAATATATAAATTCTTGATAATTAATCTTGTGTGCATGTACTCTGCAGAACAATCATGGCTCTGTGGAAGGCAAGAGCCTTGACACCTGAACAGAAGGTGCAAATTGCAGATGAGGAATTTGAAGCTAATAATGCCGGTGAAGAGGAGGCCTTAGCCAAAACCCTCCAAGCTACAGACGAGGAACTCGAGTCTAAAAGTCAAGCAGTTGATGAAAAACCTGAAGCCAAAGGCCTTCGTAGTGAGGAGAGTGGGTCTTTTCTGGGAGTCGAGGATGTTAACATGTCTCTGGTTTATTCTTCTATTCTCTCTCTTCCAGTGAGTACCTTACCTTCTTTTGTGGGACTCTTTTTTCTCTAAACTTGCAACTGACTCGAAAACTTTATGGTTTGTCACTCCAGACTAGTTTCTGTATGGAGTTGTTCCGAGGGAGTGAAATCGACCGAAGGGTGATGGAGAGAACTGGATGCCTCAATTATTCTCACAGCCCCTGGGATTCAGAAAAGCTGGATGTGTATCAGAGACAACTTTATTACAAATTTGATAAACGAATATCCCGCTATAGAGGAGAAGTTACTAGCACGCAGCAAAAGTCCCGCCTCTCTGCCAGACACGGGTGGCTCATAGAAGAGATCATGACTCTCCACGGAATTCCACTTGGTGACTATTTCACGGTACGGACCGTTGCCATTATACTATACAAACATATTTCTCTACATTCAGTTTTTCTGCTCTTCTCTAACTGTCTTGTTATGGCTGCAGCTTCACTTGAGGTACCAGGTTGAGGATTTACCTTCAAGATCCGTGGGTTGCAGCGTTCAAGTACACTTTGGGATTGCATGGTTGAAATCCACGAGGCATCAAAAAAGGATCACGAAAAACATTGTGTCAAATCTGCAGGAGCGCCTCAAGGTCATGTTCAGTGTGTTGGAGAAGGAATATGTTTCAGGTACATAGATTTCATATTGACATTTGACACGGCCGACGTTGGCGTTGAAGCACCACTGCTGGGCGCTGCTGCTGTATCTTTCACAGCAAGAATGAAGGTAGACGGAGATGACGTGCGCAGATGGATTGAATGTCGTCATGCATTTTTGCTTCTGGCGAGATGGGGACGACTGTACCGGATTTTCAGTTCCGACGAGTGTACATAGGGTTGACCAATTTGACTGCGCTGGACCGGTATCTAACGGTCAACTACTGCAGCATGACCAGTTTTGTGGTTCATTAATTTGAAACTGTACGTGTATGTATTATAGACTTACATTACCTTCTCATGTGATTTGTTGTAGTAATCAGTTGAGATCACAAAATTTTACATCTTGTAACAATAATATTATTCCATATGGAAATGAATTGTTGTAATGCAAGAACTTTGAATCTACTCTTTTATAGCTTAAAATTATGAAATTATTACAGTATGTAAATTAATTTAATAATATTATTCATGTTCATTCAAATCGGATGATACTTATTATTTCATATACTTTACTAGTAACTACTAAGGTAGGGTGTAAATTTATAATTAAAAAATAGTGGAAAAGAAAAATTATGAAAATATTAGCATTTCATCTTCTTTTTTTTTTTTTTTTTCCATCTTGGTGCATTTATATTAATGGAAAATGGTGGAACACAAATATTTTCACTTTTTTTCCATCAATTTCACATGTTTACTTATAATTGTTAATTTTCTGCGGGCAGGATGGATAATCTTCCCGGGAACCCCTTTTCCATCCTTTTAATTCCAATTCTGGAAAATATTAACATAAGAGATAGATGTGATAATATTTTCCAATGGACAAAAGACATAAAATGGGGAGGGGTGGAGGACTATGTGATAATTTTCTTTTCTAAGTAAACATGTAATAAAGAGAGATGAAAATGATAATATTTTCATATTTTTCTTTTCCACTCATTTTCCAATGATAAATTTACAACCAAAGTAAACACACCCTCACATGTTTATTAAGATGGAAAAGAAAATTATCACATGGTCCCACACCCCATTCCAATTTTTATGCATGTAGTCCATTGAAAAATATCATCACACATACATTTGAGAGTTGTTCATTCAATCCTGCCTCTATTTACTAGTATACAGGGAACCATAATGCAACCCACAACAATTTGTACTCTAGCACTTATGATTCGGGATGGAGGCAACAACCAAATTTCTCATGGAGTGATTAGGGAACAAGTTCGAATGGTGGACAGATGCAATCTAAAACTAGTTATCCACCATGTTTACAACAACAGCAAAAGCCTTCACGAGCTACTCAAGGCAATTATTTAGAGGTGCTATTGAAAAAGTATATGGCTAAGAACGATGTTGTGGTTCAAAGTCATGGAGCTTCATTGAGGAATCTGGAGGTTCAATTCAGACAACTTGCTAATGAAATTAGAACTCGAGCACAAGGTACATTGCCTAGTGACACCGAAAATCCAAGAAAGATAAAGAGCAATGCAAAGCGGTCGCCTTGAGAGGTGGCAAGGATCTAGAGTTGAATGCAGATAAATTGAAGAAACAATCTGAGCCCACTTCAATCTAAAATGATATGGAGAAGGGTGAAGAAGCAGGGCCTTTAAAGCTAACAAACGTTGATTTTGAAACTAATGCTTCAACATTTTCTTAGCAAATTGAGACAAAAATAACCTCCACCATTTCTACAGCACTTCCTGTTGGAAAATTAGTAAGGTTTTGATTTCTACCATAACCCAACTGACCCCAACTGAGTAGATGTGCCTTTAGTCAGTCTTTAGCTAGAGCTCACTGTTTGAGCGTAGGGATTTTATCTTTACAGGATCAAACTGAAGAAGACAGCTTAAGACCAAGGCAGTTGTAGTTCAGTCAGTCATTATCTCAGTCAACTCCGGAACTGAACCATGCAGTCCAGCATGTAGATTAGGACTGTTGAAGTCGAGCATTCAGAATTCTGAAGAAGAAGACTTAGAAGACGAAGGAGATAGAAGAACTTGAATTTGAAATTCAAATCTGCTCAAGTACAAGAAAGGTTGGAATCTTTCCATTTATGGACCGACAGTGAAGACAAGCATAAAGCAAGTCCCGCAGTTACCATTTTAGAAAGTATGCAGAGATTAGATAAAGAGCCATGCTTTATGGCAAAGGTCAAACGACACTTTCCAACGACTATTTTGACCTCCTCTCTATAAATAGAGACCTTCACTCTTGAGAGACAAGAACGAAAATCACGTACAAGATTCACACAAGTACAGAGCGTTCAAATCTCTTTTAGCAAGAAAGAAAATTACAAGTGTTCGAAGCCAAAGTTGCAAAGAGTTCTATCTTCCTCCTTTAGCTTCCTTCTACCCTCTCAGGAGTCCATTCCTTGATCGAATCTAGAAGTTTACACCATCGTTTCTAAGTAGACTCACAGTCACTATCATAGAGTAGCAAGCCTCCACTGAAAAGTGTAGAAGGCTTATAGTTGAAAAAACAACCCAACTCCTTTCTTTAAGTCCCTTTCAAATCTTAATCAAAGAGCTAGGTTGCTGTGAACCCGTAATCACAACATAGACTTTTTTTTGCCCGTAAAGAAACCGTAGGTGTTGTTAGAACCCGTAATCTATCTGTTCAGGATGTTTGGTGCCCATAAACCAACTCAATGTTTGGAAAGTACACATAAACTTTCCTAGTAGATTGCTAGCCCGAAAAGCTAGTCGTGGACGTAGGAGTTCATTTATGAACCACGTAAAATCACTTGTGTTCTTTATGCTTTCTTTACTACTTTTAGTTTAACCAACCTTGCTAACTGCATACAAACAAGTTTCCCTAAAATTGCATTAAGACTTTGCGAATTGACATTCGCTAGAAGTTTTTTCAGTTTAAGTAACGAGAAATTAATTTCCACCAACTTCCACACATACTCTGACAAACCTTAGTCTGCGTGATACAATTGACCCTCAGTCAAAGAAGTCGACTGTATTCCAACTGAGCGACTGCTCCAACTGATTTATCCAGTTGTAAAGCTAACTGAGTTAAGTTTTGAAAAAGGTTTAAAAAATCCTTACTAGTGTATTCCGCCTCCCCCCCCATACACCAGTTCACTTGTTAGCGGGACCATCAAATAGTATCAGAACAGTGGTTCAAAAGACTACTTACTCTGTTTCACTAGGTGTGAAGCGAGATTTTTCAGTGGTCAATTGAACAGATCTTTTGAAAAACCCTCTAGTGCATTATACTGTATATCTTCTCTTTTCTCTCTTGTCTTTCATTTTAGGAAAATGAACCCCACGCTAGTTGTAAGCCTGCCAGAGTTCACCATGGATGACTACTCCACGTGGAAATTCAGACAAAAGATGATGCTAACTGCTAAGTGACGGCACCCAATTTTTTATTTTGATTTTATCTTCATCATTGAGGGCACCACACACGCATCAAAAAACATTTATAATATTCCTAAGTAGCAAACCACTAGGAATGATTAGTGGTAAGTATTTTGGATCGAACCCAAGGGAAGTTATTATGATAATCTCCGGTGTCACAGAAAGTTTGGGGTAGGGGTTTTATTGGAGCCATAGAGGGCAACACATAAAATAAAGAGACTGAAAAAAAATAACAATAAATAAACCTCAGCCTGGAATAGAATCGGTCAAGATCGGCATGAACAACATCTCGGTCATTGGTGCAACGATATTCACCATACATGTCTATCTCTCAGTTATATGGTCTCAATACTCACGCCCCTATACTCTCACCATGTCGCACACGTGAGCATCTCAACCCCAACTAATGGTCCCGAAACGAGTTACTGGTGTATGGGGGGGGGGGGGGAATATACCAGTTAAGATTTTAAAACTTAACCCTTAAAAATTTACTTCGACTGAGTAAAATGGACTCAGTTGGAATCTCACAGCTGAGTAAGCAACCTTAGCTGGAAGAGTGAGGCTGTGCGGGATGTGGTGGAAATTAAAACTCGTTAAAACAACTCACGCTTTTAAGCTTGGTTGGTCAAAAACCAAAACAGTTGAGAATGTGCAGATATGCAGTTTGTATGCCGGTTAGTTTGGTCAGTCAAAAATGCAATAAGTAACTGAAAAAAATAAACACAGACACACAGGATTTAACGTGGTTCGGAGATAACTCCTACGTCCACGGGGAGGTGTGAATCCTCACACCTCAGTCCAAGTTCTTCTGGACAGACCACACAGCTTACGCGGGCTGTGCAACCGTTAAGGATAAGTTTGCAGGTACTTATCAACCTTACAGATTAGTTTACGGGTACTAATCAACCTGTCTACTCAGTTACGGGAAGAGTAGGGTCCTAAAACCTTTTCAGGCATAAAAGATAAGGTTCCAACTAATAGCTCGAACAAGAAGTGAGCTGGGATCTAACACTCTACGAACTCTCACAAAGTGATGTTCTCAAGGTTCGATCTAACGACACTCAGACACAATCTAATGCTCTAGAACTCTCAACAAGTGATGTTCTTAGAGGCTAAATCTAATTCAGCTCGAGTAAGGAATGTAGTTCTTTCTTTCGCTCTGTCTCGTCTTGTGTGTCTTTTCTTGTGTGTCTTCCTCTTGTGTGTCTTCATCCATTTTCTTCAATGAATGGAAGCCTCTATTTATAGGCGGAGAGAATCAACTAGCCGTTGGAGGAGCTGTTGATCTCTGATCGTTGAAAGCGATGGCTTGTCTCTCATCTCTGCAGACTTTCCCGATATGGCATCTGTGCTCTTCTGCTTTCCATCTGAGACAGCCTTGTGTTGGGCCAAATGGGGTAATGACTGACCGGTCAAACCCTCATGTGACTTCCTTTTGAAATTCAAATCTTAACAACAGACTTCCAACAAGGAGTGGTTGGTTAAGACTTTCGATCTTCAGCTAGCTTGTTCTTCAGCCGATGTTCTATCTGACAACTAACAGTTGAACTCTCAGCTGACTTTGTCTTCAAGCTGTTGATCTTCTTGGTTGAGTTCTACAACTGATGTTCTGAAACTGAACACTCAGTTGTCTTCCTTGTATCTGGTCAGTTGGGTTCGAACGCTCAGATGGCTTTCTTTCATATGATGTTCTCTTCTCCTTTACTGCTTCTCATCTGATGAACGCTCAGTTGTTTTCCTTACAACTGATGTTCTGAAGACTTCCCCCTTTTTGCATCTGATCATATGAGCTCTCGGTTGTGTTTCTTGACAACTGATCTGTCTGAGTGATGCCTTGTTGCCATCTTCAGCTGGAGACCTGTAAAGATAAAATCTTAACTTTGCTCAAACAACGAGCCTAACTTCTAACATTAGGTTCTGGCAACATCTACTCGGTTGGGGTCAGTCGGTTTTGGAATTCATCAAAACTCTTACTAATAAATTTCCCAACACCAACACTTTCTTTTTATATCGAGCCCTCCAAGTTGCCTTGAGATCCCACCTTACTGTCCACATAATCAACTCGCATCTGGAAAAGTCACCAATTGAGCCCTCCGAGTCAGAAGCTTTTGGATCTAGAAGGCCAAAGATGGCTAGAAGCATGACTTTCATCATACACCACTCTCTAGCGCTCGCAACATAACCGGAGGTGAGGGGAACCCCTACACCTTTTGCAAGTATTGTTAGGGATTTCGTCTCCATCACTCCTATGTTGGCCTCCGACGAAGTTATGGAGGTTCCACTACTTTGAAATCAAGCCCAGTGTGTCGGGAACGAGCTTGTACAGATCTCAGGAGCCTAGTTTAGATCTCCCAATGATCACCACACATGCCTCACTTTCTCTCACCCAAACTAAGCTAAGAACAGCTAACTAGGCAGGAAAGTAAAGAATAAACAAAAATGAAACATAACTAAAGATTTATTGAACTGAAAAAGGATTACAAAACATAGCCGACATCAACGTCGCCGGAAAAGAAGCAGTGCCCTCTCTTCAGAAGGGAGAGGGCTAAAAATGGAAACTAAAAGGTTGGAGTTGTTTCTCTGCAACTAACTATGGAGGAAAAATGAAGATTCTAAGATGCTTAAGATCTGGAGAAGAAGATGTATATATAGGGAGGCTGGCATATGATGGTAGGTGTAGTCAAAACCCTAGATCAAATCTGGACCATTGATTTCCTTGATCTGGATAAGGATTGATTTGGGCTTGTTGTTTCTTTTGTGACCATCCGTACACATGTCGCTTTCAACTCCAGACAACACTCCTTCTCCTATTAGCCTCCAAGCTGCTTCCTCCTAATCTCACCTAGCTAAGTGAAACAGGAACTAGTATAGGTTTGCTACTTATTCTTCTACGATTGAGGCAGATAGGGAAATGAACAACCTACTCATGGGTGAATGCCCTCTTCAGTATTTGCCCTCCTTTGCCACTTCTCTTCCCAAATAACTCAGCAATTCATGCCCGATCAGGTAATTATCTGTGTTAATACGTCATAGGTTCTAGAGTAGCTTTTCGACACCATGAGCCTAACCTCAAGATGAGCTAGTCGGCTTGTCTACCCTTCGGATGCCTTGGGTTGATAGGCCTACAACCAAGCTACAGAAAGGCTGACCGGCGATTACTAGTGATTCCGGCTTCATGTAGGCTTACTTATGGTCTGCTGAAAGAGTACATCAGGAATCCCTTACATTCATGAAGCAGATTGTCGAAAAGATTCGCCCTGCCGGGCTCAGTGAGAAGCTACAGAGCTGCAGTTAAGACAAGACGTTCCGATACTATTAATTTATCCATAGCTAACAAGGAGAGCTAGCTACATTTACTAATTATTGTTTCCAAACTGCAAATGATCAACCGGACTGTGCTAAAAAGAAGAGTTCCTGTAACGAACCCTTAGGCAAGATCAGGGGTATGACACTATCTCGTTCACCCATACAAACAGCTAGAGGTAGGTCACCAATCTGTTTGCGGAATCTAGTTCTTTTGGGGTTATAGTTGATGGTTGTTTCGGAATTCCATCTCTACTACAGAGTTGGACGTGAGAGTTTCTTCTCATCCAGCTCCTCGCGAATAAAAATATTCAAAATAGAATTTCAATTTATTTGAATAGTTATTAGAACATTAAAAAAAATTATTTTTGGCTAACGTCCTAATAAATCTTTATTGTCTTTTGTCCCTTATCCGAGAACTGGGACCACTAAGATGTGGTTAGAACGGTCTCTTTCCTTTAATGGCAATATGTTGACCTCTGACCACTTCATTGTGATGGCCTCACATATTGACGTGGTGCCCTCGTCGGCGCTCTTCGTGACCATTCTTCTCTTCCTCTTCCCTCTTTGGTCAGCATTTCTTGCCTTGGCCTATTTTGCCTTGATTTTGTCCTCTTTATGCCCAATTACCATTTTTTCTTGCTTTGCTACCCATTGTGTTCTCCCAACCACAAAAGACACAAAACAAAGGAAAAAAACTCGATCTAATCCTAAACAAGACACCAAAAAGAGCACAAAATTTAGGCTCGTCACTAAGTATCATCGGATGTGGGAGACTATCACAAACGATCCCATCCGAATCATGGAGAAGATTTCAGTTACATCTCAAACCCCTAGGTCGGGAGAAATAATGACCAAAGTGGAACTAAAAAGCCTAGAGGACTACACCAACGATGAAAGGGCAATTTCCCAGTTGGATGACGTTGCCAAGAGTATCATCTCGTCAATTGTAGGCAAGGCCTACCTAATAAAGATTATCTCCTGCAGGATGGTGAAAGAAATGTGGGATGCGTTCGCATCACTTTGTGAAGGATCACACAAGATCAAGGAAAACAAGATAACCTTGGCTTGTCAGAAGTACAAAAACTTCACCCAGCTCCCCGACGAAATCATTGACAAATTGGAGCTGAGGTTCACAGAGATCATAATGGATATTGAGAGTATAAGAAAAGGAAAATACTCTCAATGCGATATGAACTTGAAAGTTCTCTCTGCACTTGGCCAAGACTGGTCAGTTTACCGTATTTTCCATCAAAACCGGAATAACCTCAACTTGTTGAAGATGGAGAAGCTTTTCTCCACCCTGAAGGTCAACGAGTACGACATTCAGAGACTGAAGCACTCTCAACTTCAGCAATCTGAATCAATGGAGCAAAGCTCAGCGACCAAGAATATGGCGCTTCGAGCTGAGTCATGCAGATCAAAGTTTGCCAGACCCTCACGGTCTGCTGACTCTTCACCTAGGGATCGACCGAGCAGATCCGATCTCCAAAAGAAGATCAACAAAATGACAAAGTAGATGGAGGAAATGAACTCTAGGCTGGAAAGATACAAAAGGATGTCCAAGAGCAGGCGAAGCTCAGGAGAAACATCCTCTAAGACTCAAGGCGATGGATGCTTTGAGTGTGGCAAATTTGGATATTTCAAGGCGGACTGCCCAGATCTCTCCAAGAAGGATAGAGATGCCCTCCGAGCAAAAGCCAAGGAGAAGACCAAGGTTATGATCGTAGAGGAAGAAGTCGATGACACTGACTTGTACACGGACTCTAAAGGAGAAGAAGCTGACTTTTCATGAAGCTCCGCAGAAAAGACAAATGTCTCATGGCATTGCCTGAAGTATCCACAAGCGAGGTAAACTCCTCTCTCCATTCTAATTCAGTTATTCCTATAGCTAACCAATATGCAGGAGAATTGGAAGAAGATATTTGCCCCACATGGGATGAAATCGAACAGTTGAGCCATCTGTGATGCTCAAGCTACTCAGTGCAAGGCACTTAGAGCTGAGTTCGATGTGGTTAGCAACGAACTGATCATGAGAGATTAGGAGATTAAAAGACTAATAGAGTCTAATCGGAAGCTACAAGAGGAAGTTGCTCAGTCAACCAACAACCAGGTCATCAACTTGACCAACATGATGAGGACACAAGTTGACTACATCTCTCAATTGCAATTGGAGCTCAAACATGCAAATGAGAAGATCATCTCTTCCATACTTCGAGTGCAGCTCTGAAAAGCATGATCAACAACCAAAGACCTCCCAACTGTGTAGAAGGTCTTGGATATAATCCTGAGCTTGACACCGGAATGCATCCAGGATCCTTTGTCAAGGCAAGCCAAAACTCGACTGAGGCAAACCAAGTTTAACCACACTCAGTTGAGACTACAGTTCAAGAGACTCCAGTCGCTCCGCTGAGTGTTGAGACTCTTGTAGTTGACAAAGGGAACAAGGTTCAAGAAGATGAACCTAAAGAAGATGAAGCTGAGATTTTAGAAGATGTTGATAGATCCACAAGGAAGTCTAGACCCCGATGTCACAGAGCGAGGGAAAGACTCACCAAGGTCCTTTGTAGCCAAGGCGAAATCAACCCAAGCGAAGACCAAACCACCAAGTTTAGTATCAGCCCAAACGCCATCCGAACTGGAACAACCCCAACTTCTTCAATCAGACATATCCAGTTCAGCCTCAATATCAACAAATATATCAAAGACATGGAAACTTTGGAGATCAGTATCATAGTCCAAGTTATCCACACTATGGATAAGCACAAGGAGCTAGACAGTTTGGGTCTCATCCCAGACAATCCTCACCAAAAAAAAGTCGACCAAGTCAGCAAGGTCGAGATCAGGCTCCTAGGAGAAGAGGTTATCCACTCAAGAATTAGGCTATCAGAGCTCCCGAAGATAAATCAATTGGCAGTCTACGTGGGAAAGATAATTCGAACTAACAGTACAATTCGAGTGTTCAAGGAAACACAACAAGTCACTAACCAGCCAGGACCTAACTAAGTTTGGGGACCTAAAGTTTTTCTTCTTTGTTGCAAAAATAGGATGAACTGAGGAAGAAGAAGGCTGCAAAGTCAGTGTGGATCTCGGACAGTGGATGCTCCAAGGGTATGACGCATCACATGAATCTACTCAAAGGCTTTACGTTTCGAGATGGATCATCTGTGACCTTTGGTGACAACACTCGTGGTCAGACCAAAAGGATTGGTACACTCGAGATTGAATTTGTGACTATAAATAATGTTTCTTTAGTCGATGGATTGAAGCATAACTTGCTCTTTATAGGCCAATTCTGCGATAATATTTTTTGTGTGAAGTTTGATGCATAGGGATGCAAGGTGAAAGACTCAAAGGCCAGACAAATTCTTTTAATTGGTAAAAGGTCTACATCTGGAGGTGTATACTATGCGGACTGGTCAAGCTATCCTCCAAAGACTTGCCTGGTGTCCAAGAGCAGCTCAGAAGCAAGTTGGCTATGGCACAAAAGGCTGAATCACCTCAACTTCAAGACCATGAATTGTCTTGTTTGCCAACAACATGCAGATGGAATTTCGGAGTTGGTGTTCAGTCCGACACATCTCTGCAGTGCATGTCAACTAGAAAAATTGGCTAGAGCTTCATTCCTTCTCAAACTAACACCCTCAGCGGATCGTGTTCTGCAATTGATCCACATGGATCTTTTCAGTCCGGTCACCCCCAAGAACATGAGGGAAATGAATATACTCTTGTAGTTATTGATGACTACTCGAGATATACATGGGTGATCTTCATGGCGCATAAGAACGAGACGAGAGAAGAGTTGTCAAAACTGATGGATCAGATCATGAATTAACAAGGAAAAACCATAGTGTCCATCAAATCTGATCACGAAATTGAGTTACTCTATGAGACAATCATTAAGTATTGCAAAAAGAATGGTATAACTCACCAGACCTCAGTAGTAAGAACTCCACAGTAGAACGAAGTAGCTGAGAGGAGAAATCAAACGCTGAAGGATGCTGCAACATCCATGTTGACTAGCTCAGCCTTGCCAAAAAGATTTTGGGCTGAGACAGTCAATACAGCGTGCAAAACTCAGAACCGCTTCCTCCTGACAAAGTGGCATGGCAAAACTCCACACGAACTATGGAGATACATGACACCCAATCTATCCTATCTTCGTGTATTTGGTTCTAAGTGTTATATCCACAACAATGGGAAAGCTCAGTTGAAAACCTTCGAGTCTAAAGCTATCAAAGGCATATTACTCAGATATGCTCGAAGATTAAGGCTTATAGGGTTGTCAACAACAGCTCTAAAGTTGTGAAAATAACACCTCATGTTAGTTTTGATGAATTTACTTTTGAGTGCAGGGAAAATGCAAAGTTGCAGGTGTCAACTGGAACCTTGATTGTACAGCCAACTCAAACGAGAAAGTTCAATGACTAAAGAACTTGGTAGAGCCACTCGTATGGTCAACAGAAGAATGAGAAGTTTATTTTTCAGAAGATGAGGCTGAAGACCCCGTCTCGAATCAAGGGGGAACTATCATTCCACTCAGTTATATATCCTCTCCAATTGATACATTGAATGTGATTATAGCAGATCAACAACTCGGTCCAAGACCTTCCAGTCCAGGACCAGCCAACTCCTCAGCTCAAACTCCTTCCTAATTGAGGTTCGAACCGCACTAGAAGATAGACCGCAGAGTCCAACACCTCAAGTCACTCTTAGAAAACTAGATTATCCCATCTCCTTGCTTGATGCTGCTAAGGAAGCAAGAAAAAACAAAAGATGGTACAAATACCATATAAAAAAGCTGTAATTGGAAATCCAGAAGCAGGAGTCAGAACGAGAAGAAATGTACAAGTTGTAAATGCGACAACTAATCAACCGACTGAGTCCACTCAGTCTGGAGAGCAAGCTGATAAAGAACCAACTGTACATGCTCAATATGCTACAAAATTTGTTGTGCTAAAAAATTTTGAGCAAGCTGAAGACGTAGTAATGACGTCATGCTACATAGCTGACGTGCCCGAGCCTAACGACATCCTGGAAGCTCTTGGTTGTATCCACTGGACTCAATCCATGCAAGATAAACTGAACGAGTTCCTCAGAAACTGTAGCTATAAACTTGTTGAATGACCATCAACAGTTAAGGTGATGGTCTAAAGTTGATATTCAAGAACAAAGAGACGCCATCGGATATGTTGTCAGAAACAAGGCTAAAATGGTAGCACAAGGATACTGCCTTTGAAGACTTCTTTGCTCCAGTTGCTCATCTAGAAGCAATTCAGATTTTCCTAGCCTACGCAACATACCACAAGTTCAAAGTCTACCAAATGGATGTGAAGTGCGCGTCTTTGAATGGCGAAATCAAAGAAGACGTTTATAGATTAACTTTCTAGTTTCGAGACCGGTGAGGGTAGAGTCTACAAGCTGAAGAAAGCCATCTACGGACTGAAACAGGCTCCACATGCATGGTATGATACCCTTTTGTAGCTTTCTACTTGAGTCAGGATTTATTAGAGGCTCAGTCGACAAAACGTTGTTCACTATCAAAGTTGGAGAAGATATTCGGTGGTGCAAATCTACGTTGACGACATCATCTTTGGATCTAAGTCCGAAGAACTATGAGAGACGTTCTCTAAGCTCATGAAGGACAAGTTTGAGATATCCATGATTGGAGAAATGAACTATTACCTTGGGCTGCAAGTCAAACAGTCGCCAGAAAGAATATTCATTAATCAATCCAAGTACACAAATGAACTGATTACCAAGTTCGAACCTGAGTCAAGCAAGACAACTCGGATTTTGATGAACACGAACTGGAAGATCAAACATGGCCATGAAGGAAAGCCAGTCGATGTAAGAAAGTATAGATAAATCATCGGATGGCTGCTCTATCTCACTACAAGTCGACCAGACATTTCTTATGCAGTTGAAGTTTGTGCAAGATTTTAAGTAGATCCCAGAGAAGCTCACATTTAAGCAGCGAAAAATATCACCAAGTACCTGAAAGGCACAATCAACATGGGTCTTTGGTATCCATCTGATGATAATATTCAACTGACAGATATTAAAATGTAGATCTAGCTGGAGATAGAGTTGATAGGAAGTCAACCTTCGAATACTTTCAGTTCATGGGAAACAAATTGGTCTCCTAGTTCTTGAAAAAGCAGGTATTGTGTCGCCACTTCGAAAACTGAATCAGAATACATGGCAATAGGCAATTGCTGCATGCAGATACTCTGGCTTAAACAACAACTCAGAGATTATGCAGTGGAGACAGGCCAAGTCCCATCTATTGTGACAGCTCGAGTGCAATTGTAATTACCTTGAACCCAATTTATCATTCTAGGACGAAACACATCGACATCAGCTGATATCTTCACAAAGCCCCTAGCGGAGTCGCGATTCAAGATATTGTGCCAACTCCATGGATTGCTCGAGCCAACTAAAGATATTAAAAAGCAGGTATTGTGTCTCTCTTGCTCATATAAAAAATGAGGATTTTTCTCGAATGATGAACATGATTTCTCGTGCTGGATTGACTAAATGTGTGTCCTTGGGATTAAGCATCCTTCGAATGATGAACATGATTTCTCGTGATGAACATTATTGCAGCGGAGACTCGACTCAATCCCAAACAACTACATGTACGAAGACATGCAATTGCCAGTCAACTTTCGACTCAAAACAAAACACCACCAAGCTGCCCGCTCCATCCTCATCCTGCTAACCTGCACGTTTAGAAATACATGCAGGGCTGAGTACTTCGTACTCAGTGAACACATGCCAAAAACTTTGAAACTTGCTCTTAGAGTTATATCAATTGAACTTACCTTGCCGTAGCATCACAAGTATTTATGCAATGAAAACAATTTAACTTGTGAATGCAAAATCATTTTCTTTTTAAATAGACTGCAGTCATTTTTACTCAAACAGTATGTATCATCTACCACATTATCTCTCTTTGTGCCGAGAAATAGGCCTCCTTCTCGAACACTGTGACCGGCCCAACCTAAGCAAGGCTCACAGTCACCTCAAACAATTCATATACCACACGTGGGTTTCCTGCCTTTCACAGGACAATAATATCTTATTTAAGCAGATGATAAATCATACCAAACTCAAATTCACATAAAACGGCAAGTCAATTGAATTTAAAACTCACATCATAATAATACTCAATAACCAAATAACGATAGCATTCATCGGAGTTTTGGTTTTAGAAAAGCCCACTTGTCTTCCGAAGACTTGGCTAGGCGGCTTACTCGTGAAAGTCCTCGCTACTTGTTCTTCCCGCTCGGTCCTTCATAAAACGATATCGATAAAGAAATAAGACTCGATGCGTTAAGACGTAAAGTAGATGTTTGTCTCGGCTGGAGGACTTCTACTTGACTCGGGTTTCTCTAATCTTATTTTATCTTTTCTAAGTCGATATCTTTCTCGACTTTTTCGTTCTCGATTCTCGACTCTACTCGGTTACTAATTACCTCATCTCGTACTCTCGTTCTAAATCATTAATTATCAATCGTTAAAGCATTTCTCTACAATTAATAACATAATATTCATCTCAACTTCATTTCTCGAATTTTTACTCGCATTCTCAACTCAACTAATGTCATATCACATTGTTCACGTCACATCAATTATATCTCATGCAAGCATTCTCAAGAATTTGAACAATTCATTACATCAAAATCGAAATGTAAACATTTCACTCAAGCATATAGATTCAATCAACATATTATAACTCAATTCGGTTCACACTTCAAGTCACATTAGCAATTACTCGACATTACTCGACTCTAGTTCTTGAAACGACGTTAAATTCAATCTCATAAAAATAAACTCTCGTCCTTTTAAATAAAATTCAATTAATAAGAATTCTTTTCAATTGTAAACTCAAATATTCATTTAATATTTCTCGACTCAATATACGACATTATCTCAAAATACGTCGTCTTTACTCGAATACATATGCATATACGTGTTCGTACTATTATTTTATCATCCCATTTTAAACTCTTATTTAATTTAATCTCGACTTTTATCCTCAACTCATGACTCGATTTTTAACACCTCAATCAAGACTCGATAACTTCCTCGACTCTTTTTCAAATTAAAATGATTTGAAAAACAAACTCAATTATTTACTCACGCGTCCTCAATCAATCAATACTCGACTTATTAAAAAAATAAACGAGCATTTAAACACTTCATCAATTAATAACTCGACTCTCAATCACATTACTCTTATTAATTTTCTTCTCATCTCTTAATATTTCTCATTTTAATTTAATGATTAAACATTAAACTTTTTACTCAATTTTAATATTTAATTAAACAACTCTCGCTCGACTCTATACTCATAAACTTCTCTTACTCGACTCAATTCTTCGCAAATTATTATTTGCTTAACTTTACTTAACTCTTCGAATTTTTATTTATTAATTGATCATCAAAGCTCGACTCGACTCTTTATTCTCTTACTCCATCATTTCTTAATTTATTAAGGAATTATCTCTTTAATTATTTTATTTCTAACTTCAATATTTATCTTTATTTTAAAACTCCTAAAAAAAATTAAACAAGTAACTAACTCGACTTGATTAAATTTCTCACTCAATTTCTCATGCTCGACTTCTTCTAATATTTTTTTTTTCTCTTATAAAATAATCATTTATCATTTTTTTCTTTCTTTCTCGTTCAATTGAACGTCTTAACTTCAACTAACTCGACTCGCATTTTATACTCGACTTCCAACTCTATTTCTTGAACTCTAACTCTTCTTTTATTACTTCTCGATTATTTCCTCCTCTTAATCTCAAAAATTAATTTCTCGATTTACTCTTCCTCTTAAACTCTAATTATTAAATAAAGAAATTATTTTCCTTTATTTTCTCAACTTAATGACTCATCATTAATTTAATGATTTTTCCCTTTTTATTTTCTCTTTAATTTTATTCTCAAAAATTATGAATATTTTATTCATTAAATAATTAATTAATTTCTTTTAGAATTAATTTTAATGATATTCAAATCTTCAAGTTTTCACCAAGAACACCTAGAACACACACTAGGCCTTTCTTCAAATCTTCAAAAATTCATAATTTTTCACCAAGAACACCTAGAACACACACTAGGTATTCCAACTCAAAATTTTCGATTTTAACACTAGAAATCTCTTTTTCTTCACTTCAATATCTAGTACTCAAATTTACACACAACATACTCATATCATCAAAATTCATCAAATTATCAAATTATCATAAAAATTATTTTTCCTCTAAAATCATGTATATAACTCGATTTTCCTCATAATAACATCATAAGAAATTTAAATCATCTAATACTTAAAATTTTCTAATGCTCATAACATCATCATAACATCAACTAAATAATCAAATAAAATTTCTTCCTCCATACTCAAAACTCACGGCACACACTCAAAAAAATTAAGGCATGCATTTTCTCAATTTTCATGCATATATATAATCATTCAAATCATGCTTATAAACATATATAAAGCATTAAATCAACAATAAATCAAGAAATCAAAATTTTCCTCCTCTTGCCCTAAAATTTTCGACTTCTACCAATTTTTAGGGGTTTTAATTTTTTTTTCTTCTCTTTTAATTCCTAGATAAATCTCTAGGCTCGATTTCTCTAACGATTTCCTCACTCGAATCTCATATCGAAATTTCTAGTGTGCCTATGCATAAATTTAAACCATGCATGCATCTTTCTTTAGGGATTAGATTACATATATACAATAATCAAATGAATTAACCTAGTTTTAAGAAATTAAATCCAAACTCTTCTCTTGATTTCTTCTTGGCCGAAAATGGAAGGCTTGGAAGGCTCAATCTCTAGCTTTGATTTCCATGGTGGATTTCATCTTGAATCCTGTCACAGCCCCAAATCCCGAGGGACGGCAGAAGTCGGGGTGCGACTGGGATTGGAATAAAGAAGCGGGGAAGAAAGGGGATGAAAGAATAGACATACATAAATGACAGCATAATCTCTATGAACAAGACTTCATTATCAAAAGATAGAGTTGATCTCGAAGGATCACTCGAATAAGATCTCAAAGTTTCTAAGTTATAAGTACAGAACTTAAACCAAAAGTGATAATCGTAATTACATAAGTGAGTCTAGAGTTTGGCAGCGGAATTTTAATCTACATACTACAGTCTTCCCTATCGACAACTCTTAACTCAACCCTCGCCGCTTCCGTCGCTTCAACCTGCACATTTAGAAACATATGCAGGGCTAAGTACAAAAGTACTTAGTGGGCATGTTGCCGAAAACATAATCATAAGTATAGATAATTAGGCATTTCATTACTGTAGCACATCGGGGTTTTTCATTAAAGGCCCGTATCTACTAAACATTTTATTTCTCATTTTCATAACTTAGCTTGTACAAGCATTTTTCATAGATGTTACGTTCAAATCTTGACCAGTCATAATTCACCGTGGCTGGATACCCCTCAACAGGATACCACATACACCACAGGCTACAAAGTGCACTAACTTTGGAAAGCATAATATCTAACTCAAAGCCGATCATTAGTTAACCGTTTTTTATTAACTCATAAGGTACAAGAGAACTCACATAAAACATAAAACAGTTCATGCCATAATTATTACTTTGAAAACACGATTATCAAAGCGATAAAGAAAAGGTTTTCGAGCATTGCTCGTTTTGTTTCATATATAAAAGCCCACATTAAAGATTACAGAACTTCTAATCGAGCTTCCGTTCTTCAATCTTCCATCCTACCTTGTGCTCACTTCCTCCTTCACCGTACATAATCACACTTTGATAAGTCGTCGATACGATAAATGGAAATGAAAATCGAAAACGAAATTGAATTGTCTTTTAAGCTTTTTAGGCATCTGCACGCTAAACTATATTCTTTAAGTTAAACGGGAACGAGACTCGAACGCATCTCGTTTAGAACTCAATTGGTTCCTTACTCGACACTTATGTCGGTAAAACTGAAGTCGATTGATTACAACGACTTAAGAGATCAAAAGGAAACTAAGTTGAAAAGAATTCAACTTAAGAAACTAGGTTTCGGAAAATCTGCACAGATCAGTAAGTTTGCACAGAACAGGGGATTTCGAAACAGGGGTCGAATCTTATACCAAAAGAAAGGTACGGGTGTCTAGTTTACTTTCCAATTTATGGATCTCAATTCCGATAAACGAGCTAAACGATATGACAGTTTCCGTGAAACGTCGCAAAACTGCCCGAGGCTAACCCTAATGCTCGTTAACTCGACGTATGACTTCCTAGGTTCGTTTTACGTCATCCTACTGAAATTCTCATGAAGTTACTGACTCAAGGCAGTCAACACATATCCTCATACGTGATGAGCTCCTTTTTATTTCTCGATCACAAACACGACGATTAATTCATCGTCTTTCAAACTACACAATTACTATACCAAAACAAATCCTAACTTCTCGTTTCTACTTCTCGTTCACAACTATAATTCGTCATTTCATAACTCAAATGCAAAAGCCGTCAACTACAAACTTGTTCTCTTATTCATAACAATCACTATTATCTAATTACTTTTCTTACTCGTCGTTTCTATCGTTACTTAGGATCGTTGTTTCGTTTCTTATCAAAATTCCAACGTCATTAGAATTCAATCAAATTCTACAATCTTATTCATCATCTATCTAGAATCATAATTACGTAAATCATAACCTTAAACTATTATCTAATCTCGACTTATCATCGATCGATCGTCTCTTACGATAAATTTTACGTTCTCCGTTTTCGTTCAAATTTTACGACAACGATTATCATCTAACGAGCATTACTAACATGCAAATCATATTATCAAAACGTTAACGAGCTCTAACTTATCGTCACGTCTTCGTCTCTTACATTTTTCGTTTTATTTTTAGAAAAATCTTAATTAAATATATAATCGTCCTCATGCATCGTATATCTCATTTCCATTAAACAATCGAGCATATCACAACATTTACTATCCTAAATCGTGCCTTCTTCGTCTCTTAGGTTTCAAATTTTATTTTTAGAAAAATTTAAAACAATTCATAGAGTCAATTAACATCATGAGGAACACTAATCTATCATTCAATCGACAAAGAAATCGAGCTACGATCAAAGCCCCAATTTCTCCCCAAAATCGGTACAAACCCTAAGACAAGGAGGTGTGATTTTCTTCATGATTCAATCCGTAGAACTCAATTCTAAACATCCTAGAACATGTATCGAACAAGGAACAACATGCCTCTTATTCTCAAGATTTTCGAAAAAAATAAAAGAAATGGAACAATGATTTGTTCGGTTCAAATGGTAGATGAAGTTCTTACCTTTCGTAATATGGATTCGAAATTGGAAATGATCGGTAGATGCAAGAGTTAAGCACTTGAGGAAAGCTTGGAGTTGAAGCTTTAATGGAGGTGAAAGAAGAAAAATGGGAGAGAGTATGGGTGTGGTGATGGCGGTAATGAAGGGAGGAGGAGAGAGGGATGGTGAGTCACTATAAGACATATAAATTAAGAAAATATCCTACAAAAGTTATGGTGACTCGCTAAGACATGTTTGGCGAGGAATTATTTGACGATAATAACTCGTTTCCGGCTCTTAAACGTCGTTATAAAAATCGAGATATACTTTGTTAGTTGGTTACAAATTCGACAAAATCTAATTCGTCCGTTAGATTGGAAATAATTTACGTACTCGGAAAACCTAATTCGTTTTTCAAAATCCGAGAAAAAGTCGGGGCATCACAGTCCAAAATTCGTCCGGAAAATCATAAAAACTAACTTTCTCCGATGAACTCGTATGATGAAAAAGTGAATGTAAATTCTGACGGATTTTGATTCTGAGTTTTCGGACGAAAAACTTATCGAACGCGAAAACCCTAATACAGTAGTCGTTCGCCCGATTTCTGGAAATTATTTTCTGAAACGGATTTCGCCGCAATTCTTAGAATTGAAATTTATGATCTTAGGCGTGCAAAGCCATAATTATTATTAACTTTTATTTTTAAAGACAGTAGAAATTATCGGGGTATTACAAATCCTCAAGAAAAAAAAATGGAACAAAAATCAATCATCTCTCAAGGGCATAAGTGCCGAAAATTTCAAGAAATTTGAGATGATTTTTTGCATGGATTCAAACTCAAAACTTGAAGGATTTTTACCTCTTTAATTAAAGTTGGAAGGCTAGAGAGGATGATGATGAAGATCTCTTGAACTCTTGAAAGCTTGAAGCTTGAAGGTAGAGCTTCAATGGAGGATTTCTCTCAAGTATGTGTGTATGTGTGTGTCACGGTTGGGAGGGAGAGAGAGATGGAGAGAAATTTCTTTCTTTCTTTCTTACTAAGGCACGAGAGAGAGTAGAGAGTATTTGAGAGAGTGATAGATGCATGTATCATCTAAGCTTCTTAGATAAGAAATGAAATAATCATCTAAGTTAAGAGAATATAATGATGATATTCTCATAATAGGTGTTGACAAATAGGCACCTATGAGAGAGATTTTAGGGAGAGAGAGAGAGAGAGAGGTCGGTAGAGAGAGAGAGGGAGAGAGATAAGAGAGATTTTATTTTTTTACAGATAAAAATTTACCCGGATGAAAAAGTTTTCTGGTAGAATGTATCCGTGTTATTTCATTTCTACTGAAAACGGCTCTAATCTCTCCTCATCTCGTTTCCGACATCGAAAATACCTCGACCCTATCTCATGTCTCACGAAATAAATCAAGGAACCCGAATATCTAATTTTTAGGTTAAATTTCCAAGTAACGAAGAAAAACCTAAAAATCATTCGGCTAATTAATCCGTTAAGGACTAAACTCTTAGAGTTTTCTCATATGATCTCAGATGAGCTTCTAAATTATCTCAAGGATCTTAGAATTAATTCTAGATTCAAAAGACACTAATTAGGTCTTATTCTGAGTTCGTCGGTGAATAGTGTTTTCTCGGTTCTCGCTACTGTTCACTGAAAAGTAAAAGTTCTCGGATTTCACTGAAAATCATACTCATGCTCAAACTCATATAAATAAACTCAATCAATGCATCACATACTCGATTGAATAATCGAAACGAGAAAAACTCACGTCAAAGCATACAAGGGCATTTTAGTCATTTCAAGAAAATATATTTTCTTGAAGCATCTCTTCACTCAAAACTCATTAATTAAGCACTTAAACTCATTTTAAACGCACTTAAGGGCTTATGAAAGTTCGGGGTATTACAGTTTAAGGCAGGGTGATCTCATTTTAAACTCATGTTGTCTGCATGGAATATCTTCACAGGAGTCTTCTTGAGCTCAGAGGAAATATAGCCTTTCATTATCATCCAAGGTGCAGGAAATTTAGTTTGGTCCAACTTTGTTTTGCTGATGATCTTCTGCTATTTACTAGATGGGATCTTAACTCTCTAAGACAACTGATGAAGATTGTTGATAGATTTTTTGAGACTTCTGGTCTTAAAGTAAATAAATCTAAAAGTTGTCATTACTTTGGGGGAGTCAATCAGAGTAATCAGGAAGCAATGGTAGTTGAGTTTGGTATACTTATAGGGGAAGTGCCTTTCAGATATTTAGGAGTCCCTCTATCCTCAAACAAACTGTTTGTCATTCAATGCCAACCATTAATCAACAAGATTTTGGAAAGAGTGGATGGTCCTCAAAACTCTTCTCTTATGCAGGAAGAGTTCAACTAATCAAGTTTTTTTTCTTTTTGGCATGTAGGCCTTTTGGTGCCAAATCTTTCTGATTCCTCATAAAGCTATCAAAATTATACAAGCTGCTTGTAGAACTTTTCTGTGGAATGGAAAGTTAGGAGTATCTAAAAGAGCTTTGGTAGCTTGGGAGCAACTTGAATTACCCAAAGCAGCTGGATGATGGGGGATAACAAATATGAAGATATGGAACTAAGCTGCTATCTGTAAACTACTATGGTGCTTATCTCAAAAAAAAGAAAAGATTTGGTGCTTATCTCAAAAAAAAAAAAAGATTTGGTGCTTATCTGGAGAGAAGCAATATCTCAACACTCAGTGCAAGTCCAAGAATATTACTCAACAATTCTACAGGTTAGTCTTTGTAGTGGCAATTTGTTGGATCTGGAAAGAGAGAAATATGTGCAAATTTCAAGCAAGGACGATGGAAGCAGATCAAGTGATCCGGCTATGCAAGGAGCAAATCATCTGGAGATGTACTTTGAGCCCTAAGCTAGCTAGGATTTTAAATGAGCTTCATTAGCTTCTGCATGGATCTTCATTAGCTTCTTGGATGGGTTTGTTTGAATTTGTACGTGTATTGTTTTGTACAATTTGTGCTTAGCATCGGCTCTTTGATAATAAAAAGCTATTTACCAAATATATATATATATATATATATATATATATATATATATATATATATATACACACGGAAGACGTGCTGCTTTTAATTTATATGGGTTAAATATTAGGGTTCAAGTGTATTGGTTAATATATATATTAAATAATTTTGATGGATTCAACATTTACTTTTTTTATGTGGGTTTGAATTATTTAATTAGTTTTTAGACTAATAATTAAGGTTGATTATTGTTAATTCTTATATTTTAATGTAAGTTTTACAGGTATTATTTTTTATTGTGAGATTAAATTATGTTAATTAGTTTTTAGACCAGAATTAAAGTTAATTAATATTTAATTAATGTAAAATTATGTAATTTTTATTTTATTCAATTAATATAATTTTTATAATTTTATTTAAATAATTATAATTTTCAAAATTTTATTTAAACTTTATCTTTTCACTTTATTATAAAAAAAAATCTTTTTTCTACATGCACGTTCGGCTAAATATTTTTAATAAATTCTACGGAGGGAGTAACATGTACTAACAACATTACCTAGACTGAGCTTTCAGATTTATCTCAATTGTGAAATATATACGCTTCCCCTTTTTTTAAAATTAGTTATATATGTCTGACATAAATAAATTAGTTGTGTAGGACTTTGTGTTGAACAGACAAACCCTTGATGGTTACATATTTTATTGAAAACCTCTTACACAAATCTGATGCGGTGTACTTGTTGCCGTCAGATTCCTAATGATTGTGATGTTAAGCATGAAAATTAGTTAAAGTGATCCATAATTGGATAAGTAGTATTGCAATCATTTTTCTCTCTTCTATATATTGATATTAATTAATTAGTAAAATATGTTTATATATACTGAATATCTTCGAATTCATATGATATAAAGGCAAAAAAAAATATATAATCTATATGAAAAGAACCATAATTTCATGAAAGACCAAAAAACTAAAGATCCCTTTCGGACAATGTCAACTTATTGTAGATCCCACTCGCTAATTTTGAAGATCCCACTCAAGAGGAATTTGTAAGTTATTGAGCGGCAATTTCACTTTTCCAACTTTAATTTTAAACAGGTTGGTAAATATGCATTATAATTTATTAATTCCTAAAATATTATTTGAAGCATTTATATAATAATATTGAATACCTACGAACTAATAAAAATGAAGGCCAAAAAACATATAAACTTTATCAAAAGAAAAATAAATTCATGAATTGCCAAATAATTAAAGATCCCTCTAGGACAATGTTAGAAAAAATGTAGATCCCACTCGATAATTTTGAAGATTCCACTCCAGCGAGATTTGTAAATTTTCGAGCGGCAAATTCAATATTCCCACTTTAATTCAGAATGGTTGGTAAATATGCATTATGATTAATGAAATAGTAAAATATTATTTTACATATTGTAAAATTATGAATACATACGAACTAATAAAAAAAGGCCAAAAAATATATAAACTATATTAAAAGAACAAGAAAATTTCATGAATGGCCAAAAAATTAAAGATCACTCTCGGTCAATGTTAAGAAAATTGTCGATCCCACTCGATATTTTGAAGATTCCACTCGCGCAGGATTTGTATTTTTTCGAGCGGCAAATTCAATATTCCCACTTTAATTTCATACTGATTGCTAAAAATATGCATTAGGTTTAATTAAATAGTAAAGTATTATTTTATATATTGTATAAAAATTATGAATACCTACGAACTAATAAAATTGAATGCCAAAAAATATATAAAATGTTCCCAAAACGGGATTTGTTATTTATTGAGAGGGAACTACCATCTTTTCACTTTAATTTCAAAAAGATGGTCAAATATGCATGAGTTAATTTCTTCCATAATGCAAAGATGAAGCACGTCACCTTACCCACAATTCAAGCTGTTAATACCTTTTAATTGAGTGTGACAGTACTCCACAGTGATGGATGTGAAAATTCATCTGCTAAGGCTTATGTGAATGGGTAACAATTTCACCTTTGATGTAACAATTTTACTTTCACGTGAATTTGTACCAATTTCACTGACCCAATTGAATAGATTCGATATAATTGGTCGCAGAGATGATTGGGCAAACACCACAACCATCAAATTACTCTTCAAAATATTACCTCAAAAAGTATCATTTCAAATAAATTGAAGTCATTATTTCAAGAAATTTTTAATTTTGTTCAAATTCAACAGAGGTATGTTTTAATTGTAGTTTCATTCAATAATATTGAATTTCCCACCCGTATGTTGCAATTTTTCTATCCAACAAAAGTAATTGGGATTTGGGTAAAACAAGCTATATATTGATCGATAAGTTATTTTTTTTTAACTTTCAATATTTCAATAATGTTAAAAATAACTTATCCCACTCGTGAATACTAAGATCCCGCTCGTAAGGTAGATCCCTCTCGAGCGAGATTTACATTTTATGCGAGCGGGATGTGTTATATGATAATTTTAATTGTCTTGATTTTTATTGTTATACTGTTTATATTTCAGAATATGGAAGAATGGAAATATTTCAACATCAAATATGGCGGAGAATGACACGAATGTGAGTACGTGGGCGGTTCGGAATCGATCACTCAAGTTCTTACTGACATCCCAGCTCTTATCAATTTGAAATACATTGGCGTGTTGATGCGTGGAAATTCGATGAGCACTCAGTACGAAATGTACTATTTATCACGTGCTCATAGTGGACGCACTATGAAAATTCTCTTAAGCACGGATCAACAATTTGCTCAATTGTGCATGATGGAGTCCTTTCCAACCGTATATCTCATCCATAGCCACATAGATGAATATGTTCCATATTTTAAAGATCCTAGGGCGTCATCCTTTTCAATATGACCAAGGGCACACATATTGTGATGAAATGGAGCGTATCCAACAACAGATGAATTCCTCAAATTTCTTTTCCAACTTATATTCCAGTGGATATAATTACGGGCCAACGTCCACAAATTACGTACCATTTGTTCCAGATTGTCAAGTTCCAGAAAGAGCAACCAGTCATAATGATGAACCACAATGCATCGTCGAGTTAGCAGACAATGAAGATGTTAACTGTGTTGATCTAAAATCTGATAGTGAAGCATCTGAAGACTGGACTGAGGAAGGTTTATGTGATTTTACTATGGTGAAGCACAGTGCATGGATTCGTCGTAGTGGAACGACAAATGCTAATGATCTAACCAACTGGTTAGTTCCGGTGATTCCACCTAATGGTACAATTTCTCTCGTAGCACGTAATCGTGACCCGACAGATGATGTTGAGTTGTTGTTGGTGCTATTTTTTTACAGTAAAAAAGACATAAATATTGCAGTCGGAATGTGGCACATGGAGAAAGGACTTGAATTCAAAGTTCTGACTTTGGATTTTGTTCGAATGAAGATCTTGTGCAAGCATTCGAATTGTCCATTTGAGTTGCGTGCGGCATCACGTGGAACGGATACTTGGATAATACACAAGTTTATTCCTGAGCATTCATGCCTCCGCCAGCTATAACGTGTCGCTCTAAGAAAAATCAAGATGAATATTGTTGCAACTTACGTGGCTCGGAAAATCAGAACTGACTGTAAAATCATGGAGCCCAAAGCCATTATGGAGAAGATGTTACGCGAGTTCGGTATCACCATCCTTTATGATTTGGTGTTGCGAGCACAACATGCAGTGATATAATCGATATATAGAGGGCATGTTGAATCCTTCTAGTTGTTGCCTTGCTATCTTCACATGCTTAAAGAATTAAATCTCGGCACGATTATTGATCTTGAAATTGGAAATGATGGGAGATTCGAGCACTTCTTCGTGGCTCTTGGCGCTTGTAGATTTGCTTATCCATTCAATATGAGACTTGTGATCATTTTAGATAGCACTCATCTAAAGTGCAAGAATAGAGGCATTTTATTTGTCGCTATGAAGAAGGATTCTAACTCGTTTGAAAATGGCATATGGGGAGTTTAGAGATACAATGATTGTCTCTGACGCACATGTCTCTATAGCGAATGCTGTCAGTAAGGTGTTTCCAAATGCATTTCACGGTCTTTGCTACTATCACTTGCTAAATAAGTTGAACTGATATGGGAAAGTGGTTGTGACATTATATGAACGAGCTGCTTACGCATATCGCGCTTCAATTTATGATAAGGTAATGACCACTATCCAACGAGAGAGACAATGCGCATATAACAAATTAATGAGAGTTGGACCAGAGAAGTGGGCTCGATGCAAGTGTCCATTTCGTGGTATAGCCATCTCGCTTCAAATGCAGCAGAAGTATGGAATAATAGGGTACTATGGGCTTATCGTCCCCCTATATGCTCAATGGTTGATGCTATCAGGTATATCATCGAGCAATAGTTCGATGAGAGACGGGAATTGCCCAAAGGCGATGATGAAGTTGTAACTCAAGAGGCGGCTAAGAAGATGACAAAATCAATGAATAAGTCATTTAGGCACGAGTGGTACAAACTGTTGCACTAAGTTTTTTCTTTCTCGTAGGTTTCCGTTTATTTTGCACTTGGGGCTCCTCTTGAGGTTGTTGCCTCAGTGGGACAACACTGATGGGAACATCTATTACACCACGATCTTGAGACCTAGCTTGTTTATACAATCTTCCAATCATCTAAATTACAAAGTAATAAAATAATTAACAGATAAATAAAATAAATATTTTTTTCTCAAAAAACAAAAACTCTAAATTACCTCTCATAAATGGCTGAAAAAGGCTTGTTGATTATGACCACTAGTAAACATGGAAAGGGAGGCAGATCATGATGACTACTACCAAACTCCCCTTGCATTAGTGACGACGTATGAATTTGGGCATAGAAAATCGGGGTGGAGTAATTTGCTCACCTCTGTTATGCAGAAGTATAGGATGTGTGAACAATGGATCAGTAGGTTGTTGTGGCAATGGATCTTGTAGGGGTGTTTGGAAAGCTCGAGTTGTGGGTTGATATGCAGGGCTATGACGGGATGTTCCACATTGCATTTGCTCTAACAAGTCCCTAAACCACTTCGTAAAACGAGGTATCCATCTCTTATCCATCTTGTCTAGGAGCCGATCTTCAGATTTTTTCAATTCTTCTCTCATCCAACGACGATCAGTGTATTGTCGGTGGTGCTCTTTGCCACTGCTCGAAGATGATGATGCACCTTTTCGGGTATGTTTTTCTTTTTTTTTAGGGTCGTTCTTGTTGCACCTCGTCGAAAATGGATGCCTCGACAAAGCTAGGACCCTCTCTATGTGATCATCTTGTCCTTGAAACTTCATGTATCGAATGATAAGGCTCTTCATTAGACAGTGCTTCCGTATGGGGACGACGAGGAAATTGCTCACCCTCCTTTAGCGGTTTTTTGGCCGGCACACATTCAACATTGAGAGCATTTGGGTATTGAGTCGACTGCTAGTAAAAAGTCTTCTCATTTTCATTAGATACTATAAGGGGTGTAAAATTTAGCTACTGTAAAAAATATATATATATATAAAATATTAAATATGAATAGAAATTTAAGATCTAAAAATTAATTTATTACTAGTAAAGAAAAAAGTGGCTGAAGATCCATTGCAGGTCTTCTTTTAAACTTCCATTTAATGCATCTGGGACTCTCGGTTGGGTCATCAAGTCCCCAACCGTGTTAGCTAAATCTGGTATGACTTCTAGAGACCACACGTGAAAAGCCCAAACTGAACCATAGAAGTGATATTTCTTTTTATTCTACACTTTCATAATGTAGTGCTTCAAATTCAAGTATGTATATGCTCCCAAGAGAAAATTAGAAAATAAATTCAGATCATCAACCAATTTCCAGATCCATGAAGGAACAATTTTCTTGGATTCTCTACCAAGTAGAAGCATATACGACACTAACACGTGGGTGACGCGGAGGAACAAATCACCATTTGGATCATCATTTCGATCAGTGATCAACCACGAGTGTTTGTAAATCGATCTAGTAAGTCAGACGCACTGATCGGCATACAGTTACAAAATCGTTGATAAACCTCAATGTTTAGTAAATCGTGGTCATCCACCGGATTAAAGCTAGACTCGCCAAAGTTCAAGCCAGTCACCAAGGCATATTCCTCATATGAAAATCGGAGGTTTACCCATATTAGTACTTTTTGTATGTTAGTTAATATTTGTTGAATTCTTTGTTGAAGCAATCCACTAGATAAGTTTAAGTGTACTTACCAAACACCCCACTTGGATTACGGGTTCCAAGAAAATTTAACCAGTTCAATTACGGATTCAAACAAGATCTTACAATACTTTTCCAAGCAAGTGGACAACCTGGTCTTAGATTCCGGGTTGTAAGGGACCTAGTCTTGGATTTCGGGTTCCACGGGACCTGTTCTTGGATTATGGGTTCCAAAGGACCTAGTAACTTTGATTTCGGGTCCAAAGTCAGACCTAAGGGTTGGGATTGGAGGGATTTCCAACAAAGAAGCCTTCAACACTGAGGGAAGTGGAGGTTTCGACCTAAGACCTTGGACTCAATCGTTTGATAGAACGTTCGATCAGAAACAATACAAGCAAGAACTTATTCTCTAGACTCAATCAAGAAAAGGGATTTCTGTGAGGCTAGATAGAAGAGCATGAGGAGGAATGAAGACTCGACTTCGACTGGACTTTGGTTGAGGTCTTCTTGCTTAGAGAGAGAGAGAGAGAGAGGTGATAAGTTGCTACTGCTTCACTCTTGATTTTGTCTCTCTTGCCATTTCTCCGTGCTTTTTCTCTTCTTTTGTCTTCTCTGAGCATTGATGTAGAGACCTCTATTTATAGAGGGAGATCTAACTAGCCGTTGAAAAGAGTCATTTGACCTCTGCCAAAAGCATGGCACTCTACCTGTTTTTCTAAAAACTTTTCTAAAATGGTAACTGCAACCTTTGCTTTTTGCACGTCGCTGTTGTCGGCCCATTTATAGTAAGTTCTTTAGCTGACTTGTTCTTCCGAGTAGATTTGAATTTGAACTACAATTCTTCCATCTTCAGCGTCTTCTCTTCTCTGCTCCGCGACGTCTGACTTCAACACAACTTCTCTTCACGCTTGAACTGTATGCCTTCAGCTGCGTGGGTCAGTTGAGGAGTTAACTAAGCTGTTGTCCAACTGAGTCTGTGCTTCAGTTGAGGTTGTTGTCTCAACTGAGTTTGAGTCTCAGCTGAGTCTGGACCTCAGCTGATTCTGGGTCTCAACTGAGTTTGGGCCTCAGTTGAGTTCTTTACGAACTTCCTTCTTCAGTCCGGCTGACTTCTTCTGCTTGAAACCTGTAAAGATAAAATCTCTACGCTCAAAGAGTGAGCTCTGGCTAAGATCAGACTAAAGATATTCATCTACTCGATTGGGGTCAGTTGGGGTTTTAGTATCTTTCGAAACCTTTTGCTAATTTAATTTCCCCCTTTTTGATGATGCCAAAACCCTAAACTGATATCACCTAACTTTCCTAACTAATACCACAAACCAATACATGTAAGACTGAAAGATAAATTCAATTCTAGTCTATAAGAGAAAAGGGTTAGCACAAGAAAATAAATAACAAAAATAAAAAGATTGACCTCAAACTTGGACAACGAGATGGTTGTCATCAAGTGAGATTAACAACTAAAGACCTTTAAGAAGCAACTTGTTATAATAGATAACAAATTGGGGAGAGATTACAGTTACAACTGAGTTCTTGCTAAACTACAGTCCTGACATTGTAACCTACTCTAGGGTCTTTGTCTTCTTCTCCACCACATTCTTCTTCTTTCGAAGAAGGGTCTTCATCTACAGTAAAGGCTGGAGACTGAGGTCATCCCTTCTTTGATCTTTGACAGCCTTTCCTTCAACAACCTTGTCTGTCTTTATCAAGGCCGGCGGCTGGACTTCTCTTCAACCATCTCTCATTCAGCCTTGATAACCAACAAAGAGTCCTTCTTCTCCATCAAAAAGGTTCTTTATTTTAACTCCTTCCTGCCATGGCTGGAGGCTCAAGGTTGCTCGCTTTTTCTTGAACCTACAACAGCCAAGCAGGATCTTCATTCCTGCTTCATTTCACCTGAGGTGGCATCAACAAAGATGTGTTGACCCAAGCAAGACCTACAAGGTGACTGCATGTGCTCCTTCCTCCTTTTTCGCATCAACAAAAAGAAGGTGAAGTGCAGGGTGAGCAGGAGGGCACTTTCGGCAGCAACTCATGAGGAGGCAAAGAGCGCACCTATTTTTCTTCCACTTCCAAGTCAAGAAAGACCAGTTGCAGGGCTGTACAAGCATCAATGACTCCTGGTGTTTTTCCTCGCACAGCTGCTGCAGTGGTGAAGGAAGGTAGATCAACTGAGATGAACTTGAGAACAGGGAAGAACCCTTCATGAACCCATCTCGGGATCAAGTGCCTAGAACCGCCGGGGACTGGTGATGGATAGGTAACAAATGACCTATTTAGGTGACATGGGATTGCAGATCGTAAACCCGACATGCAATTGGAAGGACATCTCAAGGAGCTGCATTAGCTAGTTGACACCACGAAGCACCCTGATGAACTCAATTTTGTCTCCATTTGTAGTGTCTTTTTGTTGTATCTTTTGTGCCTTTTTTTAGTCTTTAAGTGTCTGGGAGGACACAAGTAGGAAGAAGTGAGTGCAAGGCAGAACAGGTGCGTTTATGGGCATAATCTGGTGGAAAACTGCTTTTCTGGCGTTGGGCAACGATACAATGCAATATGGGCATAGGGCTGAATCTGTAGCTGGGCATGAAGGAATATATCTTGAGCAAAGCTACAGGTGAAGGAGTACCTCCCCATAATCTTATGGCCAAAGCAGCAGAGTACCTGGAGCAATGCGCATTGAGAGCAAGACTGAAGCTAATGTGACCATAGCAGACGAGTGAAGCAGAGGGCAACGGATTAGACTTGGGCGCCAAGGAAAAAGATAAGGAAGAAAACTTCCATCCTTATCTAGAAGAGGCAAATCAAAATTGGACTCAACAAGGAAGGAAATCTAATGCGCCGCTATTAAGCTAAAGAAGAAAATAAGGCCAAGGAAGGAGGAATCTAGCCCATGAAAGGGATCGACTTAACCTAATCTTGACGCCTATAAATATGGTTGCATGTACTCTGTAATAGGACGTCGTGGAATCTAGCATAGTTCTTTAAATTCAGTCTTGAGAGTTTGGTGAGGAAGAAAAACAAGTCCTACGGGAAAAGTTTTAATTTATGTTTATTTACTGCTTTCAGTTTTCTTTTGGCATTCTGGCCAAGACACGTACTGTTTTGATTTAGGTAATATAGTTCTTATTCAGTTTTTAATTATGTTTGCTTCAATTTATATTATTGTGTTTATGTTTATTATGTTTAGCTAAATCCTTAAACTTGGAATGGATGAGATGAAGTGATAATTGATACTTTGAGTATTCGTGAGGCCAAAGTGTGTTAATTAAGTCATGTTCTTGGGCATCTCGATGAGAGCAGTCGATGTCTTGGGCATCTCTTGGCTGATTTGGGTCTAATAGAAATTAATGCCTCTTGGGCAATACACCTGTTGAAGGGCCTTCGTAAGTGTATTGACCAAGAGAGGAGTTTTGTCTAGAGTGTCTCTAGCATACTTGTATTTAAAGGGATAGATATAATGGTAAAATATTCATAGATTTGATTTCGTGACCAAAGGGCATCAATTAATTTATTCTTTAAACTGAATAGTAATAGTTTACGGTTGAAAATCATTGAGCCCATGATTGAGTAAGAAGTACTGATTATCACTGATTCAAAATCCAGTCCAATTCCTTTTTGTTATTGATCGATTCATTGTTTAGTTTCAGTTATAGTTTTCAGTGTTTGTTGACCAAGACAAGTGAGTGCAGACCAACACCCTTTTAGTGACACCAGTTACGTGGAAGAGAGACTACACCAATTCCCTTGGGTACGAGCCTGCTTACCGCTGGTTACCGTCTACTATGGGCATAGGAGTTGTAAATTTTATTTTTGTGAAGAGCAAACGACTGCTTCGTCAAATTAGCATCGTTGCCATGGAATTGGTTCCAAGATATTTAATCTTCAAGTTTTAAGTTCGGCTTATGTCCAAGACTAGAGCGACGGAAGGACAGTTGATCTACGTTGAGGATCCTGAGCGTGAAGTTAGGTTATTACGAGCTTAGAAGAGGAAAGAGACTCTGGTAAGTGGAGTAAACGAACCTGAAGGCGATCTTAGCTTGTCAGGCGAGGAAGGAGTTGAGCAAGACGATTCTTACTCTGACCAAGAGAGTGAGGAATCCAAACCAACAGAAAAGATGGCAGAAAGAACCATTAGGGAGATCATGTTCCCTGATGACAAGGGCATCATGCCCTCAAGCATCAAGCTACCTGAAATCACCGGAAACTGGGAGCTTAAGCATTCATTGATCCAGATCTTGCCCAAGTTCAGTAAACATCCAGGGGAGGATCCACAAACCCATCTTCAGAATTTTGAGATGGCATGCATCACTGTGAGGGTCACTGATCCTCATGAGAGATTCGATGATTACATAAGGTTGTTCACGTTCCTTTTCTCACTACTTGATGGGGCAAGGGAATGGTGGTATACCTTGCCCGAGGGAAGTATGGTGTAATACCCCGGATATTTTCTTCCGACGAAAAATAAAAATTTAATTAATAATTAAGGCTTTGCACATCTAAGTTAAGGATTTTCGATTCTAAGATTTACGGTGAAATCCGTTTCTGAAAATAAATTCCAGAAGTCGGTCGAACGACTACTGTATTAGGGTTTTCGCGTCCGATAAAATTATCGTCCGAAAACTCAGATTGAAAAATCGTCAGAATTTACATTCACTTTTTCTTCGATACGAGTTCACCGAATAAAGTCAGTTTTTATGATTTTTCCGGGCGAATTTTAGACTGTCTTATCCCGACTTTTTATCGGATTTTGAAAAACGAATTAGGTTTTCCGAGTATGTGATTTATTTCTAATCTAACGGTCGAATTAGATTTCGTCGGATACGTAACTATCTAAGAAATTATTTCTCGACTTTTATAACGTCGTTCTAGACCCGTAAACGAGATATTTCCGGCAATTAAATCACACCCAAACCGCCTTATACCTATGAGTCATCCTTTTAGTTAGATTTTTATAACTTTATGGAATAGTAATTAGCTTAGTCATCCTCTCTCCATCTCTCTTACAATAACCCCCCCCCCCCCCCCCCCCCAATCATCTTCTCTCTCATTTTTTTTCTCTCTCAAATCCTCCATTAAAGTAGTTCATCCAAGCTTTCTCAAGAGCAACAAGTCATCCGTCTACCGATCGATTTTATTTCCGAGATTATATTCGACAAGGTAGTCACTTCGTCTACGTTATGAACCGAACAAAAATCATTTCCCACCAACTTTTTTTTTTCAAAACATAGGAGGTTAAGAAGCATGATGAACCTTGTTTAATACATGACATAGTATGCTTAGAATTAGGTTTTTATGGATTGAAATCGAAGAAATCATCCCTCCTAATCTCTATGTAATTACCGAAATTTTATTAAGATTTAGGGGTTTTTGTTAGTTCGATTTTCTTGATGTTTGATTGACGGAATTGTGTTCTATGTGATGTTAGATGATCACATGAATTAAATTAGAATTTTCTAAAAATAAAAATAAAAGTGTAAGAGATGAAGAATGGATGATTTAATGTAGAAGATGATATGAATGGATAATAGAAATGGTATGTAGTATGTTTGAGGATGAATATATAATTTATTAAGATTTTTCTAAAAATAAAACGAAAAACGTAAGAGACAGAAATCCATCGATAAGTCAAGACTCGTTAATGTTTTGAGAATATGGTTTGCATATTAGTGATGCTAGATAGATGATGATCGATGTTGTAAAATTTGAACGAAATCGGAGAACGTAGGATTTTTGTTAAGAGACGAGCGATCGTCGATAAGTCGAGAATGAGTAATGATTTAGGTCTATGATTCGAATATATGATAATCTTGCTAGTTGATGGTCGTAACCGGAATATTTGAACGAATTTTAAGAAGGTTCGAATTTTGATAAGAGACGAAGAAACGAGATTTAACGTCGATAGAAAAGTCGAATAAGGAAAACCAACTTAATAATAATGATTGTTGTCATTTGACAAACAATATTGTAGTTGACGATATTTCCATCTGAGATACGAGATGATTTGAGTTTTAGTTAATAAAAGAGAAGTCGAAATAGAATTTGAAATTGAAATTTGTTTTGGTATAGTAATTGGTTAGTTGAAATGACGAGGAAATGCTCGTCGTTTGTTTAATCAAAAGACGTGAATGTGAACCCGATTAAGGGACATGCATGTAAACTGTCTTAAGATGGAAATTTCGCGAAAAATAAAAGTGGAATAGCATTAATCGGACCTAGGGAATCGTACGTCAAATTTTATCGAGCATTAGGGTTTCGTGCGGACTGTTTTGCGACCTTGCACGGAAACTGTCATAACTCCTAGCTCGCTCAACGAAATCGAGATCCATAAATTGGAGAGTAAACTAGACATCCATAGCTTTCTTTTGGTATAAATTTCATCCCCTGTTTTAAAGTGCTCTATTCTGTGCGAACTCCAGAACCGCTGCCTTGTGCAGAAAGTTTCCAAAAAACTTAAATTCTTAAGTTGAATCCTTTTCAACTTCGTTCCTTGTGAACTTCTAAGTCATTATAAGTTATCAACATCCATTATCTACTGACCTAAGTATCGAGTAATAAGCCGAGTCAGTTTGTAAACGAGAATTAATCGAGTCTCGTTTATTAGTTAATCAAAAGAAAGTAGTAAAGTGCAAAAGCCTAAAAGACTAAAACCGTTTTCGATTTCCTGTTTCTTTTATCGTTGCGATCAAGTTTTTAAGTTTGTTTATTTACGATAAAAGGGGCAAGTCAGCACCGAGGATAGGACGGAAGACCAAAGACGGAAGCTCGTATTATAGTTCTGTAATCAGTAAGGTGGGCTTTTCTATATACGAAATAAAATGAGTAATGCTCGAAAATCTTTATTTACAGCTTTGATAATTGTGTTTTCAAAGTGATAATCAGGGCATGAAATATTTGTTTTATGTGAGTTCATTTGTGCCATTCTGAGTTAGCCGACTGCTTTCCAGAAATTATGAGTTAGATACAATGGGGCTAACTAAATCGATCGTACTCTGAGTTAGTATACAAGGAGGACTTTCCAGAGTTTGTGTACACAGTAGCCGGTGTGTGTGGTACCCTGTTGAGGGGTAGCCAGCCATGGTGAGGAATGTTGGGCAAATCGAACGTAACATCTGTCAGAAAAATGCTTGCAAGCTATTTTGTGAAAAGTGAAAGAAAATGTTTAATAGGCACGGGCATTTGATGAAAAACCCCGATGCGCTATTTGTAAGATGCCTGATTAATCTATACTTATGATATGTTTTCGGCAATGTGCCCACTAAGTGCTTTTGTACTTAGCCCTGCATATGTTTTATAAAATGTGCAGGTTGAGTGACGGGAGCGGCGGTGGTTGATGTTGAGTTAAGAAATCGTAATTAGAATAAAGAACTTGTATCAAGCTTTACGTTTTCCGCTGCCAATCTTTTTGAATTAATGTAAACCTATCTTTTTGTCTAAATCTCGTACAATGAATTCAGTTCCTTTTGAACAACTCGTCGAGCGACCCTTCAAGGTCGACTCTCTCTTTATTTCAATAAAGTCCAGTTCATAGTATTTTTTTTGTTATAAATGTCTGTTATCTATTTATTCCCCCTTCTTCCCCGCTTCTTTAATCCAATCCCTAGTCGCACCCCGGCTTTGCCGTCCCTCGGGATTTGGGGCTGTGACATATAGACACATGAAAAAAGATGCAACAGGCATTCCTAGACAAGTACTTTCCCGTTGGTCGCATCCAAAGCGTGAGGAATGCAATTTCGTTAGTCAAGATGGGCACGCATGAGACGCTATATGAAAACTATGAAAGATTCAAGAAGATGTTGTCACATTGCCCACAACACAGGATTGAGAAGATCGACCGAGTTGAGTATTTTATGCATGGATTGCGAGCATCAGAGAGAAAATGGATTATGGCCACTTGTGGAGGAGGAATAGTTGATCAATCACCAGCTGAAGTGTTCAAGAAGATAGATGACATGGCCGAGCAATCAAGAGATGAAGATGACATTCCCAGAGGGGTATCCATGACCACGGAGGGTATAAAGATGCTTTGGTCAATACTATGAAGGATCTCATGGCCAAAATAGATGATAAGATTGAAGCTTTGAGCGACAAGGTGGATGGGAAGGAAGTTACTATAAGAAAAGCGATAAAAAGATGAGAAGTGTGTCAAGCGACGACTCACATCACTTTGGATTCTCCTAACTGGTTCATTGAAGAAGAAGAAGCCAAAGCTTTGGGACAGAACCAGCAAGGAGCTCCTGGGCAACAGAGGTTCGGTTATGGACAGAACACTAACTTTGGTTGCCGCAAAAATGAGAATTTGAGGTACGGTAATAATAATTACCAAATGCCACCCCGATATCAACAACCTCAGCAACCTGCCCAACAGCAGCAACAACCATATGTTCCCCCACACCATGACCAGAATAGGGGGGGATTTATAAAGGACACCCTCGACCGATTCCGTAAGGATTTTGAAAATTTTCAAATAGAAAGTAGAGGGACGTCTAATAATCTACAAGCACAGTTGACTCACATCACGCAAACCTTATCAAAACTTGTAGAGGAGAAGAGTAGGCGACTCCCTTCCCAAATGTAGATCAACAAGGAGTAGGTCAATGTTTTGGCCTTAAGGAGTGGAAGAGCACTACCTGAGATGGTGCCCAAGGTACCAGCTGACGATCCTAAGAAGATTGAGGAGACCAAGATGGGATCAGGCGATTTGGATGAGATGCAATATGAGCTGGAAGCTAAGCGAAAGGAGTCCGCTTTGGCCAAAGAGAACCCCATCTTCAGCTCAAAAGCAGATGAGGCGATGCTCGAGTCCCTTAAAGCTGAAAGGGAAGCCATGTTATTGGCCAAGAGGACCATCACCAAGCCCAATGGTTTACCCCCACCATATCCAATGAGATTTGCCTGTGAAAGAGAACAACAAGAGATGAATGAGATGTTTCAAGTCTTCAGGAAGGTGGAAATAAATCTTCCCTTGTTGGTGGCATTATGCTCAATGCCCAAGTGCGCCAAGTTCTTAAAAGAGATGTGCACAAAGAAGACAAAATATCCTGATGATGCCAAGTTTCACATGTCAAATGTCTCTGCAATCATGAATCCGCACTTGTCCATTAAGCAGAGGGATCCAGGGATGTTTGTTATTCCATGCACGATAGGTACGACCATGATACCAAGGGCAATGCTCGATCTGGGGGCATCGATTAATGTCATGCCCAAGCCATGTTCGATGAGATGAGGTTTAGACCCCTGGCCCCAACATGTGTCGTAATCTAATTGGCAGACCTATCAACGGTCTACCCTGATGGAATTTTGGAAGATGTCTTGGTCAAAGTTGGAGATTTAATATTTCCAGCAGATTTCTATGTGTTGGATATGGGAAGGCAAATGACGAAGAACCCCGTGATTTTGCTCGGAAGACCATTCTTAAGAACAGCAAGAACAAAGATCGACTGTGAGTCAGGGAAGCTAACTGTTGAAGTAGGAGGCGAAGTGGTGGAGTTTGATGCCTATAGGCAGAACAAGCAAGAAGAGATAGAGACAGTAAATAGCCTCTACATGCTTAAAGAGGAAATGGAAGTAGCCAACACTCTGGAAGATATCGAAGAGATAAATATAGAAGACGAATTTTTTTAGGATTATAACCATGACGAGATTGATGACGACTTTCCACAAGCATGGTTTCATGAAGCGATTGAGAAGTATTGCGGGATTGAGACTCTTGAACAACAGATTAAAGAAGATCTTGGTTAAGACAACGAGGATTACGACCACGAAGGGATGGATGAATTGAGCTATGTAAGAAACGAAGGCAATGTGTATTCTGGCTTTGAGCAACTTAGCATTCCAGAACTAAAACCTAAAAATAGACTGGTGCCTTCATTACAACGAGCACCAAAACTAGAGTTGAAGGTATTGCCCAAGCACTTGAAGTACACCTACCTAGGAGAGAATGAGACCTTGCCCGTGATCATCAATTCAGCATTTACGAACGATAAGGAAGCAAAGGTATGTGGACTCTTGGGAAGATACAAGGAGACAATAGGATGGACGTTGGCTGAAATCAAGGGCATAAGCCCAATGGATTGCATGCATCACATTCTGCTCGAAGAGGATGCAGTCCCAGTCAAAGATCCCCAAAGAAGGCTGAACCCTGCTATGAAGGAGGTGGTCATGAAGAAAATTTTGAAACTATTGGACTTGGGCATAATCTACCCGATTTCAGACAGTCATTGGGTAAGACCAGTACATGTCGTGCCCAAGAAGTCAGGAATTCAGGTCGTAGAAAATAATAAAAAAAAGATATGGTGGCCATGAGACTTCAAACTAGATGGAGGGTGTGTATTGACTACCGAAAGCTAAACCAGAAGACAAGGAAAGACCATTTTCGTTTGCCCTTTATCGATGAAATGCTGGAAAGGTTAGCATGTAATCAATATTATTGTTTCCTTGACGGATATTCTGGATACATGCAAATATGGGTAGCCGAAGAGGATCAGGGCAAAACGACTTTCACATGCCCATTTGGAACTTTTGCTTATAGAAGAATGCCATTCGGATTATGCAATGCTCCGGGCACATTCCAACGATGTATGATGCACATTTTTTCTGACCTTCTCGAGGAATGCATTGAGGTATTCATGGACGATTTTACCGTCTATGGAAAAGAATTCGACACATGCCTTAAGAATCTTGGAAGAGTTATGAAAAGATGCGTCGAAAAGAGTCTCGTGTTAAACTATGAAAAATGCCATTTCATGGTCAAGGAGGGGATAGTCCTTGGGCATGTTATCTCAGAAAGATGTATTGAGGTGGATAAAGCCAAGATAGATATCATTGGGAAGTTGTCATACCCCACAAATGTTAAGCAATTAAGAGGGTTTCTTGGGCACGCTGGATTCTATTGCAGATTCGTGAAGGACTTTGCCAAGATAGCTCAACAGATGACCAAGTTACTGCAGAATGATGTGCCTTGGGAGTTCGATGAAGAGTGCAAAAAGGTATTCCACATTTTGAAGAACAACTTGATCACAACACCAATCATACAACCCCCTGACTGGAGAATGCCATTCGAGATCATGTGTGAGCTAGTGGGTACGCCGTGGGAGCCGTACTTGGGCAAAAGAGGGGGAAGGAGAGATATGTTATCTATTATGCCTCGAAGACGTTGAATACTGCCCAATGCAACTATGCAACTACGGAGAAGGAGTTGTTGGTTATGGTCTTTGCTTTTGAAAAGTTTTGATCTTATCTGCTTGGGGGTAAAACCACAGTCTACACTAATCATGCCGCACTTAAGTACCTGATGACCAAGAAGGAGACCAAGCCAAGAGTAATTAGATGGATTCTTCTCTTACAGGAATTTAATGTAGAGATCAAGGATAAGATAGTGCCCAGAATCAAGTTGTCGATCACTTGAGCAAAATACTCCAAGAAGAGGACTGTAACTCGATCAAGGAGATATTTCCCGATGAACATCTGAGTTATGCCCAAGACGAGCCATGGTATGCAGATATGGTGAATTATTTGGTGACTGGGGTAATGCCATTGGAGTATGGGAAATACCAAAGCAGCAAACTCAAGACGGAAAGTAAATACTATGTATGGGATGAACCTTATTTGTGGAGAGAGTGTTCTGACAAGATCATAAGAAGGTGTGTCGAAGATTGTGAGCAGAAAAGTATACTTGAGCACTGTCATAACAAGGAATGTGGAGGTCACTTTGGGCACCAGCGAACAACAAAAAAGATTCTGGAATGTGGTTTCTATTGGCTAACGTTGTTCAAGGACAATTTTGAATGGGTAAAAAGTTGCAATCGATGTCAAAAGGAAGGAAATATAACACGGAAGAACGAGATGCCCATGATGCCAATCCTCTCGGTAGAAGTGTTTGATATATGGGGTATGGACTTTTTGGGTCCTTTGCCCAGCTCTCGTGGAAATCAGTACATTCTTTTGGCAGTGGATTACGTCTCAAAATAGGTGGAAGCTCGAGCATCACAAACCAGCGATTCGAAGGTGGTTGCAAGATTTCTAAGGACTCAAATTTTTAATAGGTTTGGCGTTCCTCGAGCTATCATCAGTGACCAAGGGGCTCACATTTTTGCAATGCAACAATAACTGCTTTGTTCAAAAAGTATGGGGTTCACCACCGTGTATCTACTGCCTATCATCTTCAAGCTAATGGGCAAGCTAAGTTGTCAAACCGTATTATCAAGACTATTTTAAGGAAATCGGTGGGCACTACGAGAAAGGACTGGAGCATGCACCTTGATGACGCGCTATGGGCATATCGGACCGCATATAAAACTCCATTTGGGATGTCGTCTTATCGCATGGTTTATGGAAAGAGATGTCACTTGCCTGTTGAGCTAGAACATTGTGCATATTGGGCTATAGCTCAGTTGAACTTTGATAGGAATGAAGCAGGTGAGGCAAGGAAGTTGGAGCTGCAAGAGTTAGAAGAAATAAGGCTTCAGGCCTATGATAATTCTAGTCTTTACAAGGAACGCGTGAAGAAAACCCATGATCTGTTGATCAAAGAGAAGGAGTTTGACTTTAGGCAACAAGTATTGCTGTATCAAACAAGGTTTAGACTTAAATCTGGAAAGTTATCTACCAAGTGGGTAGAAACGTATGAAGTTCAAGCCCAATATCCTAATCGAGGGTCGAGATCAAAGATTCCAAGAGTGGAAAAATTTTCAAAGTAAATGGTCAAAGGATCAAGGCATATTATGGGCATGATAAGCAGGAGGTTGGGGAGTCGCCTAGATTCCTTGACGATGAGGAGTAATGACCAGAATGCATGACGTCATGCCCAAGACGATTTAAATGGGGCGCTGACCAGGAGGCAATCTAGTATGATTTCTTTTCCTTTATTTTTTTTTCTGTTTTATTTCAGTTTTTCAAAAAAAAAGTTTTTTTTATTTATTTTAAGCTCTCTTTATTTTAAATTATTCTGCTATGTTGACCGTAGGAAAGAGTATTTTCGTTGCATGTTTGTTGAGCATGATACATGATACCATGTGCATCGCTGCAAAAGGAGAGTTGTACGAGTGGATTGGGCATGATGCGGGGCGTTGGGCAATAAATCGGACGAAGCTGTCAAATCAGTGTCAGTTTTTTGTCATAACCTAAAAAGCCGTAGGAAAGAGTATTTTCGTTGCATGTAAGTTTTTCCCCTCACTCTCTCTCAATCTTCAAACCGCAACCCTGCAACTTCCCTCTTTTTCTCTCCCTTGTTTATCTTTGCCATTTAAACCCTAAAATTCAGTATGGTAGCCACCAGAAACAAGAACAAACTAAACAAAATTCCCTCTTGCACTCGCATCGACCGTGAGCAGTCGCTGCTGAAACCTAAAATTAAAAAATGCACACCTATGGAGCAAGTCCCAGCAACCACATCCAAGTTGACCATGGCTGCTGATAGTCCACCTCCTGTGGATGTCGAGTTGATGTTGAGCGAAAGAGAGAACCCTTCTCTCCTTGAGCAGGAAGTAGCTGAGCGATGAGATGGAGAATCTAGGCAGAACGAGTCAGAGGGGAAAGGGTTGAGTGTTGTGGCAGAAGAAGGAGAAGAAGAGGAGGAGGAACCTCTTGAACAGTTGGTAAGGAAAAAACGAGCAGCGAAAAATGAGGAAGTAGCCACTGCAACTCCATCAAAGAAGGCCAAGATGGTGGCATCCAATGCTGAGTCAACTCGGCAAGGGGATTCCACAGAAACGGCCACTCCCACCGAGTCCATCTCCAAATCCCAGTCCAAGGGCAACGAAGAAGGAGAGGGGGCCATCACTATGTTTGATGTGGCCCCCATTAGTGTTTTCAAGGGCAAGAAGCAACCCGACGTGGGCATAGCAAGGAGGAAGAAGCCCACTCCGCCCACGAACCCTAGCATCGTAAGGGGGATGGCAAACCCTAGGGTGCTGGATGTGGGTTTGTACAAAGATTTAGGGGTTTGGGATGAGGTCAAAGAGGTGTTCGAGGGCATAGGATAGGGTAGGTTTTTGGAGTGGCCAGTGGTGGTCTATGAGGAGTTGGTCAGGGAGATGTACAAAGATGTCAGGGTAATAATTCATCCAGAGAGTGGGCCTATGGCAATCCAGTTTAAGTTGTTGGGCACTGAGTACAAGCAGTCCATCAACGAGATCAACCAGTTGATGAGCATAATTGGGGTGAAGGATACTCAGAAGCCGGAGTATAAGAATGCGGAGCGTGGGATTCCGAGTTATGATCAGGATGAGTTGAAAGCAGCATGAATGGAGATATGGAATGGAGATTCATTCAAATCACAGGCAAACAAAGGGCACCAGCTTAAGAGTCATGCCCTCAGGATCTGCCATCGCATCCTTACTTATAATCTTTATGGCAAGTCAGATAGTGGTAATTTTGTGGCTAACAAGGAGCTCTACATCCTTTGGGCAATGAAGAACAAAGTTCGACTCAACTTTGGGTCGTTCTTCGCGGAGCACATCAAGGCAGTAATCACAAAGCCTAGGCAGCATTACTCCTGTGGGCATTGCATCACAGTCTATGCCCAGGAGATGGACTTAATGGATAAAATGTCTCACCTCAAACCGATGAAGGAAGAGCACCTCGACTTCGAGGCCCTGAAGCGGATGAAGGACATCAGAGAAGACCCCATGGGCAAGATAGTATTCATTGACCATCCGCCCAAGGGAAAGGAGGTTGAGGTCAAAGCTGCCAAGGAGATGAAGCCTGCGATTACCAAGGAAGAGTTGTTGCTGCAGTGCCCAAAGTTGAGGAGGATGTGCCCAGGATGGAGCGGATGGAGAGGATGCTGAAGGAACTACTCGACGTTCAGCGCGCCTACTTTGCCCACCAAATTTTCAGGTACCCACCTGAAACTTCTTCTTAATTATGTTACCTCCCATTTGCTTTGTAGTTCAGTTTTTTTTTTTAGGATTGTTTTCTTTGTAGAAAAGTTTTTTTCTATTATTCTGTTTGTTTGTTGGTAGGGAAGGATCGAGTATTACCTTCACCCACAATTTTCTATGCAAATTGTGTAGTGAAGGCATTCGAAATTCTTCCCAAGTTTGTGTTTGTTGGTCATGACTTTACCTACTTTGCCCAAAGCAAATTGTGTGGGTAGGGTCTTTGTAATTGTTAAGAGTTTGTTTTGTGTTAATCACCTTAAACACTTTGCCCAAAGCAAAGTGTGTGGGTGGGGGTCAGCATTGTGTTTAATTGTTTTTACATTGAGTCTGTTGATCAACATGTTTAGGGTCTAGGTCGAGGTCAAGTATGATTTTATGTTGCGATTAAGTGTGCGTATGAGGATAGGTAGGACGGAATGAATCTAAGAGCTACATTGTGAGGATTTGAGCCTTAATTGATGTACATTTCATATGCAGCATTTTATTGCTTGTGTGAGATATGGCCATGTGATTTGATGATCTAGAACTTGCCTGCATTCTTGAGCTTATTAATTCGATCAATTCACTTAGATGATTTAGGCATAATTTATGTTCATTTAGCCCAGAGCCAAAAATATCTTACCCTTATGTTTATCCTTTGTTTAACCCATTTGAGCTTGAAATAATTCTTTCTATTCACTTAAAATAAGCCTGAAAATTATAGTCGTCCTGGTCATAAGAACTCAAGTTTAGAAGAAGGAATGAGGGATGGAAGGAGGGCAGAGGGGTATATTATTATGGGTGAAACACCTAACAAGAGAAGGATGTATTAACATGCCTAAAATTTCAGAGGTGTTGTTTAAAAAAAATCCTAGAAAAATAAGTGTGTGCTAAGGCCCGAAGATATTGGAAAGGAATGAAGAATCTAGAACAGACTTTGCCCAGAACTGAGTTTGTATTGACCATAGCTAGTTCCTAAATATTCCTTACCTTATGCCTTAAGCCCCATTATAACCCAATAAAAGACCTATTGATAGGTGTTTTGATCATGAGAATATAGAAGGCAGGCAAGCCTATGGAAAGTTAAGTTAATATTGGTCACGAGCGTAAACACTTAGCCCAATACACTTGAGAGACGAGTACTGTGAGGAATATTCAATTTTGCTCATTGATTCTATCTTGACTTATTTGATGGCAATACTTGATCTATATTTATGATTGCTTGCTTTGACCAATGACCATGATATGCTGAATTTGTGATTGAGTCTGTGTTTTCAGTCTTCTTTTTCGTGTTTTGAGTCTTGGGCAAACTGTAACTGCACACTTGAGGACAATCGTGATTAAAGTGTGTGGGTATGATGAACTCAATTTTGTGTCCATTTTTAGTGTCTTTTTGTTGTGTCTTTTGTGTCTTTTTCGAGTCTTTAAGTGTCTGGGATGACACAAGTAGGAAGAAGTGGGTGCAGAGCAGAATAGATGCGTTTATGAGCATAATCTGGTGGAAAATTGCTTTTCTGGCGTTGGACAACGGTACGATGCAATATGAGCATAGGGCTGAAGTCTGTAGCTGGGCATGAAGGAATATATCTTGAGCAAAGCTACAGGTGAAGGAGTACCTCTCCATAATTTTATGGCCAAAGCAGCAGAGTACCCAGAGCAATGTGTGTTGAGGGCAAGACTGAAGCTAATGTGACCATAGCAGACGAGTGAAGCAGAGGGCAACGGATTAGACTTGGGCGCCAAGAAAGAAGATAAGGAAGGAATCTTCCATCATTATCGAGAAGAGGCCAATCGAAGTTGGACTCAACAAGGAAGGAAATCTAATGCGCCGCTATTGAGCTAAGGAAGGAAACAAGGTCAAGGAAGAAAGGAGTCCAGCCCATAGAGGGGATCGACTAAACCTAATCTTCACGCCTATAAATATGGCTGCATGTACTCTGCAATGGGACGTCTTGAAATCTAGCATAGTTCTTTAAATTCAGTCTTGAGAGTTTGGTGAGGAAGAAAAACAAGTCCTACGGGCAAAGTTTTAGTTTATGTTTATTTACTGCTTTCAGTTTTCTTTCGGCATTCTGGCCAAGACACGTACTGTTTTGATTTAGGTAACATAGTTCTTATTCAGTTTTTAATTATGTTTGCTTCAATTTATATTATTTTGTTTATGTTTATTATGTTTAGTTAAATCCTTAAACTTGGAATGGATGAGATGAAGTGATAATAGATACTTTGAGTATTCGTGAGGCCAAAGTGTGTTAATTAAATCGTGTTCTTTTATTCCCGAAATACTTAGATCTCAATATTAGATTTGGGCAAGATGACTAATTGCTTGATCACCAATAAGTTAAGGAGTCTAGATCACCTATAAAGTCGAGGTCAACACAAGAGTGTCTCTTGTGCTCGAATAGATAATAAAAAATGCAGAGCAGTCGATGTCTTGAGCATCTCTTGGCTGATTTGGGTCTAATAGAAATTAATGCCTCTTGGGCAATACACCTGCTGAATGGTCGTCGTAAGTGTATTAATCAAGAGAGGAGTTTTGTCTAGAGTGTCTCTGACATACTCGAATTTAAAGGGATAGATATAAAGATAAAGTATTCATAGTTGTAACTTCATGACCAAAGGGCATGAATTAATTTATTCTTTAAATTGAATAGTAAAAGTTTGCGGTTGAAAATCATTGAGCCCATGATCGTGTAAGAAGTATTGATTATCACTGATTCAAAATTCAGTCCAAATCATTTTTGTTATTGATCAATTCGTTGTTTAGTTTCAGTTATAGTTTTTAATGTTTGTTGACCAAGACAAGTGAGTGCAGACCAAAATCCTTTTTAGTGACACCAGTTACATGGAAGAGAGACTGCACTAATTCCCTTGGGCACGACCCTGCTTACCGCTAGCTACCGCCTACTGTGGGCATAGGAGTTATAAATTTTATTTGTGCGAAGAGAAAACGACAGCTTCGTCACACCCATATCATCAGCCGACCTTTGAGACGTCTGCGTCTCATGTAGCCACGAACATAGCGTTCTTGCTGAACCGATTGTTTCACAGATTCAGGGCTTGCGGAAGGAAAGAATCGCTTTGCAAAGTGGTAAAGCATATCCTCAGTCTGGTAGGTTTTTCTGAAGAGGAAGATAAACCCTAGCAAGAGAGAAAACCACAAAGCAAAAATTTCATGAGAGAAAGGCAGATTATGTTGGAGTTGTTGAGATACAAATTCTGGTTGATATGCAAACTAAATTGCAAGGCCCACATTTTAAAGGGGGGTTGAGATCCAAATTAACGGATCAGTTCAACCCATGCAGTTTCTTCGGGATAAATGGCAGATTTTAATGCGCTGTTTCAGAAAAAGTTGCTCCCAGGAATGACGGTGATGGAACGCATCATGGGGCGGTGTGGAACACTCACACGCGTGAGGAGATTAGGTAACACTATGTCAGCCCAGTCGCGATCTAAAAGCATGGTCTATGGGATTAGACTAGCATTAAATGTGACCGCTTGGCTAATTCAATATGAATAACTTATAACAGATGTTTGAATTGATTTCAAAACACCTGTCTTAATAAAAAGGAACAAGTTAACATAGTACCGCTCAGTTGGCGTCGAACACGACGATCTCCTCTACTCAGCTTACACTTGATTGACTCGAGTCGTCAGTTCAGTCGAGGTTTGACTCCATTGATCAGCTGAACTGAATGGGGAGGCGAACTCACTCAGCTCCCCCTCAAGTTGAGATTCTCCCTCAACTTGTGATCTCCATCTTAATGGCATCTTCTTCAGATGGGTTGAGCAATCCAAGGAATTGACACAACATCTTGAATCGAGCTTCCACCAAAGGCTTTGTAAAAATATTAGCTCTTTGAATGTCAGGTGAATTTTCTCAACAATGACGTCCTTATTTTTGACATGATCACAAATGAAGTGATGTCGAATGTCGATGTGCTTGTAACTAGAGTGGTGAACTGGATCCACCGTGATGGCTATAGAACTTGAGCTATCACAGAAAATGGGTACCTAGCCTGTCTCCACTTCATAATCTCTCAGTTGTTGCTTCAGCCAAAGAACTTGCATGCAGCAACTTCCAGCTACCATGTACTCCGATTTAGTTATGAAAGTGGCGATACATACGTGCTTTTTTGAAAACCAGGAAACTAATTTGCTTCCCATGAACTGACAATATCCTGAGGTTAATTTCCTATCAATCCTGTCTCCAGCTAGGTCTGCATCCGAGTAGTCGGTCAGTTCGATGTTATTCATCAGTTGGGTACCACAGTCCCATATGAACTAATCACTTGAGGTACTTAATGATATTCTTGGTTATGTGTAAGTGAGCTTCCTTAGGCTCAACTTGAAATCTTGCACAAACTCCAACTGCATAAGAGATGTCTGGTCGACTAGCAGTTAGATACAGCAGCGAGCCAATGATCCCTCTGTACATCTTTGCATCGATGAGCTTCTCTTTTTGACTAAGATCGATCTTCCAGTTAGTGTTCATGGGGATCTTTGACGTTCGGCTAGAGTTCAGTCCAAACTTGGAGATTAGCTCCTTTGTTACTTAGACTGATTGATGAAGATTCCTTCTGGCGACTTCTTCACTTGTAGCCCAAGGAAATAGTTCATCTTTCCCATCATGGACATTTCGAACTTATCCTTCATGAGCTGGTAGAATATCTTGTACAGATCTTTGGATTTGGATCAAAAGATGATGTCGTCGACATATATTTGCATTAGCAAGATGTCTTCTCCAATTTTGATGGTGAAAAGGGTTTTGTCGATTGAGCCTCGGATGAACCCTGATTCAAGTAGAAAGCCGCAAAAGTCTCATACCATGCGCGCGGAGCCTGTTTCAGTTAGTATATAGCTTTGCCTAACTTGTAGGCTCTGCCGTCGCCTATTTCGAAACCGGGAGGCTGTGCTACATAAACATGTTCTTCAATGTCTCCATTGAGAACACTTCACATCCATTTGATACACCTTGAACTAACGGAAGGCGGCATAGGCTAGAAAAATCTGAATTGTTTCTTACAACACATCCAATGGCGTCACGCTTATTCTTGAATATCCACTTCATGCCAATCACCTTGACTCCTTCAGGTCTTTCAACAAGTTCTCACACGTAGTTTCTGAGGAACTAGTTTAGCTCTTCTTGCATGGCTTGAGTCCAGTGGATGCATCCTAAAGCTTCCAAGATATTCTTGGGTTCAGACACGTCTGCTCTAAAGCATGCAATCATGGTTATATCTCCTGCTTGCTCTAGCTTTTCTAGTATCCTGAGCTTGTCAACATACTGTGCTTCCAAAGTTGGTTCATCATCAGCTGAGGGTCCTGACTGAGTTGGCTGGGTCGGAACGTAAGCTGTAGGATCAACAACTTGAGCTGGTCTTCTAGTTCGGACGCCGGCTTGCAGATTTCCTATCACGGGATCTTTAACATGGTCTTCATGCCACCATTTGTGCTTCTGTGCTAGCCTAGCAGATTCGAGCATAGTGATGGAATAATCTGGTCTTGGAGACGTTGGAGGTGCCGAGGTTGGTGTTCTGACTTCTGGTGCAGTTCGTTCCTCAGTTGAAGTTGAGGGATGAACTGGGGAGATGGCTGGTCTTGGACTGGAAGGCTGGTCAGTTGCGGATGCTGGCTGAGTGTCAGCTGGAGGTGGCACTTGATCAGCTGACTCTGAAGTTCCCCCTTGATCTATGATGGGATCTTCATCCTTCTTGTCATAAGAATATACTTCTTCTTCCTCAGTGGACCAGATGAGCGGCTCTGCAAGATTCTTCAATCTTTGGGCTTGAGATCTGGTCTCAGCTGGCTGTGCCCGTGTGCTTCCTTCAATCGTCTATAGTTTAGCTTGTTCCCTGCACTCAAAAGTAGATTCATCAAAAATAACATGAGGTGTTATCTCCACAATTTTGGTGTTGGTGTTGAAAACTTTATAAATTTTAATCTTAGTTGCATATCCCAAGAATATGCCTTTGACAACTTTTGGCTCGAAAGCTTTCAACTAAGCTTTCCCATTATTATGGATATAACACTTAGAACCGAATACACGAAAGTAGGAGATATTTGGCTTCCTATTTCTCCATAGTTCGTATGGAGTGTTTCCTTGTCTCTTCATGAGGAGGGAGCGGTTCTGTGTGAAGCACGCTGTGTTGACTACTTCAGCCCAAAATCATTTTGGCAGGGCTGAGCTGGTAAGCATGCATGTTGTTGCATCTTTCAGCGTTCGATTTCTCCTTTCAGCTACTTCGTTCTGTTGTGGAGTTCTTGCAGCTGAGGTCTGATGAGATATGTCTTTCTTCTCGCAGTACTTAATAATGGTTTCATTGAGAAACTCAGTTCCACGATCAAATCTGATGGAGACAATGGATTTCCCTTGTTGATTCGCAAGTCTATCCATCAGTTTCGACAGTTCTTCTCTCGTCTCATTCTTGTGCGCTAGGAAGATCACCCATGTATACCTCGAGTAGTCATCAGTGACCACGAGGGTGTACTTATTTCTATTCACACTTTCTGGGGTGACCAGACCGAAAAGATCCATGTGGATCGATTGCAGAACTCGATCCGTGGAAGGTGCCATCTTAAGATGGAATGATGCTCTGGCCAACTTTCCAAGTTGACAAGCACTGCAATGATGTGGCGGACTATTTTTCAAATCCGGTATTCCAGCTGCGTGCTGTTGGCGAGCTAGCTTGTTCATGGTTTTGAAGTTGAGGTGGTTGAGTTTCTTATGCCATAGCCAGCTTGTCTCTGAGCTGCTCTTGGACACGAGGAACGTTTCTGGTGAGCTACTTGACCAGTCTGTGTAGTAGACTCCACCTGATAAAAATCGTCTACCATATAGAAGAATCTGCTTGGTCTTGACGTCTTTTACCCTGCATACCTGTGCATCAAACTTCACAGAAAACCCATTATCACATAGTTGGCCTATAGAGAGCAAGTTATGCATTAATCCATCGACCAAGGAAACATTTTTTATAGACACTAGCTGAGTTTCAAATGTACCGGATCCTTTGGTTTTCCCTGTGAGTCATCACCAAAGGTCACAATACCTCCCTCTCGAAACTTGATATCTGTGAGAAGATTCCTCTATGGTGTCATGTGTTTGGAGCATCCGTTATCCAATACCCAGACTGATTTTGCAGCTCTTCTCTTCCTCAGTTCATCTTGGTCCTCATCAGTTAGCTCTTTCGTCAATGCCATGAAGCACTGGTCTTTTCCTGCTAAACTTGATGGCGAGTCAGTTTCTTCTTTTTCTAACTTTATGAATATGTCGGTGTCGTTGACGTCTTCCTCAACGATCATGGCCTTGGTTTTCTCCTTGGCCTTTCCTCGGAGGGCTTCCTTCACCTTCATGGAGAGGCCAGGACAGTTGTCTTTGAAGTGTTCTGGCTTTCTGCATTCAAAGCATCCTTCGCTTTGATTCTTTGCGGAGGGGTCAGTTGAGCTCCGCCTGCTCCGGTTGATCCTCATATACTTCTCGATCATGGAGTTCATCTCCTCGTGTTGCTTGGTCATCTTGTTGACCTTCATCTAAAGTTCAGACCTACTCGGTCGATCCGTAGCTGAGAAGTCAGCGGACTGTTAGGGTCTTGCAAACTTGAATCTGCTCGATTCAGCTCGAAGCGTCATTGTCTTGGTAGCTGAGCTCTTCTCGATCTGTTCTGGTTTCTGAAGCTTACATTGCCTCAGTTGGAGGATGTCATAGTCATTTACCTTGAGCATGGAGAACAGCTTCTCAGTTGTCATCGAATTGAGTTCACTCCAATTTTGATGGACGACTCTGTAGACCGTCTAGTCTTCGCCTAGTGCGGAGAGAACTTTCAAATTCATCTCACGCTGAGAGTATTTGCCCTTCCTAATACTCTCAATATCCATTAGGACTGTGAATCTCAGCTCCATCTTGTCGATGGACTCTCCGGTTAGCTGAGAGAAGTTCTCGTACTTCTGACAAGCTAAGGTGAACTTGTTCTCCTTAATCTTGTCAGAGCCTTCTCAGAGTGCAACTAAGGCTTCCCACATATCTTTTGTTGTGGAGCAATTGATAATCTTTGGCAAGTAGGCTTTGCCAACGGTGGAAGAGATGACACTCTTTGCTATGTCATCTAGCTGCGCGATGTCTCTTTTTTTTTAGTGTACTGGTGAGTGCCTTTCGGTTCATCCTTCATCATCATCTCTCCTTCCCCTGGAGTGGTTGAAGGGACCAGCACTGACTGAGTCACTTGGATGAGAGCAGTTTCTATGGTCTCCCACATCCTGTGATGCCTGGCAGTGAGCGCCATCTTCAGACAAAACTTTCACGTGGGATAATCATCCACAAAGAACTCTGGTAAGCTTCCTAGCAATGTCGGGTTCATATTTCCTGCACACCACAAGAGACAAACACAAATATATGCAGCAGAATGCACTAATTGATTTTAGCAAAGATCTGTTCAGTTGGCCACTGAAAAATCTACTCGACTCACACCTTGTGAATCAGGAATAACAGTCTTTTAAACCACTGCTCTGATACCACTTGATGGTCCCGGTAATGAGTATCTGGTGTATGGAGGGAGGGATACACCAGTATCAATTTCTATTTTGTTCAAAGTCTTTTCACTGAGTTATACCAGTTTGCTCGACAACTGGAAAAGTCCGTTGGAGTTGCTCTACAACTGAGTTGCTCAGTTGGAGCTGATCACACAGTTGGCAGCACAACTGACTTATATGTCTGAAGGTCAACTGTATGCATCAACTGAGGTTTTAATCAGTTTTGCGTTGCGGAAGATGGTGAAATTTAGACTCATTAGAAAAAACTGAAACCTTTGTGAAAATGGGAAAGGTCAAGTTCCCAAATTAGTGTAGTTTGTAAATATGCAGTTTGAATGCAATATGCTGGGTCAGTTGGTTAGGTAAACTAAAAGTAAAATACTGAATGTAAATGCAGAAGGTAAAGTACACAGTACTTTAACGTGGTTCAGAGATTGACCTCCTACGTCCACGACTTCTTTTTTGGGGAAGTAATCCACTAGATAAGCTTAAGTGTGCTTACCAGACGCCCCACTTGGATTACGGGTTCCAAGCAAATCTAACCAGTTCGATTACAGGTTCGAACAAGACCTTACAACACTTTTCCGGACAAGTGCACAGCCTGGTCTTAAACTCTAGGTTGTAAGGGACCTAGTCTTGGATTCCGGATTCCAAGGGACCTGTTCTTAGATTACGGGTTCCAAGGGACGTAGTGACTTTGATTTCGGGTTCAAAGTCCAACCTAAGGGTTGGGATTGGAGGGATTTCCAACAAGGAAGCCTTCAACACTGTTGGAAGTGGAGGCTTCGACCTAAGGCTTCGGACTCAATCGTTTGATAGAGAGTCCGATCAAACACAATACAAGTAAGAACCTATTCTCTAGACTCAATCAAGAAAGGGGATTTCTGATAGGCTAGATAGAAGAACAGGAGGAGGAATGAACACTCTACTTCGACTAAACTTTGGTTGAGGTCTTCTTGCTTGGAGAGAGGGAGAGAGGGGGAGATGATAATCTGTTGTTGTTTCACTCTTGATTTTGTCTCTCTTGGCAGTTCTGTGTACTTTTTCTCTTCTTATGTCTTCTCTGAGCATTGATGTGGAGACCTCTATTTATAGAGGGATATCTAACTAGCCTTTGGAAAGAGCCGTTTGACCTCTGCCTAAACCATGGCACTCCACCTGCTTTTCTGGAAACTTTCCTAAAATGGTAACTGCAACCTTTGCTTTTTGCACGTTGTTGTTGTCGGCCCATTTATGGTAAGTTCTTTAGTTGACTTGTGCTTCCGAGTAGATTTGAATCTGAACTGCAACTCTTCCGTCTGCAGCGTCTTCTCTTCTCCGCTCTGTGACGTCTGACTTCTACACAACTTCTCTTCACGCTTGAACTGTATGCCTTCAGTTACATGGGTCAGTTGAGGAGTCAACTGAGCTGCTGTCCAACTGAGTCAGCGCTTCAGTTGAGGTTGTTGTCTCAACTGAGTTTGAGTCTCAGCTGAGTCTGGACCTCAGCTGATTCTGGGTCTCGGCTGAGTTTGGGCCTCAGCTGAGTTCTTCACGAACTTCCTGCTTCAGTCCGACTGACTTCTTCTGCTTGAAGCCTGTAAAGATAAAATTCCTACGTTCAAACAGTGAGCTCTAGCTAAGATCAGACTAAAGGCATTCATCTACTTGGTTGGGTCAGTTGGGGTTTTAGTATCTTTTGAAACCTTTTACTAATTTTCCCAACATAAGTAATATAGCGGCAATGTTTTTTTTAACTCTCGGGTTTGGGTTGGGTCGGGTTGAGACGCGGGTCAAAACTGGTTGCATTGTGCAACCGGTTGTAGGGAAGTTTTTGTGTGTAAAGTTAGTTAATTTGTTATGTACGCCTATAGTCAAACAAATTATTTATATCTAATATTACAATATTACCCTTTGATTGACCTACAAAATGACAAAACTATCACTACTTAATCATCTTATCCTACACAAACATTCATGGGGAATTGAAAAGAGAAAATATTCTTGTCGAAACTTAAGACCACCTTTTTGAATTAATTAGGGATAGTGATAGGTGAGAGAGGGAGATGAGAGAGCAGATAAACTTAAATCCTCCCCTCAAAATCCGCCCACAATTTTCCCCAAATTCCGCCCACTATATAAATCCCACAATTTTCCCTTCTACCATAAAACCTAAATCCCCCCACCGCCAGTCCTCCACTCCACAATTCTAAACACCCCCACCTCCGCTCCACAATTTCCAAACACCCCCAATTTTGAAAACACTAGCACCGACAAAGGTTAGTGAGGTTGGAGCGGGATCTTCATTCCTTCCATTCGACAACATGTCCGGAGAGGTTAGCAAATTTTTGTATATTAGTTAATATTTGTTGAATTCTTTGTCGAATAATCCACGTTAAAATCTTAAGCACGTTAAAATAATGTGTATTAGTTTCAGTTTACCTAACCAACTGACCCAACATATTGCATTCAAACTGCATATTTACAAACTGCACTAATTTGGGAACTTGACCTTCCCCGTTTTCACAAAGGTTTCAGTTTTTTCTAACGAGTCTAAATTCCACCATCTTCCGCAATGCAAAACTGATTAAAACCTCAGTTGGTGCATACAGCTGACCTTCAGGCATAGGAGCCAGCTGTGCTGCCAACTGTGTAATAAGCTCCAACTGAGCAACTCAGTTGTAGAGCAGCTCCAATTGACTTTTCCAGTTGTCGAGCAAACTGACCTGAGAAGTATAACTAAGTAAAAAGACTTTGAGTAAAATAGAAATTGCTACTAGTGTATTCCCCCTCCCCCCATACACCAGATACTTGTTACCAGGACCATCAACTCATTTACTATTAACTGTGACAATAAACAGATCAATGGATGTTGACGGAGTGGGTGGGGCGGAAGGTTTAGAGCCTAGCTCTTTGTGTTGACCCAGGTTCGAAGCTGGAAGGCCGCTTCCCATTAACGCTTTTTTTATTTTAAATAATTTATCTATTGGGACACTTTTAAAGTGTTCCAATTATATATTTTTTAAAATATAATCTATTGGGACACTTCAAAGTGTCCCAATTGTTTTTTTAATAATATGTTTTTATTTTTAAATTATTTGTTCAAATAATATTTGTTAATATATAATTACTATTTTATTTTTTTTAAATATCTTTTAATAAATTTAACTAAAAATAAGAGTTGCAGTGACTAAAAGTACATGTTGTCATGAATAAAAGTAAAAATCGTTGGGAAAAAAGTAATATTTGTGAAACATTACCTTTCTTAATATCAATAATTACATTTCATTACGATAATAGTTATTTGACCAGATCACTAAAAGTACACGTTATCGTGAACAAAAGTAAATATTGTCGTGAAAAAAGTAATATTTGTGAAACATTACCTCTCTTCATACAATGATTACTTTTTCATAATGATAATAATTACCTAACAAAATAACTTAAAGTACACGTTGTCGTGAATAAAAGTAACAATCGTTGTGAAAAAAGTAATATTTTTGAAACATCACTTTTCTTCAAATCAAAAATTACTTTTAGTCACGACAATAATTACTTAATCAAATAAATAAAAGTATACGTTGTTGTAATAAAATTTAATATTGTCATTAAGAAAATAATATTTTTTATTAAATTTTTTTAATTTTAATCAATCCACTTAGAATTTATTTATTCATATTTAGGGTTTATTTTATTCCCACGTAGAATTTATATTTAATTTTGTAAATCAATTATTATTATTTTAACTAATAATTCGACAACAGAAAAAAATGAAAATTATATGATATATAAACGGGATATTGGGATACTTAAAAAAGTGTCCCAATAAAGTGTCAAATTAAAAAAAAAGGACAAGAACCTTAATAAGGCATTGTTGCCGAGCGTCGAACACGCGACCTTCAGGTACAAAGCGGAGCCTCATACCGCTAAGCTAGCAAGGATTTTGTTAACTTTTATGGGTGTAGAGGCTAGATCTACAATTGATGATGACGCCAGGCACGTCTAGATCAATCGGGCACTAGCAACCTCTCAACACAAAAACACGTAAGACCCCTAGGTTGAGCACCAGTGGGGGTGTCCACCGTAGAGCCTTCGACGCTTAAGTTAGTAAATGAATAGCGAGTAGAAATGATAAATAAGACGATTGAGAGAGAAAGGCAGGTTGGAAAAAATGCCTATTCCAAGTTGCTAGGTGCGTTCAGAGGGTGGAAACGGTGACAATTAGTAAGTAATAATAGCAAGCTGGTGGTGGAGTAACCCAAGTTGGCTAGATCCGGTGTGTAAGAGCGAGTTGGAAAGGTAGCGGAAGTTGAGAGAATTCTTGAGAGAGTATGAGAGATTTGCGAGTCGGATTGATCGAAGGTCGTATGACAGCCTGTTAGGTGTATGGATAGATAAAGATTGATCGTAGGCGGATGATGGAGGCAAACCGGATGGCAGCCGGCAACAAGCAGAAAAGATGAAATGTGTGCAAGTCGGATCAACGTAGGTCGATGAAGGTGGTCGTACCCGACTAGGCCGATGTTGATGTATAAGTAAACGTAGCCAGATGTAAGTCGGCGTAGTTAGATGGAGACCGGATGATTAATGAAAGATGTATTATAAGTGTAAGTGGATGTAAGTCGATGTAATCAGATTAAGGCCGTAGCCAAATAGCAACTACGGTTGGATAGGCCGTAGCCGAGTAAGCGGTGTAACCAGATCGGCCGTAGCAGATAAGGCGTAGCCGGATAGCAGCTGTAGCTGAGTGGCGGTCGTAGCTGGATGACAGTCATAGCTGAGTGGCGGCCGTAGCCGGATGTAGTGGAATATAGAGAGATGATAGATAGTAAAAGTTGAATGTGTATGAGTTGGAATCAGACCCTCTAGTTGTAACCTAATTGGGCTATATATATAGAGGATGACCAGCCGTTATGGTTTAACAAGTCGGCTTTATCCACCCGTTCCACTCTTCCAACAGGTTGCTATTTTGGTGGAGAATAAAGATATCCGGCCACACTGTGGCCAGCCACACGCTTAAAAAAAAGAAAGTTGACTATAAAAATAGAAATAATCACATTTCCCCTTTAGGGTTTATGCTTCCCAATTAGGGTATATTTCCATTTTAAAAATATATATTACCATTTTTAGCTCGTGTGGCTGGCCACAGTGTGGCCGAATATCATTACCCTCTGGTGGAAATGTTAAGATATGCTCTCTGACCGAGTCAGTTTGGTTGATCTGCTTGGTGTGCTCCTTAGGGTTGATGATTCGGTTATCTGACCGTGTCAGCTTGGCGGATTAGATCAAGATGCCTTTTAGTGTTGACGGCTAGATCTTTTGACCCCGTCAATTAGGTTGACAGTTGATGAAATGCATGGCCTCAACATGATGTCAACCCAAGTTGGTTCGTAGTCTATCGGGCTAGGCTGACAAGTTTATCTGACTGATTGGGCTTGCTAGACCATGTTAACTTGGCGAGCTAGCTTTGGTCCAGGTTGAATATGAATCTTCAACCGGACTGTTAGTTCAAGCTGGCTTGGAGGTGAAATATCCAACCTGGGTCGGTCCAGGTTAGTCTTGATATGAAATCTCCAACCTGACTTATTGGGCTGGGCGGACAAGTCCAAGTTCATCCGTAGTTTGTCGGGCTAGATGGACCCGGTTGCTTGACTGATCGAACCAACTTGGAATATGTATTGGGCTTGGGCCAAGTCGGTGGATTGTTACCACTACAATGGGCAACAATTATTTATACGGACGCACCAGCGGTCAGGAAAAAAAATAGAAAAATACAGATCCAAAATTCAGATCATATCAAACCGATTGTATTGTATGCAACTAATTACATTTAGTCCACCCCAACTTTACATCTCACTTAGTATTTTGTTTGTTTTAAGAGCGGATCTCGTTCTTTTAAAGGGCCAAGTTATAGTCGTCCTATATATGGGCTCCAGTGGTTGCCTACAAAGCCCGGCCCAAATAAGAAATTTTCTCCCTTACCCTCTCCTCAACTCATTCGGTCATTCTCCATCTTTTCCGTTCAGCTTTATGTCGATCTACATCTTCGTCTTTTCCACGCTCGGTATTCGATTTCCACAGCCTTAACTCGAAATTCCCCTATTTCTAGGGCTCATCTACATCCATACATACAAGGAAAAGCAGATTTCTCTCGCAGGTAGGGCTATATAGTTCCCTTTTTCTGAGATATTTGAGAATTGAGAAGACTGAATCATCGTACATTCAACTAACAGAAGCGTTAGTTACTGAATTTTCCTTTGAATTTGGATTTGTTAGATACTTGGTTCAACTAAACATAGGTTTAATCGAGTTGGGATTCGACTCATGTTACTTGTACTTCTTATTCGAATGCAGTACCAATATTTTTCAAGTTTATGACGCACATTAGGAATTTATGGACTGTTGTTTGATTTTTCCATTGCTAAAACATTGTATCAGCGGGAGTTGCGTCTTTGCAGTGGGTCGATATTGAAAGAGTAGCAAATTTTTTGTTATGTTGAAAGCTTGTTTGGGTTAGTGTCTGAATGCTGGTGCTGTCATGTTGCGTCGTTAGTACCTGACTTGACTTTGTGAGGAGAATTTATACAAGAAGATATAGCAGTGAGCTATGTACGGAAGAGCAGGTCTTGATCGTTTCAAGAAAGCCCAGTCTTCGGAACCTTTCTCAGTCAGTGCAAATTCTACCGCTAAAACAGCCCCACCACCTGGAGAAGCTGTCCATGCTAAACTTTTAGCTAATCAAGCTCAGAATCATCAGAATGTGGTTAAAGGACCTTTGACAACAGATGCACCCCCAGCTTCCGTTCCAACTCAGCACGTGACACCGATTGGAGGGGGACAGTCAACTTGGCAGCCTCCTGATTGGGCAATTGAGCCTCGCCCCGGTGTTTATTATCTTGAAGTTTTGAAGGACGGGGAGGTTCTTGATCGAATTAATTTGGATAAGAGGAGGCATATATTTGGCCGGCTGTTCCATGCTTGTGATTTTGTGCTTGATCATCAGTCTGTCTCGCGCCAGCATGCAGTTGTCGTTCCACACAAAAATGGCGGGTATGGAATGATGGACTTTTGATGCTCTAATATTATTGTCTTTCATCTTTGTTTTGTAGTGTTCAGGTGTGTTTTGGGTTCAGATGTATACAGTAATTAAGTTGAGTGTTTCTCGGGACTCCAGGCCATCACAAAAATATATATTGAACGTGCAAAATTTTATTTCAATACTTGGGTCAAACATGTTTCCTTGTTGCTGAAGTGGCAATTGAAAGTTAAGATGCATTTTCTTTGTTAGAAGTGCCAAGTTGTTCTGATGTAAGAAGATATATATTGTTGATAAAATATGGTAACCTTCTGTACCACATGCATGATATTGCTATAAATGTGATAAATAGCTTTGTTTGTCATTTGTATTTTACATGATTTTGCAGTCTAGAACTATTTGCATGTTTAGTACATGAATATGGCTTTCTTATATCTTGCATTTGGAGGAGCTAATCACTTGGCCCTGAACTTTTATAATTAAATGCATGTTTTCACTGCATTTCATTGATACTCAAATGTCTGGTGATCATAATATATGTTTCTTGCAGCATATACGTTCTTGACTTAGGCTCTGCACATGGCACATTTGTTGCTAATGAGCGATTGACCAAAGACTCCCCTATGGAACTAGAGGTAGGGCAGTCTCTGCGTTTTGCTGCTTCTACCAGAACTTACGTCTTGAGGAAGAATAATGATGCCCTTTTCCCTCCACCTCCACGACCCTCAGAGATTGATTTGCCTCCTCCTCCAGATCCTACAGATGAAGAAGCAGTTTTAGCTTATAATACATATATTAATCGTTCTTTGAATGGGTTGATGGCACCCAACACATTATCTAATTCGACAAATTCAAGTAGCTCTTCAGTTACAAAGGATGACAGAGAGCTAACTGGGAGAGCATCTAAGAGAATCAGAAGAACAAGAGTGGCATTTAAGGACCAGGCTGGGGGCGAACTAGTAGAAATTGTTGGATTTTCGGATGGAGCTGATGTAGAGACAGAACCTGGTCCTACGGGTGTGAAAGAAGGAAGTCTTGTTGGGAAGTATGAATCGCTCGTACAGATTACAGTAATACCAAAAGGGAAGGAACACACCCCTGTGAAGCAAAGTACTATTTCCGAAAAAGGTGTAACAGAGAAGCTTCAAGAAGTCTTGAACAAGGTCAAGGCTCCTGCCAAGAGTGGTGGTATATATGATGATCTTTATGGAGAGTCATTATCTGTCAAAGTCGGCTCTTCTTGGGCACATACTCCTGTTGCATCAGGTAGTAGTGAGGCTTCTCGTAGTGTAGTTGGAGGAAGAACTTCTGGATCTGAAAGTCATTTAGTCAACAATGATGACGATAATGATGATGATCTATTTGGCTAAGGCGAAGCAGAATGCCTATTCTTTGAGTTACAATTATTCTCCTTAGAGAACACTAGTTTTATTCCAGAGCAGGTATCTCGCCTTTGTTGTATGGAATTCCCTTTTTGTTGTATGATATCATCTCTTTTATCAATTGTCATGTGCTGTGAATGTTTTCACAGTCAGTTTTGGATAATTAATTTGCTGAACTTCTTAAAATGCAAGTGCATATTTTCTTAAGAAAAAGAAGAGGATGCTATAAGAAAGGACTCTGCATAATAAATACTCACAAGGTCTAATTCGCACACACACACACACACACACACAAGGTCTAATACACACACACACACACACACTCACATGTTCATGATGCTAACGCTAACAAGATCTAAAGAAATATTTATCACGTCAACTCTGCAGTGGCGTGCTAGATGTTTTGTACAATAATTACTCTTCTCAAGTCATAACATACAAGATTAGTCTCCCAGCTGAAACTTATTCATAAATGTCCATGAATGAGATTTGTTTGGGATCTGAGATGGCCCTTTTCAGTGGTTCTGGATGTGGATTGTTCTCCTCGCAACCTTCCAAAAAATGTCCCTATTAGGAAATGTATGCTTTAACATACCTAGCCGTGATTATGAATTTCAGAAGTGCTGAGTGCCTATTTAGTAGTTTTATGTTTCACGGTAACCAAATTTCTAAGACGTTCATTCTTCTGATGAAGCTCTAACAGCTAGCTCCGTATATAGGCTTCGTGTGCCTGGTGAAGAATTCTTAAACAGAAAATTAGTAGTATTTGGTGTTGCTTAATGTTTCAATTCATGCTGATTATCTTGGTTTTTGTCTGCTATAGAAGCCACATTATTCTGGCAGTTTTGATTATGTATCAATTCAAAGTTCTGCACTTGTTCAATCATTTTTGGTTTTAAGACTTGCCCATTATATGACTGACTAACTCTTACTATTCTTAACTTCAGATTATGAAATCATTGATTAGGTTGTGGAATGAGCATTACTTTAATTAGTTGAAAGTAGTGTATTGGAACTAACCTTTGTCTTTGCACGTGCTTTGGCACCTGCCTCTCTGTTCTTCACATTTGTTATTTCCATTTGGTGAGCAATTTCATCATTATTTTCTATGATCTGTTGATATCTCCTCTTGATGTATTTCCGGCTACTAGTCCCTTCGCCAATTTTCTTCACATGTACCTTCTGCCGCAAGTTCTTCCTTCCTGCCCCAGGAGTTTTAAAAGATTTCATGACTGAGTCGAACACAGTTTCAGCGCTGCAACTTCCTATAAGGTGGTCAGCTACTCCGTGACACTTCAGATCACCATATTTTACGCGTGTTACACTGCTATTGCTGCCTTCTGCTTCCAAATGGAAGTTTGTGGTCACAGTTGGAGAGCAGTCTGGAAAATTTCCAATGCCATTTTGGCTCGTGTACTCAGTCATTTCATCGGTCAGATCAAAGTCTATATCGATGTTGAAGCTATCTGTGCTCTGTACAGGTGCAGATTGCATCTGATGTTGAGGCAGCGTGCCTTCAGACTCGTTGAACTCTACAGGTGAGCTCACTCTGCCGCTGGTGATATACATGTCAATAAGGTTTTCGAGTGTAATGGCATCAGCATCATTACAACTTGCACTTTTCGTTCTCTTGAATTCATTGAAATCTCGCATTATTTTTTCAATGTGATTGTCGAAAACTTCATGATCATGATGTACTGAGTTACTTGCGTTGTGATTGGCAGGCTCCATCTCAATGTGCTTTCGATTGCAATTAAGAAAAAATATAGAACAATTAAACTGTGTTGAGCTTGTGTCAATTTATTTCCTTAAAAAACTGAAGCTTTTGTTGTGTTTCAGAAATATATATACACATGTATGTCTCGTTTATGAGAAGATACCAGTGCTTCTCTAGTACCAATTTCGTACTATTTTCTTTCATGTTTTTTTTTTTTTTTTTTTTTTTTTTTTTTTTTTTTGTGGTAGAATTGCAAATGTTCTACTTAGAAACTTCCTTTGTTTTTTTAGAACACTTAGAAACTTCTAATAGTAGTATATATTATCGTACCCTTTCTGTTTTTGTTTCTGCACATTTGGCATTTGGTCCTAGAAGTTTAAGATTGTACAGCCAAAAGAAAAAAATAATAAATCTGAAAACAGGTTGTGCAAGAAAAGTCCAAATTAAATTTGAATGTATGTAAACGTAGAAAATAATTGTAATTAACCACTTGGTGACAACGAAATAGGCCCAAACGTGAATGCTGTGGGGAATATGCTTTCTAATGGCGAGAGTAACCCAATATCACTATTCAATTTCAATATGCGCGTTGAGTAAAAGTCTACGATCGTATGCTTAGCCTACAAAACACACTAGGAAGATGTGACACGCTAGACTCAACATATAAAATGTTGGTAGGATTTGAACTTAAGATAATTGGTCACAAGAATACCACTCGGATGATCTGATACGCCAAACATGACATATAAAATGTTGGTGCGATTTGAACTTAAGAGTTAAGATAACTGGTCATAAAAATACTCACTTTAATTAGGTGGATTCCGCTCTTTTGTAAGGACTTGCTGGAGGAAAGCATGGGGAATATTCTTGTGAATTATGGGGGTGGTTTCGAGTGTTTTGAGAGCGGTGAATAGTTGGAACATGATTTCATGAAAATCACTGGTGTCCATTCGATGCAGAATCTGCTACAATGTCTCTATACAAAATGATTTCAATATTCTCATTAATTTTCTTTGTCAATTGAAGTTGTTGGAACCTCCAAATTTTGTGATATTTTCATACATCTCCTTTTGACTGAAATCTCATGATTCTTTGTAGATTCTTCCAAGATTGATTTATTCTCAAAACTACGAATTTGGGGCTCGTTATGTTTGATCTAATTTGGGTTTTCTGATACACATATAATAAGAATATGTCGATAATTATTACCTTGATAAATATGAGTTAAGATTATGAAAATTATTTAAATTCCCCCCACCAATCACCAATGTGTTCGGAAGTGCATATTTATTATCAGGCAAAGCTGAATAATTTATTTTTTGGTGCACCTACTTAAACAAATTATTATCAAGTGTTATTCTTTGTTTGGAAGGATTAATGTAGAAGAAAATAGGAAAAAAAGAAACAAGGGAATATTTGGTTGTGCGAAAGGCGACATGTGTATCTTAGATTAAAGAGGTGTGAGCCCACGTTGCCAATATTTTGCAGCACAACATTGGAAATGTGGTGGCACCAACTCAACCTCAATTTCCCATCTCCTCACGTGTATCTTCTTTTCTTTCTTTATTGTTTTGATTTCACAAGATTTTAGGATTGAATTTAATATTTTCCCTAGTTAATTCCAATTTATATATCAATTGATCGGGGCTTGTATTAGCTCAGTAAAAAGCAAAATTAGTCTAGTGGTAGTCTGGTTAATATTCGGGCTAAAGGTTACGGGTTCGAGTCTACTGTCACAGTATTTAAATTTCCTTACAATATGTTGTTAAAAAAAATGCAAGCAAACATAAAAAAAGAAAATAACTCGAGACATAATTAAGTTTTTCTTTACCTATGGTGTTCAACTTTTTTTTTTTTTAATAAATTTACGACAACAGTTAATTATCGACATGTTGTAGTTAGTGCTGTCACAGTTTGGTCGAGTTGCACTAAATTATTATGCATAAAGATTGATAATTTATGTGTGTTCCACGTAATTAATGGTTTTATCACCGAACTGATAGTTATCAATTAGTGTTTAAGTTTTACCTTTTCTTTAATACTATTGTTGTACTCTCTATTGCCTCTTAATTTTAAAAATAATAAATATATTAATGAATCTATTAGTTTAACCTTAAAACTCAAACCAAAATAGTAAATTCATTAATATATTTATTATTTCTAAAATTAAGGGACTACGTAGAGTAATTTGGAAACTTTGTTTAAAATTACCTATCTTGTGCATGTATATTTCTACCCCACGTAAAAATACAACGTATAGTAACGCTCTCATTTAAATTATTCTATGGGATTTGGGGCCGAAAAGTTAATAGGCACTCGTACAAGTATTGATAAAACAATTCATTTAAATTATTCTAAAAGACTTAATTATAGTGATGAGTTAATCATATGACTTGCATGATTGATGTACGATATCACAATTATTCGTCCTTCCATTTATGTCGACTCACTAACGTTTTGCTTTACATTACAAATATAGCGTTATCAATTCACAATATTATTTTAAAAAATTAGACAAGGTATAAGATAATAAGAGAAGATGAAGTATATGCTAAGTATTTTAAATTTTATAGACACATCACTCGACGTGGGATATAATAATTTAGATATATTTTGGTTTATCATGTATATAGAGAACCTGCGTGCCAAAGGATTATCAATTCCATCCGTTTAAATAGCATGTACAAGTAAAAACTAAAACAAAATTCTTTAGAGCATATAGTATATGATCTATCGTTATAAGAAAAGACTAACTTATAGTAGTATTAAATAACCGACAATGATGACAAAATCTTCACTGGGTATATAATGATATGCATGATTACCACCATGTTATTCATATGATTGTCGTCATCAACTCCTTGCCATCATAGCATATCTTTTCATGCTAAGGCAAATGAAGAGATTAATTAATTACAACTTCATGCCTCATCATCTCATTTAAGATGTAGCAAGTAGTATAGTACTCCCTCTGTCCCGCTCATTTTGTTTCTCTTTCCTTAAATGGACGTCCCACTCATTTTGAATACATTCAAATATAGACATAATGAGTGGTTGTAAAAGTTTTTCTTTCATCCTCTTCCAATCTCATCCACTAGTTTATTAAACAAACAACTTTTCTTAATCTCCGTGCCCAATAATAAGGAGACAAAATGAGCGGGACGGAGTATATATTAATTTGAAGTCCTATAACTAATCTGATGACAACGTTACTTCAATGAAAATACATAATAATAAGAGAGACGTACGGAGAGAGTGGACGTTTCTAACCACTTTGTGATTAGGATAAAAAAAGATAAACACTAATACATTTTTTGTGTTGATGTGCTAACATATCCTTGATGAATTTCATGAATTTAATTCATTGAAATTTCACAAAGAAACATCAATTAATTTGTCAATTAATGCACCATAAAACAATTATAAATGGGAAGAATGCAGAAATAACACATTGTAGGATTAAAATATCAATTATAGCAATAGTTTATAAAAGTAGCAAATAATAGCAATTTTAGACTTTTGTACCCTTTATTAATTTTTCATTGATATAACAGATTTGTTTTAACTTTTTTTTCAAATAAATTTAAATTACAAACATATCAAATCTTAATATACGGTCAATCAATTTTCAGAGAATTCCATCAAATCTAAATTACAAACATATTTCTTTTTAATCTCCGTCTTCTCCCTCTCTCCCCCACATAGCCGCCTCCCAGGAATTTTCAGAGAATTCCACTAAAATTTCTCTCCATCTTCTAAAATCTGGCGGGACACCATTTTCGACGACTTTTCCGCCGACTGACTCGCCACCACCATTGCGTATTAGCAATAGCAGCGAACGCCAGCGCCAGAGGTGCTGCCGCCACCGTCATTCGCTGGCGATATCTCCGCCACCACCTTCCAACAACCACATAACCGACACTTCAACATCTACTTCCGTCAACCAAGAATATGCATTTCCACCATCTATCTTGATACTGTTAGACTCTCACGGCAACATTTGCACCAACGCCCCACTACGCCAACTATCTCTTCATGACCATTCTAATTTGAGATTCACAAATTAAAATTTGTGATTTCACACGCATCAAATCAAGTACATCATCTTCAAATCACGTGAAACCGAGAATGAATATTGGGAGTTCACGTGAAAATGGGAATTTATATAAAAAAATGTGAAATCACATTATAATTTGTGTGGTATCATATCTAATTCGAAATACGCATGAAAAATAAAAGGAATTCCCAAATTTTATTATGTGAATTCACAAATTTTAATATGTGAATTCACGCTTCAGAAAAAGAAAAAGGTTGTTATAAGGGAAACGACGTCGGAATCTATGGAGGTAGTGGCGGCGTCCGGTTACAAGTATAGAGAAGATGATATGATGGTGACATTGGTGATGACAAGAAATAAAGCGTTGGTATGAAGATGTTGGCGCGGTAGCAGCCGCGGTGGTGGCATTTGTGAAGGCAACGACAGTAGCGACCAAAGGGCGATGGCGGTGGGTGGTGCCATGAGCAGCGATGGAGGAAGAAAAAAGAGTTAATGAAAAATGAAAAATGAAGGGTTAAGAAAATAATATAAGATATAACTAAAATACAAAATAATACTTCCTCCGTTCCGCCGAATACGGCCTAGTTCATATGGGCACGGAGACTAAGAAAAAGGGTATTGGGTTCAAAGAAAGTGTTTAGTATAGTGTGAATGCAATTTTTTATAATGCTAATAAAATTATAGATGGGATGGTTGATGCTAATAAAGTTATAGATGGGATGGTTGAGTGTATAGTGGGGGTAGGTTAGTGAGTTTAGATGGGATGGTGGACCATGTATATATATAAATTAATTGTTTCCTTTAAAGGAAACAGGCCAAATATAGTGGAACGTCCCAAAATAAAAAATAGACGGTATTCGGTGGGACAGAGGAAGTAATAATAAAGGGTAGAAAAGTCCCAAAATGCTAGAATTAATACTTTTAAAATATTACAACTATAATTTGTTTTTTTTTTTCCTTAAAACTGCTATAATCCAACAATAATCCTTTATAGATTATGAAAATCAAATTATATATAAACACTAAAATTTAATTAAAAAAACTAATCAAATCTTAATTAAATCTAGTAATTGATCAAAATTTAATTATATGAAACAAGAAGGGTAGTGAGAAATGAGCGTGACAGAGAGGGAAATAGTGGCGTGTTTGGGTGGCCTCCAAAACAACCAACACAACATTTGATGGGCAACGGCACCTAATCTCAGTCCAAATCATCAGCATAAGTATAATACATATTGTCAACTCCGACCAGTCCAATCAAGATATTGTGAATCAGACGGTAGCCGACAAGACACGTGGCCGACAAGAATACAACGCCAAACATCTCAAACTCGAAGAATTGAAGAAGAAGACGACTATACCAAACCAAAACTAGTGGGGAGAAATATGATGAAAACTTTGTTTGTAGGATCTTTTCTTTCCAATATGGTCCCATTCTTTGAAAATATATACTTATATAACTAATTAATTAAAGATAATAACTACCTTTTTTTCAACAAATTGTAGTAGGCATTCCCCACTCCCCACTTGCATTGCATGTTTTCAAAAAAAATTAATCACACGTAAAGTCGTGGGAACGGTGTTGTTACGTTAATAATAGAGGAAAAAGTCAAAATAGTCATTCCTCAAAATAAAGATAAATTTTGTCGCTTTGATAAAAAAAGAGTCCAAATAGCCATTTGTTTTATTTTGGGACTTTTATACCCCTATAGAAGAATTTATACCCTTTTATATCCTTATAGGTATACAAGAAGGATTTATACCCTTTTATATTCTCTACTCTTGTATGAGATATGCATTCGTGTATGTTTTTTCTGGCCAAAAAATTCCGGCGAAGTTTTCCGGCCAAAATTTTCCGGTCAAAAAATTTCCGGCCAAAAAATTCCGGCGAAATTTTTCCGGCCAACAATTTCCGGTGAAAATTTCTGTGTATATGCCGACCCATGATTTTCATATTTCATGTATAATGCTGTTCTTGTATGTTTGATATGTCCTTGTATGCTCGTTTTTGCCTTATATGCTCGTTTTTTTTTCCTGTATGCTCTATTTTGTTCCCGTATGCTCTATTTTGTTCTTGTATGCTCGATTTGTATGATTTGTATGAAACTGTTCTTATATGATATTGTTCTTGTATGCGCGATGTGTTATACTGTATGCTAAATTGGTCCATGTATGTGTTTTTTCCTATATGCACGATTTTGTTCTTGTATGATCGATTTGTTCCTGTATGATTGAGTCGTTCATGTATGATAGATTTGTTCGTGTATGAAATTGTTCTTGCATGAATGCTTTGTTCATGTATGCACGGTTTTGGAAGCCACAAATTCGTGTATGTAATTGCTCATGTCTGCTTGAGTTGGTCTTGTATGAAAGTTTAGTATGCTAAACTGGTCCATGTATGTGTTTTTTCCTGTATGAACGATTTTGTTCTTGTATGATAGATTTGTTCGTGTATGAAACTGTTCTTGTATGATATGTTCTTGTATGCTCGAAATCGCCGCCGTGCCGGAAATCGCTCCGTCGTGCCGGAAAATTGTATGTTCTTGTATGTTCGTGTATGAAACTGTTCTTGTATGATATGTTCTTGTATGCTCGAAATCGCTGTCGTGCCGGAAAATTTCGCCGGGAATTTTGGACCTGAAAACTTTCGCCGGAATTTTTTGGCCGGAATTTTTCGCTGGAAATTCATACATGAAGTTAGTGTTCTTGTATGATTCAAATTAAAGTTAGTTTTCTTGTATACTCATTAAGGGTATTTATGTCATTTCATAAACTAAATGACTATTCTACAACTTTTAAAATGTGATGGCTATTTTAACATTTTTTCCTAGAAAAATGGTTATTTTGCACTATTACCTCTTAATAATATGGAGTACATTTTATCATTTAGAGAGAGAGAGAGAGAGAGAGAGAGAGGAGAGAGAGAGAGTTAGAGTTAGAGTTTAATACGTGAATTATTGATCCCAAAGGGAAATTAATTCTATTGAACTATATATAACTGCAATTAATAAGATTTCCGATCATATCACAAAAGTAACAAAAATGTCATGAGTTCCAACTTATATAGTCTGACCAGAAATTATTACTATTATTTTTAAAATTTTATACGGCCATTATCAATATATTTGTATTTAGTTAAATCTACAACAACATGTGACGAGCCACGAAATACTTCCATGCATGGCCTAATACCTTTGTATTAGTTTTGTGATAGTTCATATAATTACAATAATTCTATTCGGACATACTATGTTTGGATATACGTGCTTGAAATATGAAAAAAATTGTCCGATTGCCTTCAAAATTTCTTTCCTACTCAAACCCCCTTCCGAAATATTGATCTCATTCACACCCGCTCCCAAATTTTACTCTCATCCACGCCCAACTCCTAAACTTGTGAATTTAAATAGGGATGAAACTTTATAATTAAAATTTAAAAAGTGTATGTTTATGAATAACGAAACTGTCGAAACTATGAAATTAAACTGTTTGTTAAAAAACTCCGTCAAATTCCTATTTTTACCATCGTATATCCGGACATAATGTGTTCAAATAGCACTATCCAATTAATTATAATTAATTCAGCTTTTATTCGAATCCCCCTTTAAGGAATTTTTTCATTGCGGAAACAAGTATGATTGGATTAAAAGAAGTGAAGAAAAAAGAATTGGAATCATAGTTGTAATTAATTGTTGGATTGGATCTAGCTACAAGGAAGAGGCTTATGTATATAGTTCGTGTCTATTTTATTTGTTAATTAAGATGGTCAAATTGTTTAATTAATTATATATGTGTAGTCGGGATCTTTTGGTTAAAATATGAGTAGTTCGGTTTTGGTTAAAGAAAAATGATTATCATGCATGATTGCACTTGATATGGCATCCATCATTGATTTACACGCGCGACGTGTTTATGAACGTGAGTCAAAAGTTAAATAAGATTCTTATATTTAATCTACACCTAGCCTAGCAATTAGCATCGCCCAACTCTTTACTTTTCTTTTTCCATGTTCAAGTAGATAATAATTAGCTTACATGCTTTCAGTATGATGCATTAATCACTATGTTGACTATGAGCACTTTTGGTGTGCAATTTATTGTCAAGCTCATATTGCTTAATGAGAGTTTTATGGTAGGCCTTTCTTCTATTAAAATGACCCCATCACCAACCTGCTGCTTCTCTCTCTTCTTCTCATCTTCCCTCTTCACTCTTCATAATCTTCTCTCTCTCTCTCTCTCTCTCTCTATTCTCCATTCATTCAATTACATGCATGAAGCGCTACTCCATGCATGTTGTTTATCTTCTCTCTAACTCCCCTTAGCTTGTTTTCTTTTTTGCATAGCATATTTTTTGTCTGTGATCTCCTTCAATTTTAATTCATACTAGTAAGTTGGAGTTGGATACAAGCATGATGGTGGAGCTACGTATTTGGACTTTGTTTTTGAGGTACGTTATTAATTTATGAAGTTTCTTGCTCGTTTAATTTGATTTGAGTATACATGTTTATATATACATAATTGATTAGGAAGAAATCATAGTTTAATTTTAATTAAAGTAATTTATATATATGGTGTGATAGAATGTGTGTGCGTGCGCGCGCATTAATTAAGAGAATAAAAGCTGGAGCCACTTTATATATATGTTTGTATTGTGTTGTGCTATAGTAGCAAGATGATGAGAAAATGGAAGAATGGTGAAGCAACTTTATTGAGAGCCTTTTTAGTGCAATTCCAATAAGGTATGGACAAAGGAAAATTTCAAAAACTTGCTCTGCAAATTAGCCAAACTATCCTTATCTATTTGAAAAGAATGCTGCCCAATTTGAGCTAAACTACTCCATATATATGAGGCCTTTCAAACATGCTGCTTTTCTTTGATATCGCCTGCATCGCGATTTCGGGATTAATTCATTATATTTCTTTACTTTAATTTCAATTCTAATTTCCTCTCCTCTACTCAACAATTAATGATAGCGTACCACTCATTTTGCACCATGCATTGCACTATATCATATATGCTCTCTATCTCTCTCTCTTTCTCTCCCAAAAGGTAGGGTCTTTAAGCAAGATTCCGGAAAACAAAAGTAAAAAGTCGAAACTTCTCTCCACCTTAAACAAATATAAGTTGCATTCTTCTCAACATGTAAGTCTATGCTAATACTGCGTTGCGCTTTGTGCATTACTATCTTCTTCCTAATTTTCTTGCTAACATATATATTATTAAGCTCTCCCACATACCAACTTCTGTGACAAGAATCCCATTTTTTATCATTAATTTCTTCAAAACAGCTTTGATCAAGTTGGCCATCTATGATTCATGTACGAGGTCGGAACAATTACTCTCTCTCTCTCTCTCTCTCTTCGATCCCTTGATTCCCTTCACCATTTTTCTTCCAAAAAATTTCTTGATTCTTCTTGTTAATTCCTTTTTTTTGGACGATGGCTTGATGAGGGAAATCGGCAGCACGCAGCAGCACTGGTTCTTTGTTATTAATGTGGATATATATGTCGTAAAAGTGTGTGTTTCTCTTCAACTGCGTTGACAGATTTTATTGATCCTTTTGCACCATTATTAATTTTATATGCTGCTTTAATTTATAATTTTCTTTTGCGACTACAGCTACCAAAATCATCATCAATATGTCCTTTGATCTGCTTCCATCTCTTGTTATGAATTCTATTTTTATTTTTATTTTCATTTTCATTTTCATTAGCTACCACCTTCCAAAATCCAGTTCCATAAGAAATGTTATTCAATCATAGAGAACAGAAAAAACCTTGCTCTTTTCCTTGTTTTAATTATCAATAATATTTGTTTTTACAGCTTGGATATATCATGATTATGATTAGGCATAGGTGCATAGGCTGACCTTTTTGCGGCTATGGACTATGGAAAAGCTTCTACTTCAAAGTCAAATAATTTTTGTGGAGAAGTAGTTTGTTTAATACTCCTACTTGCTTTTACCTTAAAAGGTAACAAATCACATTTAATAATGCTTGTTTTCTCCACTCCCACATGAATCATGATGATAGCTCCAAAAGGAACTTTTCACTGCGCGCTACTGCATTTTAATGAATATATATCTTGCGCTTTTCAGGCTTCATTTATATACCCTAATAACAATAATGTGTTTCTGTTAGGTAACTACAATGCTGCAATAAATTCTCATTATAGACCTTTTCTATTACTAGCTAGCTTTCTATCTTAATTGCAACTCTTCTCTCATATCTTGATTTCTTTTCTCTTCTCTCTCTTTTGTTTTGTTTCTTTTAATTTGTTGCAGGTAAATAGGGGAATTGAAGCCAAGTTGTAAAAATGAAGTTCATGAAACTTGGAAGCCGTCCGGATACCTTCTACACAGAGGAAGCAACTAGGTATATTACATTACATTAAATGACCATAATTAATTATTCTGTAATAAAATTTGAATATTGTTGATGATTTTGTTTTTCTCAATTTGAGAGCTGTGATGTCTGATGTGCCAAGTGATCTCACCATAAAGATAAACAACATCACTTATCTTCTCCATAAGGTAAACAATGTTGCGCCATAACAAAACATCATCTCACAGCATTTTGTCTCAAATGTTTGATTCTGTTGCGGCTAGCTGCAGTATCCACTTCTTCCCAAGTCCGGCCTACTGCAGCGCCTCTACTCGGAGTCGGGGGGCGAGACGAGCAACGTGACCTTGGAGCTACGCGATATCCCAGGCGGGGAGGAGGCTTTTGAGGTGTGTGCAAAGTTCTGTTATGGGATCACAATCAACCTCAGCGCCCACAACTTCGTCTCAGCTTTCTGCGCCGCCAAGTTCCTCCGAATGACGGAAGCCGTTGAATCTGGAAACTTCGTCATGAAACTCGAGGCTTTCTTCTCTTCTTGCATTCTTGAAGGCTGGAAGGATCCCATCGTCACGTTGCAGAACACCGAAAAGGTTTCCGACTGGTCCGAGAATCTCGGCATTGTCCGAAGATGCATCGAATCCATAGTCGACAAGATCTTGACACCTCCAGCAAAAGTGACATGGTCTTACACGTATACCAGACCAGGCTACGAGAAAAGGCGCAATCAATCCGTGCCCAAGGATTGGTGGACAGAGGACATCTCGTTTCTCAACGTCGACATGTTCCGGTGCATAGTTGTCGCGATCAAGTCGACCAACGTGCTCCAGCCGCAGCTCATTGGGGAGGCGTTGCACGTGTACGCTTGCCGTTGGCTGCCAGAGATCACCGGAGAAAACAGGCACGGCAACCAAGGCTCCACGTCTCAACAAGACGGCGACAGGAGGCGCCGTCTTCTCGACACGATAGTGAGCCTTATTCCAGCGGACCGAGGGTCCGTCTCCATCAGATTCCTGCTCCGCCTTCTCAGCATCGCCAACCTTCTAGCAGCTTCCCCCGCGACCAAAGCAGAACTGCTGAGGGTGGCCGGATTGCAGCTGGAGGAGGCGACGCTTAACGATCTGCTGCTTCCTGTTGGATCAGCTGATGATCGGAGCTCACACGACGTGGAACTAATTCAGACGGTTTTGGAAAGTTTTTTGCGGCAGTGGAAGAGACAGGTACCTGCAGATGAGAGAGAGTCGATTAGATCTATCCGCAGGATCGCAAAGCTCATCGATTCGTATCTGCAAGTGGTTGCCAAGGATGCTACCATGGCAGTTCAGAAAATGGCGTCGCTCGCCGAGACTCTGCCGGGAATCGCGCGGCCCGATCATGACGATCTGTATAAAGCGATCAACATTTATCTCAAGGTTCTAATTGGAACTTCTCACACCAGCCATCACTTTTCATTGCCTGTTCAAATTAGGTTTTCTGAGTTGGAATTACTGTGCAGGAGCATCCAGATCTGAGCAAAACAGAGAAGAAACAGATCTGCCGCGTTTTGGACTGTCAGAAGCTGTCGCCGGAGACATGCGCCCACGCCGTGAGGAACGAGCGGTTGCCGCTGAGAACCGTCGTGCAAGTTCTCTTCTTCGAAAATGAGAAAACAAACTCCAACACCAATAGAAAGCAGGCATCTCCAGAGCAATCCTCGGATGAGAAAGAGAGAGAGGAAGAGATCGATCGAGAGAAAGCCAGCACGAGTGGAGTTGGCGAAAATGCAAGCAAATCTGACGATAAGCTACCGGAACCTAGCTTGAAGGTGAGATCTCAAAGCAAAAACGAGAGATCTTCCGGTGTTCAGCTGAATTCTAGAGAGAGAGCTTTGATCAAACGAATATCGCACAAGTCGCGCAGCTGAGCTGAAGCAGATGACAGTATATAATTTTGTGTAATTATGCACATGTAAATGGAATGCAAGTATTATATGTAAAAAATCTGATTCTTTGATGTTCATGCGCCTCAACAAAAACGCTTAAAATGCAGAAAACAACGACAAATAGACGAAGAAGCCGGCACAAGTCTACATACCACGATGACTAAAATTTACATATAATCACGCAGGCATTCGGTTTCGGTTTCCGATTACAGTGTTACTGAGTATGAACAGCAAGAAAAAAACTACATACTTCAAAATCTAGGAGCTGCCTATTTTTATGACAAGAATAATGTACAATTCGCCTCGTTTACGAGAAACAAAATACACGTTGCCTCTCGCTCTCTCTCTAACAAAACAGGCGATAGGAATGCGTTCATGAGGCAGCTCCCCCCAGCAAATAACATCTCCTCTGAGCTATATTTCAGACTTCAAATAATTAATTCGAAACCAAGCATTCACTGGCTTCCTATCACGTTCAGAGGATCATAATCGTAAGGATCTCCGGCTTTTACGAAACGACCCTTCACACGCTTCCTCACATCCGCTCTTTCCTTGCGTGATGCATACCTTATTTTTTTATCAAACCTGTTAAAATGCAGATTATTAACTTCCACTTTTAACTTCTAAATACTGAACAAATTCTATTACGATTACAGAGTTCAGACTCATCAATCAGAGTGGATCTATTTATCACAAGATGGGAGAATAATTAAAGATTTTTCCAGAAACTATACTTACTTGCGAGACTTCCTTTTCTCTTTGTACCGTAACACTGCATCGTCCCTGACAGCTGATGAAAACTGATTTTCAGAATAAAGAGTGTCGTAGGGATGTTCATCTACTATAACTGATGAATACCCTCCATTCTCTGGGATATCTCCAACGTTGCACTCGGCTGAGAAGGATATCGAGTGGGTAGATTGTGCTGGTCTTGGGGCACAATCATTTGAATCGGATTTACAGCTTGTCATGGAATCAGCTGATAATAGATTGCTGCAATCTTGCTTCAACGTTCCACTCTTCGAACTTGAGGCCTGAATTTTTTTGAAACGACAATGTTAGACCTTTATTACGGACATTAACATGTAAGGAAAGAAGGAAAGCTAAAACATATCATATTGAACATAAAAAATTGTAAGGCAGACCTTTGCCTTCGCTCCGTCAACATTGCATTCGGTGCCACACAATTCTCCAACTTCAAAAAAACTATCAACTCCACCATTCTCAACAAATTGTCGTGGGTCATCAAGAGATTCGTCAAAAAATGCTTCATAGTCTTCTAAACTCATCTCAATATCTGAGATATAAAAGTTCTGGGAGGGAGTATCATGAGTGGGTCCAATAAGTTTCTTCCTCGATGTAGAAGCCTACATGATTAAGAAAAATTTGCTCAGAAGTTAGAAACTGCTGGGGTATAAATCTTATACAGGAATTCAAAATTAAAGGCAGAAAACTCAAATGATGAGATGGAAGCATAAGAAAAATCATGCACACATGCTACCAATCATTTACGGACTATATACTACAAGGCTATGAACCAAGGGGATTCCGACTCCCGGGAATAAAGACGAACAAGAGATAATCTCAAAATTGCATGACATTTTGGAAAAGTTTTGGGGGTTGTGCCATATAAGATCTGCCCTTGAGATCAACAGATCATACTCTTTTGCAACTGCAGAGGTCTCTGATTTCTTGGACCTGCACTTCGGAGAAATAATATACTATCTCTTACAAAAGGCATAAATAGTATCTCAAAATAGATAGAAATTTATAGTTAGGAATCACCAATTTCTTGTTCTCTTTATGCCTACCAAAAATCTAAGTTTATATTAGAAGAGTTATATATCCAACGCCTCCAATTTTTCTGAATACAGACTCTGGAAAGTTGAAGGAATCAGTTCTTTCCCAGTCAGTAATTAGTGAAAATAGTTTTCAGAATTTCAGGTTTATCTAGAAATCCTTTGGTACTTCCTACATATTTCTATTCAAGAAAAGAAGGTGAAAAAAAATGGTTTTAGCGAGGATAAAACGAGCGCAGAAGTTAGAATTAAACTAAAGGCAGGTTAGTAACATACCTTCGTGAAGCTTAGCCCAATCAACCTCAGCAACAGCCAAAAGAGCATGAATGAAGGGGAATTGGACCTATTATAGATTAAGTTGAGACTAGATGATTTCTATTTTGCAAATCTGAAGAAAATGAAAGTAAATAAGCTAGTACCAGAAACAGAATTGATTTTAGAAAAAAATATCTGATTGGAGAAAACTCGCAACGTCTTCTTCCAAGATTTACAAGGAGAAGGAACTAGTTTAGAAAGTTCCGAAGTTAAAGATCCATTTTTGTGAAAGAAATAACAACAAATGGTTTTTGAATGTACGCAACATTCGGAGGAGTAAAAGGGGAAGGTGTTTAATCTTCAGAAAGCCAGACAAACCTAATAGCTTAAACAATCATTTGTCGGAAACACTAGAATGAGGGACCTTTTCCCCAACAATGTCGTTAGTGTGCTGAGCAAAAAGCTCCAACTTTGTCCCTGATGTATCAAACTGACAATTAATTATTTACAAAGCCCTAGGTCAAATATTACCTTCTGTTTCAGAGCATTTACTGGCACACTTTTAAATTGCTCGCTGTCTGGAGCTATTATATCCATACCAGTATCTTCTGCATGAGACAATTCACATCGAGAGGGGCTTTCGTCCCTCTCTTCCAGAGCCATTGGCTCTGGTTCGGGATTGGAGATTGACTTATCAACAGAAAAGAAGGACCATATCTTTGAAAAGTCAGCTGCCGAGGGGCAACCAGAATACAAATTTATCATCTCCCTCTTGTGCTCGAAATCGGAAGCCGGTGCAGAATGTCCAGACCAATTGCAGTCTTGACAAAGTGAGGTGCTCTCTTGGATGCACCTTGTTATTGCAGGCTGAGAATGGCATCTTTCACATAAAAGGGTCCTTAAATGGCGCTTAGAAAGAGCGTTAGCAGAATGAACGTTTCGATCGCAGGATAAGCATAAGCAAGCAGCGTCAGACCTACAATGGATTATGGATCTTTGCTCTCCACAGAAATCACATAATCGGCCCATTAGCATATATCGCTGCAACACACTCTGCAAAGAAAATATCAAGATATCAATAATCAATTACTTACAGAATTCAAATATTTTACCTAGCTCGGATTCAAGTAATCAAATTCAAGAGTCGCAAAATCCAAGCTTTCCAGATCGTGTCTGAAAACCTCATAGATTCACTCGACTGTTTAAGCTTATCTTAATCATAAAATCACAAGACAAATTCGAGTATAAGAGTGATGTGAGAGAAAAGGTAGTTGAAAACACAAAAAATAAACCAAGTTCAAATTTTTAATATAAAAAGCTCCAAAGTAGCTACAGCCTACACATAAATCTGGAGCAAAAACAAAAGTACAATTAGATCATATTCATGTCTAAGAGTATTCTGCAACAAAAAGCTACAAGGTTTGAAGAAAAAAAGTTCTTACACTTAGCATCAAAAAGTAAAGTCGTAAACAATCATCCATACAACTTAATATGTAACACCGCTACACAAACAATTTCTTGTTTTCTTCAATCAAGCCAGATCATCGCCAAAAGAAAGAATAACAAAAGGAAAAAAGAAAAATTAAATAAAATCGAACAAACTGTCGAAAGACAACAAGATCCTTTACTAGAAAAAAGCGATTTCCTTCTCAAGAAGGAAAAAAACGGCAAGATGTAAAGAGAGAGTGAAGTAAAATTTACCAGCAGCAGCAGTGTTGGAGTCACGGAAAAGTAAACTATGAGCAGACGGAAGTAGAATCAAGAAGTCGGTTTTCCGGCGGAGTAAGGATGGTGAAGGTCTGAAACTCTGAAAATGGAGAAGGTGAGAGAGAGAGGGAGAAACTGATAAGGCCGAAATGGTGAGGATAGAGTAGCGTTGGGCAATAAGAAGCAAAGGCCCACACACACACAAGTAGATGCGCCAATTGATATGGAAATCCCCTTTTTCTGCACTTTTCAATTATTTTTTTCGAAATCCCATTTTCTGCACTTATATTTGGTCCTTTTTTCCTGTAGCACAAAAAGTGAGGAGGATATTTTTTTTAGGTGAGATATTTAAAGTGAGGATGATATTTGTAAACGTCGCTTTTGAAGCTTTGCATCCGACTCCATTTTAAAATATCTCATTTTAAACTTTTCTTCCATCAAAAAATAAAAATATCTCATTTTAATACTTTCGCTGTTGTCTCCTCAAAATTCTTTATAAGTGATACAACTTCAATGCATCAGATGAATTACGAAGTTATTCCTAATAAATATCTCATTCTAAAATGAATTTATTCTTAAATAAATATCTTATTTTCATAATTTTAGCATATAATAAGTTTGAAAATTTTATTTGCTCTTCTCATGTATGCAAATTCATTACATTTTTCAATTGGTTAATGTTATTTGGACACAATGTGGTCAACTACACAAACTAAAAAAAGTAACATAGAGTTTAAAAATAAAATACATCCTAATTGGAGGAATTATAGATCCTAAGTGGAAATGTGACTATTTTCATTTTTATAGTTTTACATTTCTATTTTTAACGTGTGTGGCCGACTACGGTGATCGAATAAAATTTACCTTTCCAATTTTGTATGCAATAATTAAAAAAGTAATGCTATTTGGATACACTATATTTCATTTCATTTATATATATATTTCTAATATTAGTTTTTGGAGTGTTACTAAATACTAAATCACATTTTAGTTCAAGTATCGACTCCTTACTTATTTTTGTAGTATTGTGTAACTTATGTTAGCTATTTTGTTGTTTTTCTTATTCTTTTCCTTTTTTCCTTAATTGGGAGGGAAACATTGTGGAGATTGAATGAAAATCAACTCTTGGAATGTCCATCCCTTAGTGTCCGAGAATGATGGACTTACTTTGTTGTTGTGTTGACTTTTAATTATCTCTTTTAAATAATCTTAGAATTTATTAACAAATTTATCGTGCATAATTCATATATTAATGTCGTTGAAAATGAAAAGAGTAATTTGCATTCTTGAAAGTACCTACACGTTTGTATATTAGAGGTGTTGAATATGGAAGAAACATAGATGTGATTCAAAGCAAATGCAAGAAAAGTAGTATTCCCTTAGTTCCACTCATTTTGTCTACTTATTGTTTAGCACGGATATTAAAGATAAGTGTAAATAGATAGAAATAGTTCCCACCACTTTTAGAAAGTTTTGAAAGATTAATTATTTCTTTGTTGGGAATTAAACAAATTGAGTGGAACGTCTATTGAAAGGAATGATAACAAGATGAGTGGAACAAATGAATACTAATCCAAACTTCGTTAACAAAAGAAAATATAATGAAACACATTCTTAATGGCCGGCACTATGTGATCAATAAAATTGCAAACGGGGGTGTGTGTGTGTTAGCCTAGTGATAGTGAGGTTAATGCCCGGGCCAAAGGTCACGGGTTCGAGTCCTCCGTCACGCGGTATTTAAATTTCTTTGTAATATTGTTAAAAAAAAATTTGTAAACGGGGTGTGCATGTGTTAGCCTAGTGGTAGAGTGGTTAATGTCCGAACTAAAAATCACGGGTTCGAGTCCACCGTCACGCGGTATTTAAATTTATGTAATATTGTTAAAAAAAAATGTAAACCGGGTAATTGTGGAATATGTCAGTAAGATATACTTATGTATTATGATGAGTAAGACTAGCAGTTTGTGTAACTGTCATGTGTCCTAATGGCACGATAAATTCTAATGAACACTTGTACTGACACGAAAATGAACACAAAAATAAGACAGTTCTAATCTGATATTTTCGTGTGGGCATTAGTATATTAATACATATATTTGTTTATTTTTTTTATGTATTACCGTGTCACTATCATGCTATGGAGTTCGTGGCACATTATTAACTCATTAACAAGTTATTCTATATGACTCATGTTATTGTATTTTATATTATATTGAACATGACTCACCATTGCATGAACTTTTCATGTTGACACTAAGACAATTAGCTCTAGTTATGACTAATGAGGCCCGACTTTAATACAATAACATTACATTCATGGGGTTCCGGTAAGTTGAGGGGGTGAGATTGAAAATGAGTTAAATGAGCAGGTTGGAGCTGATATTTTGGGGCGCGAAAAAGAATAAATGGGCTCTTCATTGGTATACAAATGTTTGTTTTCGCCTAATCCATTCCGCATATATTTCGTTTTTACACCTAAACAACATTAAGATATTAATCTAAATCCCCTTATGCATGTATTTGTGTGTATAGTTAAGCTTCAATCCTCTCTCACCCACACAAATGCAAACATAGATACCAATTTTTGTTTTGTTTAACAAGTTTAGAATACAAAATGACATAATTTTGTGCTCCTAATGATCAATAATATATAATTTTTAAAATTTGAGGACCCTAGGCATTTGTCCCAATTGGCTAAGCATCGAGGTTGGGCTTGTAAATGAGTATGGAGCAGAAAGAATCTCTTTCATTCTCCTAAAAATTTTAAACTATGTAAGAGTCTCCTTAAATGGGGGTACAATACATTAATGAGGATTAGCTATAGTTTACAATCTCATATGTTAGTTTAGTGGTATAACGGTTAATGTTCGAGGCCAAAGGTCTTGAGGTTCAAGTTCAAACCTCATGCAAAGATATATAGTTTACCATCTCAACTTCGAAGATTTTTTTGAATTACGTTTTAAATATTCATTTATTTTTCAGCTTGTCGGATACTCGAAACATAGTAGCACTAATTTTAAATGCAGATTCAGATTACACCATTGGTTGGTTAGAGATGGGAGAATTATGGTGGTTAAAGCTCTTTAAGTTTAAATCGTTTTAGGCATAATTTGAAAACTAGAAGAAATTGTTCTGCACTAGTAGTAGTGAATTTTTTTGGTAGATTAGGGCCAACTTCGGTGGTTGATTGACGATCATGACTGAATGATAGGCTGAACTTGAGATTTTTGGTAATCACTTTAGAAGTAAAATTAGCAAAAATGGTCACCATATTACACCTAACAAAACCATTAAATTTTATGTCCATATCAAATCAAACGTTGCCAAATTTCCCATACATCATTCTTTCCATATAAATAGGGAAGTACAAATAAGACATCTTGAGCTTATTAATTCGTTATGGATTCTCAGTCACTTTATTTTTATGTACTATTTTCTCATGGCATTCCGCCTTCTCAATTGTGAAGTTTATCAAAATATCAAGCATGATGCTAAATAAATTGCAATCTAGTGAGTTGGTCAGTTATATGCATCACATATTCGCAGACTGTATTGAATCTTTCGTGTTAGTTAAAGATTCAAACTTTCAAGATTTTTTAATTATAGTCAAAACTTTCATCTATTTTCAAATGCATGAACTTAGAATTTTTTTGATTTGTGGCTTCCATTCGCGAATCCAACAAAAAAATTGAATTAATTTATCGAGTTTTGACATGTAATATACAAAAAATGAAATAAAATTGTCAGATATCTATACTCTTTATAAAACCAGAACCAAAGGTCTACTAATTCTCATTTCGATTCCGGCTTGGTAATGAATTGTGGTCAGTTCTATTATGTTGAACATATAAAACATGTCAAAATCAATTTTTACAAAATTTATTCAATATTTCCCTTAACCATTAGATTTTATTTAAAAAATAGAAAAAGTAATCTCAAATTATACAACTGGGTCGATTCCACTAGCAGGTAGATCAAGTGTTCTCATCCCTAATTTACAAACCGAAAGTCAAAAAATAATACTAAGAATAATAGTGTGATTCAAAAGTGCACAGTTTGCACTGTTGCAAGACCAAGGTGTGACCCCGTGTTCCGCACCACACGTGAATAGATACCCTTTTTACCTGCTTAGTGCCACGGCCGCAGCCAACCCAATCACCATACACTAATGCATACAAATTGACAACTACCCCTTATAACAATAATCTAGCAATTTAAAATTTACAGATATTTAAAGTGATATTATTAGCTAATTGTTGTAGTTAAAAAAATAGTATTGACTGGTTGATAGTTTTGTTTGTTTTCTCCTGATATTTAGTAAACAAAATTGTGACACTGCCTCTATTATTTTATTTCTATTTAAATATGATTTAAAGAGAAAAGGTGTCCCATGATATATCATCATTCATCAAACTCACCTTTACCAACCTACGTCACATCTCTCTCTCTCTCTCTCTCTCTCTCTCTCTCTAACAATATTACCCGTTTCCAAAGTTTAGATTCTTTCATAAAATTTTATTTTATTTTATTTTATTTTGCTTTCCAACTTCCAATCATTTTTTGTTGCGTGCTTTTCTCTCTATTTGGGTGAAAAAGAGAAAAACACAAATCTCATTGACAATCTCGATTTTTCTTCGAGTTCGAAGTGAACCTGTGCAAAAAATGTTGTATTTATCTATCAATTTTCATCCTTGAAAGGTATGCACTCTTTAGCATTTACGTATTGGTTGTGTTGATTCTTATATTTCAATTTGTTTGGATTGTTTGTTGTTGAATACATACACTTGTGTATTTGTTGGATGGATCGGTGAGTGTAACTTTTGGATCAATGTATGTTGAAACCAATGCCTATCATATTTCAATCAAATTGCGACAAATCTAATTTTCTCATCGATCGTAAGGACAAACAATTCATGTGCTAGTACAATGTTTAGCTTTGATTAATCAGAGTCTGCTTATTGCTTTTTTTTTTTAGCAATTAGGTTAATCATGTAATTAGTAGGGTATTAACTTCTCATAGTTTGATTTGTTCTGTATGATGAAGAGTTCAATGAACCCACAAGTTGAGAAGTATCAATCCTTGAGGGATGTACAGCCTTATAGGTTTATATAAGATTGTTTTACTATTTCTGCAACTAATTTCTATTAGCAGCAGCAAGTTTTAGTTTTTATGTGTGAGATTTCAGTAAGTTTTGGTTTTTATGTTTGGGCAATATTTTATTTCTGTTCATTATGCATTATTCATCACAGATGTACATCGAGATAAACACTTATTTGAATTTTAAAGCTTGCAACCTAACTAATGAAGTTGCAAACTAAAAAATTTTAAATTGCATTTTCTAGATTTCTATATGGTCGAAACAAATCATAAACTGAAGTTTGTTATTTCCATGCTCTGCAAGCAGTGGCTTAGTTTCTCATATCTGCTCGTCTTGTACAAAAGTAGATGAGATCGCATCTCTTGCTTTGTTTCATGATAAATTTGGCTTGTAAAAGAACTTTTTGTGTCAAAATATAACTCATGCTCTTGAATGTGATTAAAAAAGATGTTACATGCTCTAGGATTGTTCACTTATGAGAACAATGCAACACCATAGAAAGTTTCTTCTGGCTCATCCATTAGTCGTTTAGCGTGAGGTTTTGTCCTGAATTTTGTTTTATGCAATAAATGGATACTTACCATCCAAGATTCCTTCAAGTGCATGGTAGAACTGTTGAGAAACATTAATGTTTTTATGTTCAACTCTTTTGAACAAATAAATTACAATTCAACATTCAAATATAGGCTAGCTGTTATGAAAAATGAATCAACCAAATCCTGAAATAATATGAAAACTACTTTGTATTTCTCAATTCTCACTCGATTATCTGATTCTTATGCTTCATTTCGTGGGCATGGCAGAACATGTGTTTTATATTGCTAGTATTTAGTCGGTTTTTTCTCTTATATTTAGTATAAGATATTCACTTAGTCGGTATATAGGTATGGAGTGTTATGATTTTTGGAGAAGATGGTGCAGTTCTTAGACGGGCTGAAACATTTGCTTTCTGTTATTGTAAGTTGCTGCGACTCTGATATATACAAGCAACCAAGGGGCATTGACAGTCCTGAAGCTCTAGCAAGGGAGACAGTGTGTATGTCATCTAAATTTTTAAATTTTGTCAATTTCTTTATGTGGAAATCAACATCATCTTTCTGTCTTTGTTTGATGTTATTTTCATAAAGAGTGGTATGCCGTATGCATGTGAATGCCAGTGAAAGTTGTGCTAGGTGCTTGGAGATTTTTTTTTTTTATGTAACTAATTATGGTTCCATGCGTCTTCCATGTTTTAGTTGCCTTTAACTGCAAAGAGCATTAATTAATTCGATAAGCATTCAACGTTTATCTGACACATTTTAAGATTCTTCAAATTCTAGAAAATAAAGAAAAAATTGAAAATATATCAATGTCATGGTTGGTTGACTCTCTGGGTTTCCTAACCCCATTTTGAGGTCATTCAGTTAATACATTGTAAACTGGTTAGCCTACATGATATCATGTCACCTGGAAATTAATATTAATAACTTGTAATTGTATTTTCACATTATGTTAACAAAATTCACGTTTAACTTTTTGCTCAGTGTTCTTTGTGCCTCATTCAATGATATATGCTAATCATTTCCATGTTGAACTAGAGTGAACCAAATATATATTTTAGGGGGGTTTTCTTTATGAATGAAGAAATTTAGAATGTGGTAATGGCTTCACCAGCGAGCTAGCAATTAAAAGTAAAATTGGGAAAAATACGTTGCCATCTAATTAAAAATTAATTGCCTTCTTATACTTGCCACCATAGCTTCTTTTGTTACGATTTGCACACTTTATAATTGAGTTTCTGATTTAGGTAAGTATATCAATATTATTTGTTAGTATTTCAAGTTACATTCTCTAGTCCAAACACTTAACCCATTTTTTCCTTTTGTTCTCTTCAATACTCCTAATGCAGTCAGTGTTAGCGAAATTGAAGCTTTATATGAATTGTTTAAGAAGATCAGTAGTGCTGTAATCGATGACGGCCTGATTAATAAGGTAATAAATGTTAGCTATTCTTATGTTCTAATTGAGCAGGTTTACATTTTTTTCTTGAACTTTTATAACTGTGGATTCTAACTTGTTGGTTTTGTCTCTTTTATATGGTCACTTCCAGGAAGAGTTCCAACTTGCATTATTTAAAACAAATAAAAAGGAGAGCCTATTTGCTGACAGGGTTAGTTTTCATGCGCCAAACAATGCAAATTCCTTTAAAATGTCAGACAGGGTTAGTTTCATGAGCCAAATAGCTTAAGTGAATATTTTTATTAAAGGCTAAACTCAGCTGATGTATAATTCACTCAAGTCTTATACATTGACGAGTGGGTGTCCAACGTTGATTCATTTTCACCGAGCATCTTTTGTTGTATAAATTGCAATTTTGTTCTGTCAGTGGCACTGTTGCTAGCATCATTGTACTATCACTATTGTTCTTTTTGTTTGTTTGATTCTTATCAGTTCAATATTCCCTAGGTATTCGACTTGTTTGATACAAAGCACAATGGAATATTAGATTTTGAAGAGTTTGCACATGCTCTTTCAGTTTTCCATCCAAATGCTCCTATTGATGACAAGATTGAATGTAAGTTTCAGATCTTCATGGTTGGTTTTAAGAAAGTCATCATTTACGTAAAGATTATTTCATTTGGCAGATTAGTTTTTGAAATGAATATATTTAATATTAACTATGAATTTCTCATATGCCTCTTTTGCTTATGATTTTTCTTTTAGTTGGTGATGTCAAACTTTCAATCTTACAGTTTCCTTCCAGTTATATGATCTCAAGCAACAAGGGTTCATTGAAAGACAGGAGGTAAATCTCTTTTTCCTTGGAGGAAAACTAGCATATTGATGAGAACTGGAGTTTCACCAAATAAAAAAAAAAAAATGGGGGAAGTGAGATAGGTAGCTGCAATTTGATCAGGTTTCTTTCTATATATGTCTTCATGAATATAGAACTATTACATTGCGGTGAAAGCATTTCTATTATGATTTTTCACATGTGCTTCTTTATGTTGGTAGATACTGAGTAGCTACAGATCTTCAAGGGTTATGTTATTCCAATACTTTATATGTATATATAGTTATATCTTAGACAATGAAACATCAAATTTGGTGATATCTGCTTGATCATCTAATCTCCAAGCTATGATGTTGGGTTCACGAGCTCTGTTTGTGTTACTGTAGGTAAAGCAAATGGTGGTGGCCACACTGGCTGAATCTGGAATGAACCTCTCAGATGATGTTATAGAAAGCATCATAGATAAGGTGAAGCCCCTAGCCCTTTTCCAAATGTAGTTTTATGATGTTTTTTTGGATATCTATAACTCTTCGCTTCTATTTCTGCATGTCCAACCTACTACTAATTGTGAACTGGTACTTCTAGCCCTTTTGATTTTCTCTTTTAAGAATAACTTATATGCATTATACTATCAAGTGTTTTCAAAAACTGGTAGTAAATAAATCGGAACATACTTCAAGAAATTTGAATATAGATATTGTCTAGTTTATGGATGTTAGTTCTTTACTTTATTAGGTATACAATGTCCACAGAGATTTCCACACTTTTATTCTTACCATACACATGGAATAATGCTTGCACCCTTGGTGGGTTTGACAATGGTTTCTTTGTGGGTGCCCAGATATTGTAAGGTTTGTAACAAATGCATACCAGACGATATTGGGCATTATAGTTGTATTGATATTCATGCTAAGTCCGTGTGTGACTTTTCAAAATTGTGCTATGAATTTTCAATATTTTTTACGTCAACCAATTTTTAAGCATTGAGTTTCTCGTTTAGCAATAAGATGACTTGGTTAACTTTGGACAGGTTGGAAATTGTCCATTTGCAATGAATTAGCATCTAGTCCGGATCCTCTTAATCAGGTAGATAAAATTGATATAAACTAGAAAATGAGAAACTCACGTTTCAATTATTTGGTGACGGTTCTTATGTGTCAAACCTGTCTGATTTGTGAGTATGGTGGCAAGGGGTGCAAAAAAAGTGTATGCCAAAATATCTTAGTGTATGATGAGTTGATGCTATCAAAAAGGAAGGAGTTAAGTTAAATGATTATGATAAAGAAAAAAAATGGTCTATTGTGTTTACTGAAAAGGAAAATAGTTTAGTTGAAGAAAATAGTAAAAAAAGTAAGAAAAAAATAATGCCTATTATTATTAATTAATAATAGGAAATAGAGCAATAAAGAACCTTACAATGCAAGCGCTATGGAATAAGGTTAATGTCTAGGAAGAGAATGATGCTCTGATTATTTAATTCAGTAGCTTTCATTTATCCTTGTTTACATTGATTTTGTTTGTGAACAATGGTTCAATTTGTAATTATTTATTTCATAACTTTGATCTAGAGAATGTTTATCACGTTAATCGATGTTCTTTTGTCTTAATTTTAGTTTTTATATCAATTTTGGTTTCAGACATTCGAGGAAGCAGATACCAAACATGATGGAAAGATTGACAAGGAAGAGTGGAAGAACCTTGTAATGCGGCATCCATCCCTCTTAAAGAACATGACCCTTCAATACCTCAAGTAAGTTTATCATGCATGTTTGATGAAGTTTTATAATCTCTATTATGTTGAAGAATTCTCGAAACCCATCTTTGCACTTTGGAGGACTGAGATGAAGTTAAATAATAATTTGAGTGCTTCTACTCTACGCACTAAGTTAACCATTTGAATTCGTTAGACTTATGTAATACTATCTCACAACTTAAATCTCAATATAATGTAATGAGGTAGTATGAGAAAGGCCTCATACTAATCTAACTCATGTTAGGATTTTTTTATGATAACAACCAACTCTATAAGTGAGTAGACACACAATTTCTGCAAGCCTAAACTCTAAACCCTAAAAAAAAGATGCACAATCTCAGATGAACATCACACCTTGTTTTTGATGGTCTTGTGTAGAAATGGGACAAGGGTGCATAATATATTAAGAAACAGTCTTTATAAAGCTTGCTCATGTTTGTTTTGAGGCATTAGATATACATTAACCAAGAAATTTATTTATAATTAAGATATTGTAATACCTTTTATTTTAAAATCCATGATTATACATAGCCTATGAGTCTGAGCTTGAGAAACTTTGGTTGACAGAGACATTACCACCACATTCCCAAGCTTTGTATTTCATTCTCAAGTTGATGATACTTAGGATGTGTAACACCTCCGGCTACAAGTACTGGGTAGTGCGGCTTGGAATCCAGACACGATATGGCGACTCTTGGTATAAAATTTGCTAAAAAAACCTTTGAACCAATTGGATGCAGAGGTGAAAATGCTGAATTCTTTTGTTCCTTCACTATGAGGCCGTTTGCTCGCTTTACATATCAGAGGTCAACAAAATGTTTCATTGATCTCAGCAATCAGAATGCTTGAGCACATGTACTTTATCTGTTAGTATTTTAGTTTTGTTTATTTATTGTGTTTGTGTCGCGAGCTTGCTTTATTTTATATGGTCCTCGAAGAAGTAAATAGTGATTTGTTGATAGCATATGTTATTATTATTCATGTAGCATTGTGCTTTAAGTAGCCAATAATAATCAGTTTAATACTAACGACGACTTATTGCATCTCCTACTCCTCAAGAATATATGTGCATGAACGTTTAATATTTCATAATATGATTATCTGTCGAACTTTATGTTGTATGATTAGAAATTACGAGAAGCAAATGTTAGAGAGTGAGAGAGAGAGAGAGAAAGGCCGTACTGCGGTCGCACGTCTAACAATCTAACTTTCCTAATTAAATCGCTAAAAGGTTTGAAAAATATTCCAACATGCTATTGAAATGATAAAGATGAGCCAATTTGAACAATTAAATGTCTGTGAACCAGTTTCTTTTATTCTGCATTGCCAAATTACTCATATGATTTGTAGAAGTAATTCTTTTGCGTGTTACAAATATTCTTGATAGTAATCAACTCTTTCATGGTATTATTGTTTTAAACATTTCCAAATTAGTAGTATGATTTTTAGAAGTAATTCTTTTGTGTGTTACAAATATTATTGATAGTAATCAACTCTTACATTGTACTATTGTTTTAACGTTCAATTTATCGCGTTGAAACATAAACCTTCCTACCTAATTTTTCTGAAAAACAGTAAAAAAATAAGTATGTGAACTGACAATCAAATAAGTGTTCATTGGGCCTTGAATTATCGACATGTAGCTGCATCAGAACTTCTAGTATTCATGTTAAATAAAATTTTCAAGCTAATATGTCATCATATTGTAAATTATAGTATCTATTATTTTCATATATATATATATATATATATGAGATAGATCATATAAGAATAATCTCTATCCTATGAATGCGAATATATGCACCATATATAAGGATAATATAAAAGGATGCACCAGACAATGCACAAAGATGCATCAACATATTTATGTCGGTAGTTTTTACTTTTTCTATAACTTTCATGATGTCAAAAAATTGATGCATTACATGCACAAAATTGAAGCAATGGATAACATTAGTAGATGCACCAAATCCTTGTGCGTAATTTTGTATTTTTAAATATGTAGGTGCATCTTTGTGCATTGTTTGGTGCATTCTGTTACACCGTCTGATGAATCTATTCACATTCGTAGAATAAGAATTATTTATATGTGAATCACTCTCTCTATATAGTATATTATTTTATCTACAATTAAATACTTGAGCTATTCGTAGATGAAACTTAATTCAAGCCGTAAAGCTAAGACATAAATAACGTCTTAGCAAGAAGTACATGATTCCATTCTCAACAAACTAGATTGTCCTATTTACTGTATTAAAGAATTTGTACTAGTATGTTTAGAACAATGTACTCTCTCCGTCCCGCCGAATACGGTCTAGTTCATATAGGCACGTAGACTAAAAAAAGGGGTATTAAATATAAAGAAAGTGTTTAGTATAGTGTGAATGCAATATTTTATAATGCTAATAAAGTTAATGATGAGATTGTTGAGTGTGTAGTGGGAGTAGGTTAATGAGGTTTAGATGGGATGGTGAGCCATGTATATAAACTAGTAATTGTTTCCTTTAAAGTAAATAGGCCAAGTATGGTGAGACGTCCCAAAATGGAAAACATACCGTATTCGGTGGGACGGATGGAGTAGTATATTCTATTAAAAAATAAAATAAAAAATACCTGAAAAAAATATTTAGTTACAGATTTTGCACAAGAAGCTAAGAAAAAATATTGAACTCCACATTTTAGTCAAAAATCGGTGCAACAATAGTTCATTATCGCTCTCCGTCCCCCTATTAAAAAAATAAAAATTGTGCCCAAAAAACCTTTGAAGTTTTCGAGGAGAGAGGCTGTTTTCAATACGTACATAAAGCGGTAAACGAGTCGACTTTTACTTTTTGAAATTAGAATTTGCCCCCTGCAATTTCGCCAAATTGTCATTTCCAGCAGTAATTTATTCCCAAAAAGTTCAGAGTTGCAGACTGCTCCTCTAAAACCCCAACTTGAGTCTTCTCCGGTGGATCATCACCGGCTTCTGCTTCCCCTTCCGCCGCCGTTCGCTACGGTGAGAACTTATTCATGCAAAATAATGCAGTGTGTTTTCTTGCTTTAATTTCTTTTTGATTTTTACCCTAAGAATTGAAATTTTTTGGTTGCGACTCCCTGTGCTCGGTAGCGGCTTTCTGCGAATTCTCCGCTTTATTTTGCATGTAACTTACCTCTCTTGTGTTTTCTCAAAACAACATTGAAGAAACACGGAATGCCTACGTATTTGTAGGGCTTCGGGTGATTCAAAGATAACAGAATGTCGGAGAAAGGAGGAAAAGGAAGTATACCGGCCAAAGGGGGAAAATCTGCTCTAAAATCACCTGGTAACACTCGTGTGTGTGTGTGTGTGTGTGTGTGTGTGCGCGTTCAATCCTTTCTTTTTCTGAATTCGTTTATGTCATTGCTGGTGTTTCTGTTTCTCTCATGTATCAGTGTGAATTTTAAGCTGTAGGTTTGAGCGTATCTGTTGCTTTATGTAATTACTGTATGTTTATTTTCTTTCAAAAACCATTTTAATTTGCCTGTAAGATGGGTGTTCATCAGTGCCATTACTACTCATGTTGGTAATTTACTCTGTAAACTGTGCTTGATTTTGTGGCCAAATATGTGTGATATTGGTTTGTTTTCTTTCTCCTCCTCCTGATTTTGTCTTTGTCAAATATACTAACTTATCCTATGCCGTTGATCTTGGAAATTGTTTGATTACATGGCAAAAAATGCAAAATGCATTACTTTGTTGGTATACTTAATCTGTAGCACATTGAATGTGACTTGCTTCTCACTGACCGTACCAAACTGTAATCATTAATACTATGTATAGTTGCACAGTTGATGTTTGATTAATGAGTGCTATCCGTGCTATAAATTTCGATCATAGTTGCATCAGTGCATCCCATTGGCCTGGATCTGCAAGCTTGTAATCTTGTGAAAATGCTAAAGTATGATTCTAAAGATTTAGAACTCGAGTAGGGTATTTCAAAGAATGTGTTACGTGGCATAACTAAATGCCAATTCCTGATTGCTTCACATTTTCCTTCTTCATTATCTTTTTGGATTTGTGATTTTATGGTGACAATTGTCCTATATTTATCCTCTTAAAGATGACATTCTTGTACTTTGCACTTATATGTGATTAATAGCATGACATAGACTAGTTTATTAGCTCCACTATTAATCTATTCATCTGTTAATTGAACTGTTATCACTTGTCTCTTACTCTAAATTCTTTTTCAAAGATTAAACTACTACTATTATTTAATTGTTTATTCTTTTCCTGTTGTACTCACAAGTTCTTTTCTGCAACATAATTAGTTCTGAATGGTGACGGTTCAGGAAGATCGAAGAAAGGGAAAAAAGTTCAGTTCGACTCTGAAGGTTGTTTTTTTAAACACTCAGTATAATAGTTATTTTTTGCTATTACTCTACCCAGTCAGGTAGAAGGATACATGAATGCCACATCTTAATTTGCAGTGCTCACTTGCTTATCATTTTTTGTTATTCCACATGTTAGATTCTTTTGAAACCAATAGTCCAAAATCTAATGGGAAGGCCAATGCTCCAGCTACAAAAGGTCTCTCAATCCTTTCATTTACTTTCCTCTGCAACTGAGCAATGTTGCTTGGAGACTTAGAATTTTGATTGTTCTTAATTTGTTAATATTTGCATTACATCATGACTTGGATGAAGGTGGAAAAGGAGATAAAGTTGCAAATGGCTCTGAAAAGTCCACAGGGAAAGGACCAACACCAGCTCAACGAAGACTTCAACAAGGTTAATTCTCTTGAATAGAATAAATTATATCGTGTGCATTTCACGAGGCTTGCCTTGTCATTAACAAATTTTAGGCAAGATTAGACTGCATAGTGTTGACTAGATTGTACTGATTTTAAGCATGAACTCAATCCTTTTGCTTTGACGATGATCATCTCAGCATGCAATTTGTCATTTTTTTTACTCTCCAAAATGAATTATAATCTATGTGCAGAGCTTCCTCCAAATTCTGTATGTCTGATGGACTGTGAAGCTGCAGACATATTGCAAAGCATCCAAGATCAGATGGTTATATTGTCGCAAGATCCTGATATCAAACTCCCAGTGTAAGTTGCAGAGGCTGAAGCTTTTATTATCTAGACTTTTCGTCTTACTTTCATTTGACTATATTGAGTTGCTTCAATAAATAAATTTGATGATGTGCATTATACTTTATCAGTTCATTTGATACGGGACTAACGTATGCAAAGAGAGGTGGGAACTTTGCAAAGCCTGAGACTGTGAAGAAGATATTTGAGTATCCTCATCCATAGTGATTTTTTTTTTTATTATTATTATTTTTTTAAACTATTTCTAACCCATACATGTAAAAAATCATAAATTTCTTTCCATCCTTTCAAGAATTGTTTGTCATTAACTCAGATTAGGCCATTGAAAAAGCATGGTGTTTCTGATTGCGAGGTATGTAATTTGAAATTTAGTTTTAAAATCTTAATGTTGTTTGAGGGATTTATTAAGCTTCTATAACTGCAGATTTGCTTGATTGGCAATATTTGCCCTGAATCAGTGGATGAAGTTTTTGCCATTGTCCCAGCTCTTAAGGTACTGGAACATCTTTTTGTCAGAAAGAACACTGCATGTTGTATCATTATTTCTATTCTAGAAACTCTATGAATGATCTCTTGTATATTTCTTATAGTAAGCATATCATTTATTTCTGTTCCAGAACTACTACAAATGATTACTTGTATGTCTTAAAAGTGAGCATATGAACATGAAAATAAGTTTTTTCTTGGATTAGTATTGTGGTTGAATATTTTTTGACAAAGGGTTCCATTTTTCTGAAGTTGAGCAGTTTAATTCACTTTTGACAAGATAAAAGGCCATTGCTATAATCCTGGTTGCTTTTATTTATGTTTATAATCCTGGATGCAGTAAGAAAGCATAGAGCAAGCTGTCGGAAAATTATCAATGCTAAATGCATTGCCTAGAAATTGTGTTTTTGTTTTGAACTCTGGTTTCTAGTGGTAGCTATGTCTGGGCAAAGCTCCCATTATGTTTGAATAAACTTAAAAATCTGAATGAAAACATACATTTTAGAACACTGTAGTCATTTTGGATGTCTTTCTTCTCTTCATGAAGTACCTCAAGTTATCAGAGATAGGTTTAAAATTTATTTTTGCCCCCCCCACCCCCCCCAAACAGATGATATAAATATTCCAAGCTTATAAACTGAAAAGTTGATAGTGATATGTTAGAGATGATACTCCGTTGTTATTAGTTTTCCAAGCTGAACCAGACTTTAATTGATCATGTTGTTCTCCAGCCAAAGATGAGCAAGTTAAGAGATCCCCTAAGAATTGCTTTGGATGAACTGGCGAACCTGAAAGAAGCATTGGCTAATCTGAAAAACACAACTTAGACTGTCAACAGAGGAGGGCTGTGGTAAGTTGTTTCTGATTATTCAAATCATTCGATATTGCTTCTATGTATGTCTACCAGTGATTTGTATATGTAAATGTGATTTACTTAGGGTGCGTTTACTTTGATGGAAGGGTGGAAAACGAATATTTTCTCATTTTCTATCTTTTTCACATGTTTACTCTGATAGAAAAATTTCTCTGGGCTGGGTGGATAACTTTTCCGAGCAGCCCTTTTTCCATCCTTTTCTCTCAAATGTTGGATAATATTTTCTTTGATTAGTGGTGTGAAAATATTTTTCAATGAACAAAATGCATAAAAATGGGGAGGAGTGGGAGGGACCATGTGATAATTTTCTTTTCCAACCTAGTAAACATGAGATAAGAAAATGATGGAAATGATAATATTTTCTCACTTTTTCTTATCCATCATTTTCTAATGGAAAAATTTCCATCAAAGTAAACACACCCTTACTATTTTATCCTCCTTGATAACGATTGATAGTTTTGCTGTGACGTTGATTTTGGCAGAAACCATGCTACATGTTATCAGAGGTAGAAGCTGATATGGGGCTTGGTAGATGTGCGTCTCTCCGGTTTTGTGAAGTAACGAAGACAACAAGCTCCGCTAAAAGTGGACATTTTCCTATGGTGTGTATAGCAGCATTACGTAATTTTTAACTCGAAGTATTGACCTTTTGAATGACATAACTAATACCTTAATTATCGTTCATCCCCTGTTAACATTTTAGGATGCCTTTGCCTTACAAAGGCTAAACTTTGGGATGAAACTCACTAATTTCCATTCATGGAAAAATTTGTGTTGAAGAGTTCTTTCATAGTTTGTATTATCTCTTACTAATTTGTAAGAGCCCCCACCCCCTCTCTCCAAAAAAGGGTTAATTGTTGTTCGCCCAACCCTTGGAACATACTACAGCCCCAGGTGGCGAAGAGCCGACATCGAGGTGCCAAACCTTCCCGTCGATGTGAGCTCTTGGGGAAGATCAGCCTGTTATCCCTAGAGTAACTTTTATCCGTTGAGCGACGGCCCTTCCACTCGGCACCGTCGGATCACTAAGGCCGACTTTCGTCCCTGCTCGACGGGTGGGTCTTGGAGTCAAGCTCCCTTTTGCCTTTGCACTCGAGGGCCAATCTTCGTCCGGCCCGAGGAAACCTTTGCACGCCTCCGTTACCTTTTGGGAGGCCTACGCCCCATAGAAACTGTCTACCTGAGGCTGTCCCTTGGCCCGTAGGTCCTGACACAAGGTTAGAATTCTAGCTCTTCCAGAGTGGTATCTCACTGATGGCTCGGGCCCCCCCGGAAGGAGGCCTATTATTCGCAGAATTTCAATCGCGGATACAGATAGATTCTTAACATACTGAAACGGCTGCCATCATTGGTATTAAAACAATAACGATTCATACAAGCTAAATCTTCTAATCGATAATTAGGCCAAAGAAAGAATTTTAATTTCATTAATTTATTTTTTTCTCTATCAAGATGGTTATTATTATGTGAAACTCGGCTGCTGTTTGTTACGTTCTTTTCATTCCAAAATAATGGATTTCTCTCTATAAAATTTTTATTCTTTGAACTGAAACAAATTAGAATTCTCGCTTTTCTACGACGTTTAAACGATAAAATATTTTCCGGAACAAGTAAACCAAAATTATTTTTGTTTCTATTTTCGATTATTCTTTGATGTGGTGAAATAATTTCATCAAAATTTTTCTTAGAAACATATCTTTGCTCTTGATATTTTTGATTAATTTGATGCTTACTCTTATGAAGCAACGAAATACCTATGGTTTGGTACATAATAAATTGTCCGTCTTTTTTGCTAGACAAACGAAGTGGTTCTACAATCAATACTCATTTCTTCATCAATTCTGAGAGAGTTAAATTCTTTTGGATCAATTTACTATCCAAAGGTCTGGGGTGATTTGCAACTCCGATCCAACCTCTGCAACATAGCAATTCTTGAAATTCAACCTCAATATTCTTTGCAATTCAGGACTACCTAGGGGGATATATGAATTGGGATTATTGGAACTCAAAATTGTTTGAGAGCTTTTGATGCTCGTCGTATGGACTGTCCTATCGTGTTGTCAATTTAATTAGCAGACATCCAACGATTTGAGCATTGGAGTAGGAGTTGGTATGGTAGAGTTAAGTCTTCATCCATTCATTGTTAGACAACCAATGAATGAGTATTAAAGTAGAGAGCTGATACAATAGAGTTGAGGCTTCATCTTGACCCAGTAGCAACTGTCGGACGTCCAATGATGAAATAGACAACACGAGAGGCTAGTCTACAGTTCAGTTCAAAAGCTCTCAATCAATATTTAGATTCGATGTTAGACAAACATTCGATTCTTAACTCAAATATTGCGCACAAAATTAAGTATGTTTCAATTGCATATAAAATTGAAACGTTCCAAAAGTTGTGTCAAATTTGCAACAGTCCATTAGACTGTTGCAATTACCAAAAGTGAAGACATTGAGTGAAGCAATATTTGATTTAAACTTCAATTAATAAAGTTTCTTCATTTTTATTCATTAGTATGCTTTGACAAGGAGATTTATGTCACTTTAGACTCGAATATCAGATCAATTTCATAAAAAACAATGAAAAGCTTAAAATATCGTAGAATAAATCTTTTGACAATGTGAACAGATTTTGGTTGAAAAATAGTAGTGATATTCGTGAGGCTTTCCGTAGTCCAAATTTAGAGCAACGAAAGTTACATCCCCGAAATTGAATTTATTTGGTCATATATAATTGCTGAGCAGCTGACCCACGGGAAATGTTCAACATCACTTGGAATGAATCAAAGAATAAATTATTGAAAATTGTTTTTTCCTAAACTCCAAGACAAAACACAATACTAGTATTTAGGAAGAAACGAATTCTTAAAAAGTCGACTTCCTTCTTGATGGTTAGAAGTCAACGGATACTGAATTGAACCTCTCTGATTAGTTGCGCCTAACCTCTAGTCATTATTCACTATGATGATTATCTGATACTTACGCGGTTTAATAGTAGTACATCATCTCCTCCAGCCACGACAAAAAAAATAAAAATAAATAAAAAAAATTAAATAAAATTATACGTATTGGTACTGATCTTGATACGAGTATCGTGAGATAGTCTGGTACAAGTTTGCGGTCAATTTGATACTCTGCACTTCTCGTGAGTTCGATCGAATCTATGTAAAGTAGTACTACTATTAAACAAATAACCTTTTTTATTTTTTTAATTTTGAAAGATTAAACTTGCTCATCACAAAGCCAAAAGAAGACAAGTATAGTTAAGGTCATGGGCTTTGCTCAGAAATTTCAAGTGACAATGACTAGTACATTACTACTACTCCCAAGATTGATTTGATTTGAGATCGTTTATCCTATAATAGCTTTTAACCAATTAATTATTAATGATAATATAACCTTAGTTTTTTCCTCCTGATTACTTTCTTGGCGCGTTCACTTGAATATGAATGTTTCTAATGATTGTGATGTTTAAGTAAACGAGATATGGTAGTTGGAAAAAGTAAGCTCAAACGCAATTAATTTTAAATTGTGGTTAATATAAGCTGGCCTTTGATTGCTTAAGAATGGCTGTTTATTTATTTTAGTAGTTGTTGGCGTCAACTGTCGTTCGGATAGTTTCTTTCGTTTCAGCTTGATTCTGTTCCTCAACTCAAGGTAGACATTTTCTTCTTCATTTATTAATATAAATCCCCCCAAAAAAAGTATCCGTGAAATCAAGATGGGGGCGAAGCAGTCGACAACCGGAAGTTTTATCCGTCGGAATTCAATCAGGAATGGATCTGCTTCTCCTAATCCTAACTCTGATAATGCTGAAACCGGTCGTATTTCTAGAAGATATGGAAGAATTGGTGATAACTATGAAACCGTCCAACAGGTATATATATACTTTCATTTGCTGAAACTCGACTTTTGATCCCATATATGGTATTATCATGGTTGATGTTTGATGATTTGACTCTTGTTTAAGGTTACACAAGCGCTTGCTGAATCCGGTCTCGAATCCTCGAACTTGATAGTAGGAATTGACTTCACCAAAAGCAATGAGTGGACTGGAAGAGATTCTTTCAATGGAAGGTGCCTTCATCACCTAAGTGAGGGCTTGAATCCGTACGAACACGCAATCTCCATCATCGGAAGAACTCTCTCACGTTTTGATGAGGATAATCTCATTCCATGTTTTGGCTTTGGTGATGGTATATATGACAATCTACCAAGAGATTTTTTTTTGTTCTATGTGAATTGGACGACAGCGTAATATTCCTTCATCTTGCAGTTACTACTCATGATCGAGACGTGTTCACCTTTTATGAAGACGATAGGACCTGTAGTGGCTTTGAGGAAGCACTCTCTCGTTATAGAGAGATCGTTCCACATGTCCGATTAGCAGGTTTGTATGTTCATCCGCGCTTCTAGCTCGTGATTGTTTGTCAAGTATATAGATGTTTTTCTAAGAAGAAATGCTCTGTTATTGTTCAGGACCCACGTCGTTTGCTCCAATAATCGACACTGCTATAGGGATAGTCGATCAAAGTGGTGGTCAGTATCATGTTCTTCTGATCATAGCTGATGGACAAGTAATTCTATGCCTACATCTTATACAAAAATATAAACTTCACTTCTTCCTAGTTTTGATGTGTATGATTTTCATTATCTATGGAAGGTCACAAGAAGCATAGACACCGCATCTGGAAAGCTAAGTCCTCAGGAGCAAAACACGGTTAACGCAATAGTCAAAGCAAGGTTGTATATTATGCATGTGAAAAACTGGACTTGTTTTTACACAGAGATAATTCAACTTTAGTTCACACCCCTTTCTTTTGCTGTGTGTTTCTGTCGTGCAGTGAGTACCCGTTGTCCATTATCGTGGTTGGAGTAGGAGACGGGCCGTGGGATATGATGCGCGAGTTTGATGACAATATTCCAGCCAGAGCTTTTGACAACATACAGGTTCATTAGACCTTGCAAAACTAACTCAGAGAATCCATGCTCATGCCTGCTTAATGTTAGACTACAATTTTTACGACTAAATATATTTGTTTGTAAAATGCAGTTTGTCAATTTCACAGAAATCATGTCAAGAAATATCCCTTTACCCCAGAAGGAAACTGAGTTTGCCTTGGCTGCATTGATGGAAATCCCTTTACAGTATAGAGCAACATTGGAACTCCAACTCTTGGGGTAACAATTTAAGTTTGAATCGATTATTTGCATATTTGAGATGTATGATCAATGCATAAAATGCTTCATTAATAAAAAATGGGACATATAAAGACCCACATTTTGTGTTGCAGCAACCAGAGGGGACATAGCAGAACTCTCCCGTTGCCACCTCCATCACGAAACTTGAGGACAAATAGCGATCCATTCTTTTCCCGGTCAAGCAGCTTAAGCCAAAACTTTTTAACTTCCTATCCACCATCTCCTGTTTCCACTTCAAGCTCTTCGAATGAAAGGGTATATACATTCTCTCACTTTGTGGTTCTCTTTCAGCTTTCGTAGTGTTTTTAGTATTCTGCTGAGTCTCAATTTTGGTGATTCTGCTCGACAGAGGTGCCCCGTTTGTTTCTACAGCAAACGAAATCTTGCACTTGGATGCGGACATCAGGTAAAGCACCAAAAAGAAGATGTGATGTTTTTAAAGGTTCTGCGACTTCTTTCATGCTGAACTCTGCACATTTATGACTTTGCATCTATATTATTTGCAGACGTGCCATGACTGTGGTGAAGAACTGAGCTGGTGCCCCATTTGTCGGACGGAGATAGAAACCAGGATAAGGCTTTTCGACTAAACTCGTGAAGCCAATGTTGGAACCAAGATTTGAGAGCATTTGTGTTACTGTGTCAGTGATCTTGAATTTGTATATTGAGCAGCAGATGTTTAATTAGTCCTAATTTTCTGTAAAATTACAGAGCATGCAGTTTGTCTACATCATGTTTATTACTTTTTTCAGAAAATGACAGCTGATTTTATTTGCCATCAACTTTTCCATTTTGAAAGCTTTCTTAGAATTCATAAATATGGATTGTATAGCAATATATTTTGTCCAAATAGATGCAGAACCAGTGCAACATGAATCATACCTCGAGGAAAATTTAACCTTTTCTGTTGAAGTTGAAAGATCTATTTCAACTCATGCTGAGAAAATGTTGATGCTTTGATTCTTAGTATTTCCTTCTTTGTCTTGATTTTGAGGAATCATATAATTCAAAGGACAAATACATCCAAATAGTCTATATTTTTGTGAACCTAATATCGGTATTACACTGAAATGAATCTGAACTATCAATTTTTTTAAGTGATCCGGCATCTATGAGTTTGCCATGAAAAGGTCGTTTAGATATTAGTATTAAACATATTGCCAAATTAGTGCAGCAATTTCATGGTTTGAATTATTTCTGTGTAATAACTACTACAGTTATGTTTTACTTTCGTGTAAACATGTATAGTTTAGATAATTTAGATAAATTAGTCGTAATTTAATTTAAATGTCACATTAAAGTTCAATGAATGTACCTCAACATAGCATTTCCAGACACAAATTCTTCTTCATCTCTCTTCTTTGTTTGGAACTTCCAAAACATTTGATATAATAATGGAGATAGAAAAGAACACAACTTAATTGGTTGGCTCCACCTCAAGTAGTTGGTGACTTGAGTTTGAGTTCATTAGTCAGAAAAAACAGACAATGGGTTTGATCAGTTCACACATGCAAGCTGCAATCCTTAATTCTGTCCTTTTTTTCTGAAAAAATAGTCCTCTGCGGTGTTTGTTAGGAACGAGTGTCTGAGATTACAACAAACTTCATTCCAGTCGGCTAACATAGAGGTAGATGGAGGTGGTTACTTGGCGGCTACATCCCATAAACTCCTAACATGTCTAGAGTTGAACATGACCACGTCAGCTCAAAACCTAACAGTGTTAAAAAAAAATCCACTATAAATAAACTGCAAAAGGAGAAATCAAATGAAATACTATTCATACAATCTAAACTAAATAAATTATTAAAATAATACCATATGAGGAGTGGGTGTACTACATGTACACCCATTTAAAAATTTCTCCTAAACTAAGAACATAAAAGGAAAAAGGAAGATACCATGATGGGAAAGAATATATGCTAAAAAAAATGATAAAGAAGAGGGTTGGGTTTCACTTTCAGTGGCCCAAGGTATGGCTGGGGCTGGCCCGACCCAGATGTGTTGCCATAGAAGTCTTAAACTAAGAAGGATAAAGACATCTCGGTCAGGCCATAGTCTCATGTATCCAAAAATATCCACTAGTTTTAGATAGCTATCCAACTCGATCGGTATCACGGTAATTAGCGCGTATGGCTTGCCACCGTATGTCCGAATATCATTACTCATATTTTTATTCATATATTTTATTATTCAATTTTAATATTTCCAAAATTTAGCTAATTAAATATGGAATGAGAATCTACCAAACTATAAGTTTCAAAATGTGTAAGATTTAGGATTGTATTAATTAATATAAAATAGTTTATGCTGTATAAACTATTTGATTTAAATATATATTCTTACAAAAAGGATGAATATGTATGTGTACATATGAGAGGGTATTTATTTTTATAAATCTTAGAGAAATTTAAGTATAATAAAAATGTAATTTTCTCTATTCCTCGTGTAAAACTTTATTTTCCACATCGTTTTTAAATAAGACTCAACTCTTCAATAATATATATAAATATAAAAAATCAATCAACTCCTATAAATAGGCGATGATATGTTTGGATTATAATATGCGACGTGAACCAATTAGTTGGAGGTCATTTAGTTTGAAAATCAACATATTTTTCTTAAAATTTTCTTTCCTTTTAAATAAGGAACATGTATAACATGCGTCCTCAAACCTAAGATCGAACTGGTCAATTAATAATTAATTAGTTGAATAACTCATTTTATTTTATTGAAAGAATTAAACAAAAAATTAATTTTACTAATTACTAAATTGTCAAATATTATAATTTTCTTTATCAATTTTTTAACATGATATATTATAATGTACATATGAAATTGTTAATTGTTAAAGTATATACACATCTAAAAACATTTAATTCTTGAATTTGCAAAGAAATAGTTTCATTTTCTATTACTACTCAACCAATATATAATGTAGGTTTAATATAGATCATCCTAATAATCATCAATTATCAGTTCTCATATGGTATTATCTATATCACTTAAATGAAATTAATAAAGACGAGATGATGAGACACGCACAATAATTAATAATTTTAATTTATGACGAGAAAATCAGACGTACACAACAATTAACATCGTATACGATAAAATCTTTGACAAATGGACGTACACAACAATTAACAATTTTAATGTGTGATAAGATGATCAGACATACACAACAATTAATATCGTATACGATGAAATCTTTGACACAAATTAATTTTTTTGAATTTTACTAAAGTGCATATAAATTAAATTGAACAAAAAAGGTCAAAAATAGTAAACGAAGACGGGAGAATCGCAGATTTGCTTGAATTTAATTAGATAATAAAGATTTTTACTTTCAAAACAAATTTTTATAACTACCAAACAAACTGCATCTACTCCCTCCAACCCATTGATATTGTCATGTTACTATTCGGCATAGAGATTAAGAATAAGGGTAAAAAGATAGAAAGTGGGTATGTCTCATCACTGTTGAAGGATTTTAAAGGGTTAAAACTTTCTTTATTTGGAAGATGACAATATGAGTGAGATACCTAAATAAGAAAATGATGACAATATGAGTGGGTCGGAGGGAGTAATATTTAAATAATATGTGAATTAAAATTGAATTAAACAATGATAAAAAAAATGTAAATGAATATGGGAGAATCAGTAAACATTTTTTTTTTAATTTAATTTACATACTAAAGATTCTCACTTTCAAAATAATTTTTTATAATTATCACGTAAATTGTTGTTAATATTTTTTCTAATCTTAATAAAGTAAAAAAATTGGTACAATAATTAATATTTTTACATTGGATAAACTCCCATCTTTATGCAGTAAAATTAAGAGGCAAATCGTGATATGTCATTACCCTACATGGTAATATCAAATTTTGTCAAAAGTTCACTTTTAACAAATATTGGGTAAAATCATACCCAATTTGACTGAAATACCCTTATAGGGTAGTGGGTGTCTACACGTTATTATTCAAAACTATTTGTTACTATTCTCTCTCTTCCCTCTCATTCTATCTCCAGCTTTTCTCTCTCTCCATTTTCTTCTCCAGCGACGATTCATCTTTCTCTCTCTCTGCCGTCACCTCTCTTCGCCATCAACCTCCAATCCAGTGGCGGAACAAGCCCTAGCTTCGGGCGGCGCTGAGCAAAAACGCCGCGTCAAAGCCAACAAAAGGCGAGAAAAGCAGACGTCGACCAAAGCCGTGGCGACGCCGAGCAAAGCCCCGACGAAAACAAGGTCTCAAAGGACCGAAGTTCCTCCGCCGCCGCGCGAACAGATGCCACTGCGCAATTCCAGATCTGTAATTTCTGAAAAATTGGGGGAAAATTGGGGTAATGAGTTTATTTGAATTTTTTTTCAATTCATGATTTTTTTAGCCTTGTTTTTACTCATTTATAGGTTTGTCGTTGAGTTTCTGATGATTTCTATTTGTAATTGGGTTGAATTTCAAGCGATTTCGATGTATTTGTGTATTTGTAGCAGATTTGATGTTGCTGTAAATTTCCGGCGACTGAATTTTCTGGTTCTGGGTTGGTACGTTTTCGTAATTGCGTACTGGTGCGTACCAAATTTACCTGGTACGCAGTACGTATTTACCAGTACGTACCAAGTGTACTTGGTACGCAGTACGCATTTATTAATGCGTACCAAGTTTACTGGGTACGCAGTACGCATTTATTAATGCGTACCAAGTTTACTCAGTACGCAGTACGTATTTGTAAATGTGTACTGCGTACCTAATAAACTTGTTATGTTTTTGTAAATACGTACAGAGTTGTCAAGTAAAATACAGGTACTATATTTGATTATCACTTGATTTCTTCGATTTTGCGGGTTTACTATGTTTTAAATGTTGATCGCTTACCCAGTTTGTTGAGTAGAATGGAAATTAGGGTACGATTTGCAAATTTGGGGAAAAATTGTACTGGTACACCATGTACATTTTGTGAAATACGTACCGGTAATTCCAGATCTGTAATTTCTGGAATTGTGGATAGCTTCTTGTTGAATTTCTGAAATTATTTATACATGATGTATTTTGCATTCTGTTCATTTGAATATGACATTGTATGCTTAAAATTGGTACGATTTTCACAAATACGTACCAAGAAAACTAGTGTATTTTACACTCGGTACGCATTATGAAAAACGTACCGAGTGTACTAGTATTTCATTGAAATGTAGGTACGTATTTACAAAAGTGTACCTACTTTACTGGTACACTTGGTACGCATTTTGAAAAACGTATGGAGTATACCAGTTTTTTATAATAATATGGGTAAGAATTTACAAATGCGTACCTACAATACAGGTACACTTGGTCTGATTTTATCAATTCGTACCAAGTGTGCCATTCTGCAATTGATAAAATGAGTACGATTTTGTAAAAGTGTACTAGGTGTACCAGCGTAGAATTGGTACACTAGGTATGATTTTATCACTTCGTACCAGGTGTACCATGTTGTGTGAGTACACTAGGTACGATTTTGTAAAAACGTACCGATTTTACCAAGCAGATTATGCTTTATTATTGAATATGTGTTTGTTATTGAATTATTTTTTTTTCTTTTCTTATTGCAGAACCGATGGAAATACAAGAGGCTAAAGCTTGGAAATACCGGAGGAAGTGACACCGGAAGTCATGGATTTCGATGGAGTCAATGAAGGCAATGAAGGCCATTGAATGAACAGTGCATTCATGTTAATATTTTGTGCATGATGGATAGTATTTTGTAAATCCATAAACATTAGTATATTTTGAATTTGCATTTTGGAAAACTATTAGCATATGCTAGGGATTAATTAACTATGTATATTTTTGAATGTGAATTCTGGTACGCATAGTACGCAAATGAAATTTCTTTACAGTTTTTCTAGTACGCATGGTAAGCAATTATGCATAACGTACCAAGATTTACTTAAATTTTTCATCTTCAAATAACAAAGTTTACAGTGTAGAATTGGTAAACTCGGTACGATTTTATCAACGCGTACCAGGTGTACAATGTTGTATGGGTAAACTCGGTACGATTTTGTAAACACGTACCAGGTGTACCATTCTACAATTGGTAAACTGAGTACGATTTTGTAAATGCGTACCAGGTGTACCAGTGTAGAATTAGTAAACTCGGTACGATTTTGTAAAAACGTACCATGTGTACCATATTGCAATTGATAAACTCGGTACGATTTTCTCAATACGTACCAGGTGTACCATTTTTAATTGGTAAACCCAGTGTACGATTTACTTAAAAACGTAACAATAGTTACAATAATATTTGATACAAATATTAATAAAAACGTCAAAAATTTCAAACAAAAACCATGACAAACAGTACACATCTAATAGAATTCAATAAATCTCCAATTATCAACCAAATCTATGTGGATCTTGACATGTTTGGCCAGTATGGCCCGCAACACCACAAATACCACATTTCTTCGTTTTGCGGGTTCTCGTTTTGATGCTTGGTTGATTGCTACTCCCTTCTTCTTCCGGATTAATCGAGCGGCGTCTTAGAGGACATGTACTCATATAATGACCTTTCTCATGACACCACAAACACCCGCGACTGCGTTTAGTATGAGATCCAGTTGGAATTCTTTTTGTACGCGGTCGTCCAGCTTGCTTAGGTTTTTTAGGTGTAAGAACAATCCTTGAAGCAACATGTGGCAGCACAATCCATGAATCTTTATCCGGAATAGGCATCACATCATCGGCATAAATCTCACGCTACGTCACAGTAGAATAATATTCAGGAACATATGACAGTGGAGATTCCTTCTTAAACCTAAAAATGTGTAAAAAATAAAAACTTCATCAAAGAAAAACATGGTACGTATATATAAAAACGTACCGGCGTACCAAGTTCTTATAAGCAAACTTGGTACGAAATTGTAATTTCGTACCAAGTTTGCTCATCAGAACTTGGAACGCCGGTACGTTTTTAGTCAAAGCGTACCGGCGTACTAAGTTCTGATGAGAAAACTTGGTACGAAATTACAATTTCGTACCAAGTGTACCCCATCGTAACTTAATGACCAGGTACGCGTTGATCTAATTTCGTACCAAGTTTTCTCATCAGAACTTGGTACACTGGTATGTTTTTAGTCAAAGCGTACCGGCGTACCAAGTTCTGATGAGCAAACTTGGTGCGAAATTACAATTTCATACCAAGTGTACCCCATCGTAACTTAATGACCAGGTACGCATTGATCTAATTTCGTACCAAGTTTGCTCATCAGAACTTGGTACGCTGGTACGTTTTTAGTCAAAGTGTACCGGCGTACCAAGTTCTGATGAGCAAACTTGGTACGAAATTACAATTTCATACCAAGTGTACCCCATCGTAACTTAATGACCAGGTACGCATTGATCTAATTTCGTACCAAGTTTGCTCATCAGAACTTGGTACGCCGGTACGTTCTTAGTCAAAGCGTATCGGCGTACCAAGTTTTGATGAGCAAACTTGGTACGAAATTACAATTTCGTACCAAGTGTACCCCATCGTAACTTAATGACTAGGTACGCTTTGATCAAAGCGTACCTGCGTACCAAGTTACATGAGGTACACTTGGTACGAATTTACAGTTACGTACCACGTGTACTAAGAAGTTTTGGTAAAATAGGCACGAATATGCAATTAATACCAACAAAATAAAAACTTCAACCTCACCTAATTGTTGCAGTAGCGTGAGAGCAAGGTATTAAATCCAGATCCCATGCCCGACACGAACACTTCCTGGAAGCAACATCAACAACATTGCTTTTTGCTCCACAAATGACATTAAACTTCGTATCCGATAATTTCACCACTAGGAGACTGCACTAAACCATCTATATCAAACATATACATACTCTTATCCTTCTTCATTCGAACTTCAAGCTTTGTTAATAAAGATTCAAAGCTTATACCACTAGGCGGTATAGGAATATACTATTTCCTACCACCCTCATAAAGGTTCTCTTTCCAGCATCCTCCATGCGCAACCACTAAAGAAGAAGGCCTTACCTGCACCGAGTAAACTTGGTACGCATTAGTAAATTCGTACTGCGTACCCAGTAAACTTGGTACGCCTTCATAATTACATACCGCGTACCAAGTACACCTGGTACGAAATGATAAATACATACTGCGTACCAGAAAAACTTGGTACGCACCAGTACGCAATTAAGAAAACGTACCAACCAGAGCCAGAAAACACAGTCACCGGAATTTACCTCCATAGGTTCAAATCGCAACCAAAAATCGCCGGAAAAATACAATTAAACCAACGATAGACTTTCTAAACAAAAATAAAAGAATAAAACACAGCAAAATCGCATAAAAATTTGCAGAATAAAAAAAAACCCACAAACAAAAAATTCTCCACAACAAATTGCTGCAAAATCACAAAAAAGCAACTAGACGACGACGATGACGAACAAGACGACGGCCACAACAGCAGAAGCCACGACGACGATGAACAAGACGGCGACGATGACAGAGGAAAAAGCTCCAAACTATGACGACGACGAAGAAACTTCGATAGCTACGGCGACGGCGACGGCGATGGCGACCACACGACGGAGAAACACGGGAGGGATTAACGATGGAGAAATCAGTAGAGAGAAAAACTTGAGCAAGAAAAAACCAGAAAAAAAAACGAGAGAGAGTAGGAGAGGAAGAGAGAGAAAAAAGAGAGAAAAATGTGAGCTAAGGGAGGGAGGAAGAGAGAGAAAAATAAAGTGGAAAAATAGGAGAGAGAGTGTACTAGGATGAAATAAGAAATAAAATATAAGGGTATAAATGTCCAAAAAGTAAACATATGACAAAAATTGATAAAATTTGAACTAATGACCCTTTTTGATATTTCATTTCAGCTAATGACATATAGGTGCATTTCCTATAAAATTAAACCTACTTTGATAATATTATATGTATAATATTCTATTAAGACGGGGGCTTTGCATAAAGGAATCGGTACAATAATTAATAATTTTATCATTAGTAATTGGCCAAATTACATAAAAATTACCGGCTTTATACTAAATTCGTGTTTTAATCTTCACTTTTTAAAATTCTGTTACAATTCCTCACCTTTTTAATTTTTCTCAATTACGTTCTAGCGGACGTTTTCCCCCAAAATAAAAAATGATGTCCTATTAAAAGTGATGTGGCGTTCAAAACGACGTCGTTTTGATTTTAAGAATTAAAAAAAAAAATTACACCTCCATGCCAGCTCATCATCCTCTCCATCTACCCCTCCCCCTCTCTCTCTCTCTTTCTCTAAATATCAGAGTCCAACGGAGAAGGCAACTGCAACAGTTTTTGCACTCCAATCAATTCCTCTCCACGATGACGAGCTTCAATCCTTCCAAATCCATCGGCTCTCCTCCGACTCCGATCTCCGCCTGGCGATAAGAGGGCTCCCGATGAGTTTGACAGTAGAGGACTCCATCACCTTCCCCATCCTCTTTCTCCCGTCGCACCCCGCATTCTTTCTGCATCAAGAACAACATCTATCTCCTCTCGACGGCTTCCGTTTCATGATGTGTGCCCTCGCCGCCCTCCGCCAACCTCTCCTCCTGTGGTTCCGCACCCACCCCTCGTCTCCACTGCCCTCATCTACGACATGTTCCTCGGCTTGACCAACCACCTCACCGCCGAGCCCGCCATCCGCGCCTACGCCTACGCCTTCTTCCCCTCTGAATCAGAACTCTGCCTTGCTCTGATGCTGCTGCAGATGCAATTTCCTTTAATTATTAGTGCGGTGTTGGAGGCGGCGTAGAGGAATGTGATGACGTCAAAGGAGTTGATGGTGATGTTGACGGAGGCAATAAACAGAAGGTTGGAGATGACGGTGAGGCGGAGATTGTGGTCGGAGGGTGTCATACAGCCAGTGGCCGAGGGGATCGTCGGAATTGAAGGGCGGTGACTAGGTTGGGGTGGGGGGGAGGGGGGATGGGGAAATAAAGGAGATGATGAGGTGGTATTGATGTGTAATTTATTTGTATTTTTTTAATTCTTAAAATCAAAACGACGTCGTTTTCTAAAACGACGTCATTTTGAACGCCACGTTATTTTTAATGGGACATGTCATTTTTAATTTTGGGGGAAAATGTCCGCTGGAACGTAATTGAGAAAAATTAAAAAGGTGAGGAATTGTGCAGAATTTTAAAAAGTGAAGATTAAAACACAAATTTGGTATAAAGTCGGTAATTTTTATGTAACTAGTATAAGCAATGTGCATTCGCATGTATACATAATTATTCAAACAAATAAATTTTGTACATTTTGTAGTTCAATTTATTTTTAAATTAATATTCAGAATTTTATTATACTTTTTGATTGAACTTATAGCTTATTGTAAGTGACAAAAAGCTCTTTCCTAAGCTCTCTATTTATTGAAATTGATTATTTATTCATCATTAACTGACGATAGAGCATTGTTATCGGATGTTACAATTAAATGCATTCACTATGGACACAAGTAGATGTCATGAAGAGAAAAAGACTATAAACACTACACTCAAAAAATGCATATCACATGGGATACTGTATGGGGATACTATATGTCCTTGCTAATATAAGAAGCACATATACAGTACAAGACTCTATGATCAATTTTTGATAATATGATGAATATACAATCACTAATGTAATAAGTTCTGCATACATAGAAAAAAAAAATCACCCTATAGAAATTTAATTAAATAAAGCACATTAAGATAGCACTAAAAAGTTCAACATATAGCATGTTATTCTAACTTAATCTTAGTGGACTCATGATTTGAAAATAATCGCGCTTTCACTATAAATAAACACATATATATTCAATAACATAAAGTCATATGTCCAAGCCATCATTTGAAAATAATCGTGCTTGCACTATAAATAAGTAACATTTTCTTGTAACTCCCGACATCTTTCGACCTAATTTTTCTTGTTAAAGTACCCTAAGTATATACGGATGAGTTAAATACACATTATGAAAATAATCAGAGTTGCGCCAATAGAATTCATGAGAACATACACAAACCTTTGAGTTGTTTTAGCATATTTACTTTCAATTTCTCAAACACAATATCCCCATTCTTCATAAAATAATATAATCTAATTAATAAACATATTAAAACTATCAATAAAGCTATCTGGACATACTATGTCCAGACATAATCGGTTCGATTAAGTAAAAAAACTAATTTTACGTAAATTTTAATTAATAATTTTTTCATTAATTTCGGCCATTTATGAATGTACAATAATACCCTTTTCGAATTTTAATTAAAAGAGAAGAGAAGATGTTTATGTCGATGAAATATGGTCTTAATTAATACAGTTTTAATTAGGAAGAGATTTCTTTGAAGGATAGGAGGGAAAATTGTGAGGAGGAGTAAATGTGGTGTAATACCGCCGATTTTTTTTCTTGGTCGAACCGATTATGTCCGGACATAGTATGTACGAGTAGCATCGCCCTAAAACTATAAAAGTGTAAAGAACATAAGAGTATCTACTTTCATAACTGTAAAGTCCATCTCAGATGAACGATTATGGAAAAAAATCGCAATTGGCCTCACATCATAATCCTTAATTTTTTTTGCTATATATGTTTCAAAGCTGAACAAAAAGGAACAATATTTGGTGTTCTATCATCAAGCTTTAAGCTGAAAAAATAATATACAAATAAATAAACTGCAACCGCAATATTTCATACTCTATCATTAAACTTTAAGTTGATACAACCGATATCAACATAATGAAGCAGATGGAGAAAAAAAAAACTGTTCTTAGGGAAAAAAAAACCTTGATCAATTGAAGATAATGTATAATTAGATACTTACAATAATAATTAACAAATTATTGATATGGATGGCACCGTAAGGTTTTTCAATTGCAATTAACGGTAAGAAATAAATTTTACAAGGTAAATTTCATATAATAATTGTTGATATGAATAGGTCCGTAAGCTTTTTCATCAATTACTTTAATGGTAAGAAATAAATTATTATAAGGTTAAATTTGATTCCCTTTAATTATAACCAAATTATATTATATTACACTAATGTCCTTAATTTAGATAATATAATAAGGTTAATATAGTCGAATCAAATTTTGTAAAACAAGACTCTTTTTATATAAATATAGATTTGGCCATAGTAATTTAGTATGTAGAGTATGAATTTCAAAATTAAAAATTATTACAATTACTGTAAATGGTACATTCATAGGAAATTTGCAATGCCTGTTCTATTAGTTTTAAATTATTTTGTATCAGAAAATATACAAGTTTTTATACAACAAATTAAATAATATTTGTAACAGAAGAAGTACTCCCTCCGTCCCACCGAATACGGCCTGTTTTCCATTTTGGGACGTCCCACCATACTTGGCCTGTTTCCTTTAAAGGAAACAATACATGGCCCACCATTTCATCTAAACTCCACTAATTAACTCTCACTACACACTCAACCATCCCATCAATAACTTTATTAACATTATAATATATTGCATTCACACTACACTAAACACTTTCTTTATACTCAATACCCTTTTTCTTAGTCTCCGTGCCCATACGAACTAGGCCGTATTCGGCGGGACGGAGGGAGTACATAATGTTGGAGTATGCATGTAAGAATTACTACAGTTGTCGGTTTTAAAAAATTTTAACCTACTCTTTTTTTTTTTTTGAATTTGTGGAACCCGCAGCGCTATCTTTGCTGCACATTGGGTAAACCCAGTCTTTATGCAGTAAAATTAAGCCTACTATGATATTATTATATGTATTTTAAGTTTATAATTGTATGGCTTATGTCATTTTTTTTTATATCGTAGGAACCCGCAGCCGCTATTTTCGGTGCGTACTGGGTAAACTCCGGTCCCTGATTTTATTAGAAGTAGTTTTTGAGTTACAACGAGGGATCAAATTAATCACTACCTCTATAACTACATAAATGTGACACTATTACACCATCTAAGTAGAATCTTGGGTGCATTCTTTGCCACTTGAGCTAGGCATTATAATCATTCATCTGGAATAGGAGTTTTGAGAATCTCTACCACGTATTCCATTCTTTTCACACGTTTACAATGTTCCTCGAGCAGGATGTATAACATTTTTGGGCAGCCCCCTTTTTCCATCATTTTCTCTCAAATTGTGAAATATTAACATGGGGGAGGGATGTGATAATATTTTTCAATAAATAAAAGACATAAAAATGGGGAAGGAGTGAGAGGATCATGTGATAATTTTCTTTTCCATCTGAGTAAACATGTGAAAAAAAATGATAGAAATGTTAATATTTTCTAATCTTTTCTTGTCCATCATTTCGTAATGGAAACATTTCTATCAAAGTAAGCGCACTCTAATTTGAAAATTAAAAATAAAACCTTACTTTACAGTATCCTTTTATTGGCAAATAGTGAAATAGATTTTTATATGCAAGTCTGCAACACAAGATGCGTGCCACTTACAGCAATAAAGAATCAAATCAAAGAAAAATAATGGTACAAATTTACTTCCCCGAAACTAAATTGTATATTTATCACCATAAATAATTGCTGGGCAGCTGACCTACGGGAATGTCAACATCACTTAGAATGAACAAAAAATAAATTAGTGAAAATTGTTGGTTCGCCCCAACTAAAAGAAAATGTATATTATTATCATGCCCATGATTGACTTGAGATCGTGTGTTCTACAATATACTCTAACCAATTAGTTACTTATATTAATAGAGAACACTGCAAATTAAATACCAGTTTATTGGCGCGTTCAGATAAATATGAATGTTTTGTTGATGTTTAATAATTGTAGTAGTTTGAAAAAGTAAGCTCACACGCAATTAGTAGCCGTTCGTTCAATATCAAATGGTGAATTTGGTTGAGCAATACTGCGGTTGCTTCTGACATGATCAGAGATTCCGACACCCTTTGAATGCAAAAGAAGGCGAATGGAGGAGCAGCAGCAGTTGGAAAATGGCCGTCGGAATATTAATTCAATCAGCCATGCATCTGCATCTGCTCCTCCTTATTCTGGAGACGCGGAAACCGCTCATATTTCTACAGCATATCGAAGAATTGGCGACAACTATCGAACATTGGGACAGGTATACATAGATTCTGAAACCATAAATTTTGATTCCATCTATCTATTCTATGGTGACAGGAGTTTTATTTCTCCAACATGTATGCTTGCAACTCAGAAATATATGTGATGTATGATGTTTGATGATTTGTCTCATTAGGTTACACAAGCGCTAACTGAATCCGGTCTGGAATCCTCAAATCTGATACTAGGCATTGACTTCACCAAAAGCAATCAATGGACAGGAACGTATTCTTTCAACGGAAGGTGCCTTCATCACCTTAGTGAAGCCTTAAATCCATACCAACACGCCATCTCCATCATTGGAAAAACACTCTCATTTTTCGATGAGGATGATTTGATTCCATGTTTTGGCTTTGGAGACGGTATGACAATTAATCTACTTACAGATTTCATGCATCTTCTATCAAGGGCATATATATATCACATTCCTTCATCTTGCAGTTACTACTCATGATCGGGACGTCTTCACCTTCTATCATGACCATAGGCCCTGCAATGGCTTTGAGGAAGCACTCTCTCGTTATAGAGAGATTGTTCCACATGTCCGATTTGCAGGTTTGTGTTCATGATCATCTACCTCTGCTGCTAGCTCCTGATTGTTGTGAAGTCTATAGATGTTTTCTTTTGTCCTGAAGAAATGCTCTGTGACTGTTCAGGACCTACGTCGTTTGCCCCAATAATCGAGACTGCTATAGAGATTGTTGATCAAAGTGGTGGTCAATTTCATGTTCTTTTTATCATAGCTGATGGCCAAGTAACTCGATGCCTACAATTTATACTAATCCAAAAAAAAAACATTAATTAATTTCTTCCTAGCTTAATTTGATGTGTCTGATTTTCACAATATATGGAAGGTCACAAGAAGCATGCACGCAGGATCTGGGCGGCTAAGTCCTCAGGAGAAGAACACAATTGATGCAATAGTGAGAGCGAGGTTGTACTATTATACGTGGTTAAAATCTAGACTTGTTTTTGCAGAAAAATATAATTCCACTTTAGTTGACGCCCCCTTTTCTTGCTGAGTTTCTGTCACAGTGCGTACCCGTTGTCTATTATCGTGGTTGGAGTTGGAGACGGGCCGTGGGATGCAATGCACGAGTTTGATGACAATATTCCAGCCAGAGCTTTTGACAACATACAGGTTAATCAATTAGACCTTTCAAAACTAACTCAGAGAATCCATGCTCATGCTTATTTGATGATAGACTATAATGTTTAATGATACATATATTGTTTGCCAAATGCAGTTTGTAAACTTCACAGAAATCATGTCAAGAAATATCTCACCACCCCAGAAGGAATATGAGTTTGCATTGGCTGCCTTGATGGAAATCCCTTTACAGTTTACAGCAACATTGGAACTCCATCTCCTTGGGTAAATTCACTTTTACATTAAAATGTAGTATTTGCAAAGTTGATGAATATCATGTAAATGGCTAAATGCTATCTTGTGTTGATTTCAACTGCTTAATATAAATGCTTATAGAAATACTGAACATCTTAAAGGCCTACCTTTTCTGTTGCAGCAACCAGAGGGGACATAGAAGAACTCTCCCGTTGCCACCTCCATCACGCAACTTGAGGACCAACAGCGATCCATTTGTTTCCCCAGCACGCAGCTTTAGCCAGAACTCTTCAACTTCCAACCGGACAAATTGCAGTCCATCCGTTTCCCGGTCTGGCTGCTTTAGCCAAACCTTTTCAACTTCCAATCCATCCTCTCCTGTTTCCACTTCAAGCTCTTCAAATGTAAGGGTTTGCTTGCTTCAACTTTTATAGTGTTTTTAACATTGAGATAACTTTTTTCGGCTATAATTCTCCGATTCTGCTCCACAGAGGTGCCCCGTTTGTATCACCAACAAACGAAATCTTGCCCTTGGATGCGGACATCAGGTAAAGCACTAAAAAAGAAGATGTGAAAATTATAAAGGCTGTCGTCGCCTGCTGAATTCTTTGCATTTATAACTTTGCATATATATTCTTTGCAGACATGCCGTGGATGTGGTGATGAACTGAGTTGCTGCCCCATTTGTTGGATGGAGATAGTAACCAGGATAAGGCTTTTCGACTAAACTCAAAAGGCCAATGTTGAAACCAAAATATGAGAGCCTCTGTGTGTTACTGTCAGTTATCTTGAATTTTTTATATTGAGAGGCCAACATTATGATATTTTCTGATACTATTACAGAGCAATGCAGTTTGTCAACATTATATTTGTTACTTCTTTTTGCTGGAGATGAGAGAACTCATTTCATTTTCCATCAACCTTCCCTTTTTGAAATCTTTCAGAATCAAGTAATTGAGAATCATTTAACAACAATTCTGGTTAAAATCTAGCAAGCTTCAATCTCTTTCACAAATGGATGCAGAATTGGTGGAACATGAAGCATACTTTCAGCTTTCAGGACAGTAAAAATGTGTTTTGAGTTTCAAAGAAAAACCAACTGTCAGCAAAGTTAATCAGCTGGGCTCAAGGTTTAAGAAAATAAGCTAGTCCACCTATACAAGTTGAAACTGAAAGATTCATTTCAAATCATTCTTAGAAAACAGAGGTGATTTGATTCAAGTAGTGATTCTTACATTTCCCTTTTGTCTTGAGTTTGAGGAATCATATAATCTAAAGGGCAAGTACGTCCAAGTAACCTAAACTATACACATTTACACGAAAATGATCAATATTACTGGTATTACACAAAAATGACCATAATTATTAATTTTTAACACTAATCCGGCATCCCTTAGTTTGTCATGAGAAGAGAACCACGTAGTAATTAGATTTATTAAAAATAAATGTCACGCTCGCTATTCCAACTCGATGAGCCTGGCAACGGATTCTAACAGTTCCACCCGTGACAAACTCATAAATAGCACACTAACAAATGTCAGACTAGTGCAAGAAATGTGAGATTAGTATGGGTCATTTGCATGTAAACAGGTATAGTTAGGGTATTTGGATATATTTTTTGATTGAAAATGGCATATTCAAGTTCAATGAATGTACCTCAACATGGCATTTCCGGACAAAACTCGAGACCAAGTAGGAGGCAAAAAATATTCCTCGTTTCTCTTCTTACTTTGGAAGTGTCCGAACTTCCAATTAATTTATTTTTATATGTATAATAATTCAGTTAGAGAAGAACACAACTTGGTTGACTCCACCTCAGTAATGGTGGACTTGAGTTCTCAGTCAGAGAAAGCAGATAATGGGTTTGATCAGTTCACACATGCAAGCTACAGTCCTTCATAGTATCCTCTGCAGAGCTATGATTCCACTATAAATAGGCTGCAAGAGGAGGATCAAATGAAATACCTGCACTTCATACAATCTAAACTAGTAACATAAAGAGGAAAAGGAAGATAACATGATGAGGAAGAATAGTTTGGTGATCACGTTGACATGGCTGCTCGTAGTTGCATGCTTCTTCACCTGTTTGTATGCAGCTCGTGCGAAACCTGGTAACCCTGTGGTGTACCCACAAGGTAAGATATCCTTCCCTTCATCTCCACAAAACAGTTTTTAACTTTTCCTGCAAAGTGTAAATTAATCGCAAGAATTGATTTGATGAAATGTTGTCTGTTTTTGAATTAAGCTGGGTGTCGCTGCTGCCAATTTGATTACTCGAAGAAGTTCATGATCACCTGCGTGAGAGTTTGCTGTGGAGACGATTGCTGCTAAGATCACCAGAATACAAGAACCTCAACTACAAGAATGTGCTGCTATATACCTAGGCACTAGGCATATATCTTGAAACTGAATCATATTCAGGCATAAATAAATTCTGGAAAAATATTTTCTGTTTTGTGTTTATCAACCTATATTTCCTTGCTCATCAATGAATTCAGTATTACCCTAACTTAATGATGCATGTGCAAAGATCAGTCCCACATTTAAATAAGATGCAACACAAGATGCCACTTATAACAATAAAAGTTATCAAATCAAATAAAAATCTTTAATAAATAGTAGTGTAATAAAGGTACAGAAGCGCAATACTCACCTTACAACTACTCAACAATAACCATACTATTCTGAAACAATTTCTAACTAATAATAAATCTATACTGATATTTCTGTGCAGTATTGTTTTCTTCTTTCTCTAACTGGGACAGTTTCACAAGAGGGAACCCTGAAAACCCCACTTCGAAAACCTCAAATCACATGAAAATCACGCGAAATGCCCAAAAAATAATTAACAAGAATCGACTCCATCCACCGTTCAGTTTAAAGCCTAACGAATTCCCATCCGTAACACCAACGAGAAATCTGCAATCACCAATGGAAGGATCCAACATAGTGATCATCCCCAGCCCATCAAATTCACAGCTCTTAGGATTCTGCTTCTGTATCTGATAATAGCTGTTGAAAGCATACGATACATTTCCCTTCTCACCAATATTGTAGCAAGATCCTCCATAGGCGAGCGTAGTGCAATCAGCCAAACTACACGCAAGCTTGAAGTGGCTGGACACGGTAGAAAGATCCCGGTTAGGATTAGCAACGCACCATCTGGAAGGAAGATACTTAACTTCTTTCGCATTTTTCAAATATCCATTGCCAAGATTCAAATGATACTTGGCCTGCCCATCGAACGAGAATATCCCCCAATGTCTCTCAAAGTTCCCGGGTAGGGTACTTTTGGCCCCCTCGTCAAGAAGACTGAAAAGATAAACATCCATCGGAGGGACACCTGGCCTTAGAGGAGTTCCCTTATTCGTAACAACATTCTTAATGAGACCTTGGTTGAACACCCTCGCTGCAGTAAGATTCGCCCCGGCAGCCCCATCTGTCGGCCAACCAACCTCTCCTATAACAATTGGCATCTGAGGATATCCTAGTTTGCTGAGAGCTGCAACTAGCGTGTCATAATTACCATCAAATGCATTGTAGTAGGTATTTGGTCCATCCACCACAGGATGTGTCGTACCCTCGAAGAATGCATAATCTTGAGGGAAATCTGCATTCCCATAGAGGCTTAGGAAGGGATATATATTCACTATAAAAGGAGAACCATTAGAGTTGAGGAAGGAAACAAGCTGCGTTATTATTTGTGTCAGTTCTGGTCGAAAGGCTCCCTGTGATGGTAAATTAGATTCATAGGCATCAGCATTGCACGGGACAACCAACTTTACCATGCCCGCAAGATTTGCTTTAGCCAGAGACTGTTGTAAATTCATCAGAGTAGGCATAACATAAGATTGGAATTGACCAGAGTAACTAGTCAGGAATGGCTCGTTTCCAACTGCAACGTACCTGCAATTGCCCTCAAACTTCAGTAATGTGCACGAAAACCATAGAGATGAAGCATCAATACTGCTCAAGATACTACAGAAGAAGTTCTAAACACCGAATTTTTTAACAGAATTCATGGAGCTTAGATCATTCTCATAGCCACAAGTTCATAAATCCATCCATGCTCAAAACAAAAGTAGATATTATATTTGTTTGTTAAAGAGTATTACACTAACAAGATATGATTAAACTAGTCTTAGTCAACATAAATCTTTTAAGTGATATGGAATAGAATAGAATCTGTTACAAAAAGCAGTAGCAGAGAAAGAAAGAAAGATGCCAGTTTCCGATTAGGTTCACACAAGAATCAGATAACACTTACTTTAGTAATTTCTAGTAAGCAAATCAAACTATATTCCCACAACTCCACCCTCTTTCATCAGATTAACGGAAAACAACCAAATATGTTCACATTGAGAATTTTTTTTGTTTAATTAGTAAAAAAATCATCAACCAGGCCAAGAAAACTAAAATATTTTCAACTTATTATGCAACAGAAACTCATATACAAGATATTCATATAAACTAAGCATTACTACAAACATCATACTATAAACTAAACAAATATCAGATCAAGAGTAAACTAGAGAGAGAGAGAGAGAGAGAGAGAGAGAGAGAGCATATATACTTGATATCAACACCGCCTTTAACCATATATCTGGAGACATTTTGAGAAACCCAGGAATCACAAGCAGCAGTAGATGAGCTGAGGAGGGCGAGCATTTCGTTAGGGATCCCAACCATGACTTGGATCCCACTGCCCATTAATGCCTTGAGAGAGTCTGGGTCGGCATCAAACATCTTCACTTTTTCAATCTTGTTGTCCTTCAAGAGATCCACCACTGTCTCGGGCGAGAGGCGGTGGAGCGCCAACGTGCCCCAGTTCACCCCTATGGCTGATTCCACCACTGCCACCACCGCTGACACACTCAGCACAACTAGTATGATTTTGCTACAAAAATGGATTCTTTCCATTTTAATCCTGCCAGAACCAGAACCAGAACCAGAACCAGAGGCAGGGTTAGTTCATCAATTAATGTCAAGTTTGTCCTTGTCTGAACTGATGAATGTAGTGGTTTAGAGAGAGGGAGGGCCTTCTTTTCAGAAGAGTTGGGAAACAAGTGTAAAAGTTGCTGCCCTATAAAACTCAGAAAATTTGGGGGCGTAAAGCGTAAATTTCAAGTTTTATTAGCCACTCGGATTCATTGATATTTAACAAAAAGAAAATTAGCATTTGTCACTTATTTCAACATCAGAAATCATCATGTTACTCGTTGACAGTGAGAGAGATAAGCAATAATTTGGCCTTATATGAAATTTAATTAACAAAAAGTAAAAAGTATATAAGTCGTGTCCCTCGTCCTTTCGTTTTGGCCCGCCCAAATCCAACCTCCACCGGCGGCGAACAACCTATGTCGACCAACACAATCACAAAAAAGTGGAGAAAAGAAAAGGACATACCCACACACACTGACACACACTCGGATACACACAAGGACGGAGAGAAAGAGAGCTTTAAAGATTTATGGTGAGGGATATTTTAGAGCATCCATAATAAGGAGATCTAACTATGGAGGTTTATATCGTTTTTGGTGGAAAATGGTAGAGTTTCAATAATTGGATAGATCCCACTCAAAATTCTGCAATGGGATGATTTAAGATAGAAGCCTATTCAATGATCGAATAATTTTTTTTCTTCTAGTTTTAATTTTATTTGGAAACAAATATAAATAAAACACTAAATTGTATTAAAAATTTGGAAAATTACAATACAGTTTGTTATTTAAAATTTAAATAAACTAAACTAAAAACCCCATTTCTTCGTGAGCATTGCACAAACTCGGCGATGATTCTCCAATTGCTCCGGCTCCAAAACGCTCACTTTTCTTGTGTAGATCTCGTACGCCATCTTGAAATCACTCTGTTGATTCGACTCATGGAGTTCGGCGGCGACGTTCTCCATGAATTGCGAAGCCTCCTCCACCATTTTCGACTTGCCCTTTTTTCTTGATGATTTTTGGCCGAGAGGACGAGTTTGACCCGAGCTCCCATCGTTTGTCGACACCGAGGGAGTGGAGTTGCTTGTGTAGCTGTCGGCTAAACTGATCTTCGTCCGTTTTGGTTGAGTTTTTTTCTCCGGATGGGTGTATGTGGGGACGTTCCTCAAAACCTCCCACGCCTTCCTCCACCTAAAATCTTTCCCAATTGTGGCAACATAAGCTTCCTCCGCCAATTTATAGAGGTCGAGGTCATTCCGGCCGGATGCATTCTCTCGTTCGAGCTGAAGGTAGCATGCATTGAAGTCGCCAATCTCTTTTTTTGCCCGGGTCCATGCACTCTTAATTGGTCCGGTTTCTCTCGGATTCGTCGGGCATATGTAGGCGTTGAAGCGTTGGGCAACTCGTGTCCAAAATTGACGTTTATTTTGGTAGTTCGCCTTCTCCGGATCGGTCCCGACGTCAATGTAGCATTGCCACTCAATCTCATCGGGCGTGTAGTTTGGTCCCCGAGTACCGGCCTCCGTCTTCTTCTTCTTGGCTGCCACCGCCGGCTTCTTCCCCTTACTTTGTGAAGTGGCCGCGGCTTTGCCCTTCTGGCGAGGGGGCGCCGACTTCTCCTCTTCCTCCACCTCCTCCTCTTCCTCCTCGCTCTCTACATCATCCTCACCGTCATTAAGGTTGATGCTTCGAAATCGTTGGTGTTCGGGCGGCGATTCGAAGGCACGATAGCTACAGGGCGGCGTTGAAAATTGTTGAAATGGCCTCGGTGACAGCGATGGTGAGAATTGTTGATATGGGCCTGGCGATGGCGAAGGTGAGAAGTGTTGGTACATTCCCGACCCGGCGATTGCGAGAATTGGCTAAAATCGAAGCTCGGGGACGAGGCATTGCCGCCGGTTGACCCGGTGAAACCGGCTTGGGAGCCGCTGCCGTGGGGGTTTGTAATCGTACTTTGAAGCCATTGTGTGAATTGATTTTCACTATCTCCCATTTTTTGAGTGAAGAAAGATTGAAGAAGAAGAATGGAGATAGGAGAAGAAGAATGGAGATTGGAGATAAAATGGAGAAAATAGCTACACAAATTCGAAAACTAGCCGTTTTCTACCGTTGGGTTTTCAATTTTTTTTTAATAGCTGAAATTAAAAAAAAATCTCAGAAATAATGTGGTATCGACGCGTGTCCCTATTTGGAGTTCGAAGACGAAGTCGAAACTTCGACCTCTCGCTCGACCTCCAAATTTCTTCGACCCTCTCCAATGGCTTCGACCTCCAGCTCGACCTCCGCCTTTCGCTTCGACCTCCACTTCGACCTCCGGCTCGACACCTTGTTGTGGATGCTCTTAGTCTTTAGTAGTGTGTACAAATTTTAGACTTTTAATAAAATGTTTTGCAAGAACAAAAAAGTCTCTAGTAGAGTGTACACAAATTTTAGACTTTTAAAAACTAAAACATTTTGTTAGAACAAAAAAGAAATTGTTTAGATATTGGATTTAGGGATGGCAACGGGGCATGTTTAGATTGGGGATTGCTTTCCCATTGTCATACCCGCTTCAAAAATAAATTCTCGTACTCGTCTCCATACCCATTTAAATCGGGATGGGTTCAAGTCGGGGATTATCCGGCGAGTATCCATTGGGTACCCATTAAGAAATACTATATTGTTAAAAATTTAAAACTTGTATTAGAATTAATTTCCTAAAAGTCAAGGAAAAAAATAATAGATTAAGTCAAATCATGAAGACAATCTTATTTATAAGTAAGAAAGGATCGAGTAGAAATTAAAAGAAATAAGTTGTCCCAAATTGGAACTAGATATAAGAAAAAAGAGAGAGTTGAATTATATAAAGAATGAGAGAAAGTAATGTTAATGTGTCTACTTGATGTGGTTTTTGGATTCTCATTAAATTTGAATTTTCATACTAATTAATAGATTTTGTTATCATTTAAAAAAAATTAACTACAAAAATTTATTCGGGGCGAGTTCGGGACGGATATTGTAACACCCCGTCTCTCAAAGTATCCACAAATAGAAAGTTTCCATAAAAGGAAAGTTTCCCAAAATAGCAGTTTTTTCGAATTTGCGAAATTCGGTGAAAGAAAGCAAGATTATGTGAAGTACATGTTTATATGATCTTATGTGACTTATGTGTGCATGAGAATGTGAATTGTTGCAATGGTTTGCATGAAAAGTCGAATTTCTGATTTTTGTGTAAAAAATGCAGTTTTTCGTCTTTTAGTGAAAAATTAAAAATTGTCCATTTTCCACCAATTTTTAGTATGTTGTTCGTGATAAAATTTCATGAAATTTGGTGTAAATTTTGAGTTCAAAATCGTTTGATTCAAAAGAAGAATGTGTGTGTTAGCCGATTTTCAGTAAAAGAACATTGTGTAGTTAGACTGCATTTAATGTGGGGACTACAGTCTTAAAAAAGGGACACTTGTCACTCTCTCATCTAGTCCATCCATGGATACATGTCATCTCCTCATTTAATCTAACAAACTTAGCTTGCAAGTTTCAATCATAGTCATCCATATTGGAGATTGAAATCCTAACATCCATTTTTGACCTAATGTCACCTATATATAGATTTTGAAGCTCATTTGTTTCCAGTTTCTCCCCAATTTCGGTTGCACCCTTCCACACACATATATCCATGATTTCTTCAAGATCCAAGCTAGAATCATCAAGAATCAAAGTTTCATTCCATTGAATCCCTTCAAGGAGGTTAGATCATGTTTTTCTAGCTTTAATTCTTCAATTTCTATGGTGGAATAAGTTGTAATCTTCCCTTTTCCACTCCTTCAAGATTTCGGTCAAGATGATGGATCCATGAGATCCCTTCAAGCTTCAATTATGTTGTGTTCTACATCCAATAGACTCTTAAAAGCTTTCAATTGAAGGTAATTCCTAAAATCCTAGCCTTATCTCTTCATGAACGATTTTAGGCATAAATTGGGGGGTTTTGATTCATGTCTTCTATGATGAAATTGATGTTTGATTTGATGTATCTATCCACGAGTGGATTTCATGATTTGAAACACCCTTGCTCGTTTAAGTGCTATTTTCGAAAGTTTATGGAGTAGAAGGAAGTGAGATTTTTATGATGATGATTTTATATGCATGAATTGAGCATGAAACCTTGTTCTTGGGTAGATTTGGAGCTTATATGGAATTTTTGAGAATTTTTGCATGGTTATATGATGAAAGTCGAAATTTATGCAAGTAGTAAGAATTTGGGGCTTTTTGTTTATGAGCTTGTATTGATGAATTGAGGATATATGATTCCTTTATGATATATTTGAGCATGATTAAAAATGGTTTGCATGAAATTGAGAAACCCTAGCTCTAAGCCCTATAATAGCCGAAAATGTGCATCAAGTGAAAGGAGTTTGATTGCTCCAAGTATGTTATGGTAACATGATGCAATGGTGATTGATAATTTAGACGAGCATGATTAGGACTTGTTTGGATTCTTAATTTTCATGTTGTCTCCGAAGTATGTTGTCATAAGAGACTAAGAAAAGTGAAGTTAAGTATGAAGTGATGAAGTAGTAGCATGTTTTGATGAGAATTGAAATTATGCATAATGAAGAAATATTAAGACTTGTTTGATTGTTTAAAAGCATGAATCTTTGCAAGTTGTGTGGTCTTAAGAGACCAAGCATGCTGAAGTTATGCATATCATGATCATATCAAAGCATGCATAAAAGTAGAAAGTTGTTAAGTAAGTGAAGTTACTGCAAAGAAGTAGTAGGAATCCTTTGAATTTCTTTGTCGTTAAGATGTCTTCATTAAGATTAAGAAATATCCTTTAAAGATAAGATAAGTTGAAAGGATAAGTTTCATTTCTCGTTTTCAGTTGTTCCGTTTCTAAATCAAGTTCGATTGAAGAAACATCCGGAGGAGACGTGAAGTGAAGACAAGGAAAGAAAGCAAGTAGAAATCTAGGAAAACATCTCTTGAGGTGGGTTGTTCTAAACCGAGGACCCTTTATGGCCTCAATTAAACTGAGGACCCTTTATGGCCTCAATACATGATGAAACATGTTTTATAAATGTTTAACTTGCCTTTTTCTCTAAAGTTGTATGTGATCCGTCTACTGAGAAAGAATAACGAATTCGGTCTCACACAAGGTGAGATTTGTGCACAATAGAAATCGTGAGCCTCTGGTCGATTCCGGTGATTAGAAAGAGGCCTCATTCTCTTTACTGTTAAAGTAAAGTTGTAGACATTTATAGATTCACTCACTTATGTTTGTCCGGACATCTTGGCTTTTGCCCAAGATAATTTCTTTATTAAAAACCCTTGGTGCTCAAGCTCAAGTGGCAAGTTTAAACATATCACGTTCTTAAAAAAAGAAAAGCAAGTTTTTGGCATGTGTTCACTAAGTACTTTGTACTCACGCCCTGCATTGGTTTTCTTAAAACATGCAAGTAATTTTGGGCGGGATGAGGGCAAGCTTAGATGATTCCCCGTTTGGCTCAGTTTTGCCATGTTTGGGATTTGAGTCTTCGTACTCATATCTCAACAACTTTATTACTCCGCTGCAAGATTCATTTATTCGATATGGTTGTAACTTTATTATTTTATTCGGGTCTGTAACTTAATCCTTGATGCATGCACCCCGAATCCCCTTTTAATGCTTGAACAACCATCGAAACTTGAATCTCTTTCTTCAAACTAAAAAGCAGTTTTGGGCTTCCGCCGAGCCTCTTGAGAGTCTTTGATGATATGATTCAATTGTTAAAATTTGGTCTTGGTGTTGATTCGAAGCCTTAGATCCAAGCATGCTAAGTCCTCATTGATAATCGAACATTCAAGTTCTTTTGATGTTTCAAGATTGAGTTAGTAATAAGCATGCTACAACTCCTTGATAAACATGACTTCTATTTCTTAAATACTTCAAAGTCATGTGAATAACTTAGAGCCGAGCATGCCAGACATCCCTCTTATTCTTTCTTTCAGAAGGGAGCTTTGTTAAGAAAAGACAAAAGTTTAAGTAGACGTCATGATTCACCCATTCTAGTCATCTTCAATCTAGAACCGATGTAGGATCGTGATATGGTTTCAGTCCACCCTTCCAAAAGTAGTAGTTAGGCGGGGTAGGTTGTTACAGATATCTATATCCCCGTACTCGTCCTAAATCTTATCGGGTATATAAATTCATACCCATCCCTGCTCCATTTGCGAAATATTGACCCCCATACCCGCCCCATTCGAGGCAGATACCCGCGGGGACACTGGTCCGCGGGTATTATTGTCATCCCTAATTGAATTGTATTTACTCCCTCCTATTTTGTATACATGTCGTTCCATATTTTTTATTATTTGAAATATTCATGTCGTCCTAAGAAAATCTACCAAGTATATCCCTATTTACTTTAATAGGTTAAAAAATTACACTAAATTTTATCCCTTCATCATTCCTGTACGCCTTTCTCTCTCTGCTCGGTTTTTCTTCTACCCAATGATGATTCGTTTCTTCTCCCTTCCTTCCGTACTATTTAAATACTCATCCGAACTTCTTCAAAATCAAACCAGATCGAAATTGGGCAGATAAATTCAAACAGATTGATATGGAATTGATATTTGATGATGACTTTATGGAGCAAATGGCATGCATGGAAAAGCTTCTTAAGGAGACAAAAGTATTTTTTGAAAAAGCTGGCTCTGGAAATTAGTTCTAAGACACAAGTTGTGAATTTTGTGTGCGTCAGATTCGGATGTTGAAGACGACATTAACGAGTCTTATACTCCGATTGTTCGTCGTCGTGGTTCTACTAAGATTGAGAAGAGTCCCATTGTGAATGATAAAGACGGGAAAGAAGCACCAAACGAGATGGTTAAGATTCTGCTACCGGGGATTGAGAAATACTATTAGATGAACAATTATGTGCTTATTGTGGTATGAATTACTATTGGTGGTATTGTCTTAAGTTTATTAAGTTATTCAGTTAATTGTTTCTGCTACACTCATACTTCTACATATTATTGGTTGTATCAAGCTTCAACTTTACTTGTGAAGTTGTGGCATATCAAGCTTCAGTTATGAAATTATATTTAAAGTTTTAATCTGATTCATTTTTTGTTTGATTTAATTGCTCAAAGCATTTTGTATTCTTTTGCCAATATTCATATCATTCCAGAATATCCAAAATAAAACAAATCTGCCAACTTAAGCTTTCAACTAGAAAAATTAGAACTAAGTGATCACAATTGGATTGTAAAAATTTAAATTCCACTTTATAATCCAAAAGAAATGCAGCAATTGTGACTGATACGAGAAGATTCACCTATTCATCCCTTGTCTTCCTGCTATACATCAAAATCAAAGAAATAATTCAAAATATAAATTCAACTATAAAAGAATAATTCTGTTCAAAGAATGATAATTAATAATCAAGAATTACTTACCATGTCGTGATGCTATCAAGATAATTAACGTTCAAGAATTCCATATCCGTTGTATTGTACGCACATTCGGAATAGTATACATATCCTGCACCTCTTTTGTTGTGCCCTTCGGCAATTTACCATTGACATTTTTTCTCCAATAAAGAGCGATAAACTGCCCATCGTTCGATGTTAGTCAGGACCCTTCTTTTCCGTCCTTCATGAACATTATCTATCATCATCAGGATAGTTACTTGTGCATAAACTCATGATAGTCAGTTAAAAGAAAAAGGAACAATATTCAGTTAGTTCCTCTAAAATTAACAGTAACAATATTCAATTTTTATTTGAGCAGTATACATCAAACCATCATGCTATCAAACTATTAGTATGTCTTCTTCTAACCAAATAAATAGTGTACACAAATATGCAATGTGTAAATTGAAAAAAAAAACGATACTGTATTTATAAAGAAATGAGAGAGTATTCATCACATAACATCAGACTAAATATAATCATATTATAATGATCGTAACTCTTTGTAAAATAATTCAAAATATTACATTACCTTGTCGTAACGATGACGTCACAGAAATAGGAACTTATCTGTGTAATTCTTGGTTGATGATTAGAGGAGGTTGGTTCAAATCAAATGTAAACTCTGAATCCATGTATGGAGATGTGAAGAAGTAGCTCTGTTTTGGCCATATTTAAAGAGAAATAAAACCGAAACATCTTCTTAAATCATTTTCAAATTTCGTTGAATTTATTTTTTTTGATTCAAGAATTCCCTCCTTTATGAATTTTGTCTCCAAATCAAATTTGTATAAGACAAACCACTAACCTTTTGTAGAGTAGATTAGTCGAATAAAAACTCCCAGTAATCAAAGAAATTGAAGTAGACGAAGGAGGTTTTATTTTCACATTTGACTAAATATTAATTGTTATATTAAATCTCGATTAGCATTAATTAAGGTTAGTTTAGGCAAAAAAAAGATTTATTAAATATTGTGCCTCAGTTAAAAACGACATGTATACAAAATAGGAGGGAGTATAATTTATGGGATTTAATTACGAGCTCTCGTAAATGATTTCTAATATTTAAAAAATAAGTTGATACAAATTTATATTGATATATTTAAATTTGGATATAATATAAATTTGATTAATATAATAGAGGAAATATAAAGATTTTTGTCAAAAAAATAAAGAAAATTATATCCACACAAATCATGATATAACTGAAGTCGAAAATATAAACATTAGCATAAAATATATATTTGTACTTTATAGATGCATCAAATATCTACCAAAATTGATCTATTTCAATTTAATCGGCCGCATTATGGTTGACCATATTATGGCCGAATAGCATAACTCTTTAAGACTACATGTAGTAGGTGTCTCGATGGGCCGGCTCAAGACACCCCGATCCTCGAGATACCCCACTACAGCCCATCGTGGCTCGAGCTTGTCTCGCCCCCTTGAGACTGTCTCAATACGGCGCGTGCATTGTACGCGCCTAACAAAAAAAAAATTAAATGTCCAACGGTTGATTTTCGCACCACAACGCCTATTGCCGATATTTTTTTTTATTCATTTTCTACTTATAAAAATACTACCTCATTTCACACCATTTCTCACACAATCACCTCTATTCTTCCACAAATTCTTCCTCAATCACCTCTCATACTCCTTAAGAAATGGATCCAACCAAAGCTGTGGTCGTCGTCGTGGTGTCCCCCCGAAATGGCGGATGAAGCATACAACGCATACACGCCGACGGGGCTTGATTCTATCAATCTCAACTCGTCCATCGACGAGTCCTTCCAAAATGTCATCGGCGACTAGGAGAGTCCCTCATCCGAGCCGGCATCGGCTACCGTGAGTCGCAAGAGGGCGGCCAAAGGCAAAGGCAACGCATGGGCTGATCTCACCCTAGCTGTCGTCGCCTCCTCCCCCCCCCCTCTCCCGCCGGATGACGTTGTCGATAAACCAACGACGAAGCAACTCAATTACACGGTCGAACAGTCCACCGTCGTCGCCTAGATCTAGGTAGACGAGACATGCAATTCCATTCTTAGCAAAGATCAGCACTCCGAGAAATATTGGGGAAAGTGGCGGTGAGGTTCAACGCTATATTTAACGAAGACCTCAACCCGAAGACAGTGAAGAGCTTTTTTGGGTATGTCTCCAGCTGGGTGAAGGAATGGATGATTGCTTACGACAAGGCGAAGAAGAAAAGGCCTAGTAGCGCCTTCGGCGACATGGTGATCGAGAATGCCCAACAGATATACGCGGCCCATCAAAATAACCAACATTTCAAGCACTTTGGTGCTTGAGAAATCTTGCAGAACTATCCCAAATTCCTCCACCAAAAATTATAGTAATAAATACGTGGACACTATCTTTTCACCCTTAATTCCCTTATTCTTAGTCTCCGAGTTGAAAATAAATGGGCTATTAAGAATGAGACAGAGGGAGTATAAGGGAAGCTCATAGGAGTAAATTTTAAGAGAATTTTTTTTTTTAATGTAAATAATCTAAAAAAAAGTGATATGAATATGATGAAGAAAAAATTATGTTCTAAGAGATGGACTTGAGTGCAACTGGTTGCATACTATGCAACCGGTTTGCACCCGGAAACCCGACCCTACCCGAATACAAACCCGCGACCATTTCATCAATAATTAAAAAAAAATAGAATTCATTTCTTCCACGATTTCTCACAGCTCGGGCGACATTTCTCCATCTCAAAGCTCGAGCTTGATGACGGGAATCAAGGAAGAAATTCCAATCATTCCACCTCAAATTTCGATACCTGGAGGTTGAAATCATCCAAAATATCCTCAGTTTTCTTGTTGAAATCGAAGCTGCAACTCCTCCAAGAAATCGAAAATCTGCGAACAAATTCCGACCATTGAAGCTCGAATTGCGGCTGCCGGAGGTCGAAATCATTGAAGAAGTTTCATTCAATTAGCAAAATTCAACCAAAGAACTCACAAATTGTAAGAAATTTGAACCTAATTTACTGATTTCAAATAATATACGTATGATTTGTATTGTTCAATATTTCATTTGAAATGGAATTGGGGGTTTTAATTTCAACCTAATTTACTAGATCCTAAAGCTATATTCATAGAAATATCAAAGCTGAGGTGAAATTAAAGTTACATTGTATGACTGTAAATGATACTTTTGTGCATTAAAATAGTTACTTTTCAAAATAGATAATTATTTATAGCTTTATTTGTTTCTGCAGTAGAAATTGAGATTATTCAATTATATTCTGATTGAAATTTTGGTTATTTTGTAGTGGTAATTGTTTATGGAAGAATGAATTGATAATATGGATGAAAGAAATGACGATACAAACATTGTGGAAGCTTATTCATTTGTTGGAGATGGAGATGATGAAAGAATTGAAAATACAAACATTGTGGAAGCTCATTCAAATGCTGGAGATGGTGAATCACTGAGTCTAAACAGTAAAGAAAGGGCTGAGAATGAGTGTGGTAATATTCTAAACACTTATCAATGCATGTATGAGAAAATAATTTGTTTATTTTTGACTGGTTGATATTCTTGATGGAGTTGGTTATTATAGTGTTTTTATGTAAATTTCAGCTTGCACTTTATACAGTTTTTTATCTTGAAAATTAATAATTGCAGTGAATAAAAGTTAATGCTGGTCTTAACGAAAGTATAAATTTTGAAAATGTTATTTGTTGTGCTATAAACTGAAATTAGTATAAAAGTGATATTTATTGTTAGAAAATCAAACAAAATATACAATGTTGTTGGGTTGATGCATTCTTGGTTGATATTAATGATGGAGTTGGTTATTATAGTGTTTTTATGTATATTTCTGTTTCCATTTTATACAGTTTTTGATCTTGAAAAGTAATAAATGCAGTGAATGAAAGTTAATGATGGTCTTAATGAAAGTATAAATTGTGAGAATGTTCTATGTTGTGGTCTAAACTGAACTTAATGTATGTAGGTGATCTTGATTGCATTTCTGGTTCTTTGATTGGTATAAAAAGAGAGAAAATTGAAGATATCTATGATTTGTACAGAAGACACTCTCTAAAAGTGGGATTTAGTGTTAGAAAATCAAACACGAAATACAATGTTGCTGGTTTGTTGGTTTATAGAATGTTGGTTTGTGCATGTCAAGGAGTTCGAAGTGAAAATGAATCTGCAAAGATAAAAAAACATAACATTAGGACAAATTGTAAAACATGTTTGAAGTCTAACTTTAAATCTAATGATAGGGTTTATGAAGTTACAGAACATGTTTTAGATCACAACCATCCACTCTGTAGACAAGAACTAAGTTACATGCATCGGTCTAACAGAAAAATTAGTACTGAAGATGCAACCATTATTGAAGATATGGTGTCACCTGGATTGAGACCCACTGATGTATTTAGGTATATAGCACAAGAAGCAGGGGGTGATGAATGGTTGGTCATACAAAAAAAGACCAACTAAATTTTGTCAATCGGTTGAAAATTTTAGCTATTGAAGGAGGGGATGCACAAACACTCATGGATATATTAGAAGACCAGGCTGCTGAACAACCTGACTTCTTTTATAGGGTTAGATTAGATGAAGATGGCAAATTAAGTAATGTTTTTTGGAGGGATTCTATGATGAAAGATGATTACATGATTTTTGGAGATGTTATGGTATTTGACACCACATATAGAACAAACAAGTATAACTTGATATGTGCTCCATTTGTTGGTGTCAATAATCACCATAAGAATGTTATGTTTGCATGTGCATTCCTATCAAATGAGAAGCTTGAAACATTTGTATGCTTATTTGAGACTTTCAAGAAATGCATGGGTGGTCGAACTCCTTCATCTCTGTTGACAGATCAAGATTTGGCAATGACAAAAGCAATCGAAAAGGTCTTTCCACAAACAAGACATATGCTGTGCATTTGGCATTTATACCAAAATGCACAAGCACACATTTGGGCAAGCTGAAAAGTGATAAAAATTTGGTGATGCATTTCAGAAATGCATAACAGGTTGCAAAAGTGCAGATGAATTTGAGCAGTTTTGGAGCAAAATGGTTACAGAACATAAATTGGAGAACAACTCATGGATTCAAAGGCTCTATGATTTGAGAGAAAAGTGGTCAAATGCATTCAACAAAGAATACTTCTCTGCAGGGACTTTATCATCATAGCGCAGTGAAAGTACTAACCAATATTTGAGCTTCAAAGCAAAGAAAACAACAAGCTTGACCGACTTCTATGAAATATTCAAGCAGACAATCAAGCGTTGGAGAAGCTCCGAATTGAATGACGAGTTCCAATGTTCAAGAGCACAACCTGCCTCCTCATTACCCATGAATGGAATGATCAAACATGCTGCTGAGGTATACACACTTACCCTTTTCAAAGACTTTGATAATCAGTTCATGAAATGTCTATTTCAATCATCTTCTCTTTTAAGCGATGAATATGATTTCAAGCTATATGAAGTCAGTGATGTTGAGGGTAGTTACCAAGTCAGTTATTATGCAGTAGATCATCTGGTAACTTGTAACTGCAAGATGTTTGAGGAATGCGGAATATTGTGTAGTCATTGTTTGAGGATATTACACATTCATTCCATAAACACAATACCAAATTGTTACATAAACAAAAGGTGGACTGAAAGTGCAAAAGAAGCTCTATGGGATAAAAGTTCTGACCAGCAAAGTACAAGTGTTTGATCTTGGAGGCATGAAATGATGAGATACTACTTGAATGTGATTCTACATGTGCAGGAAAATGAAAAGTCAAGGAGAATCTTTGAAGATGGTTTGCAATCTACAAAATCAGCAGCAATTGCAGAGTTGAATACTGCATTAACTGAAATAAATGAAAGTGAAGAGGATGTCGGATCATCTGTATCGGGTGTTAGTGTGAAAGATCCTTTAAAATCAGTGAACAAGGGCAGGAAGAAAAGAATAAAAGGACAGATTGAAAGAAATAAAAGGAAGAAAAGGAAGAGTTCAGGGGAATCAAATTCAATTAGGCCAAACGAGTTTGGTTCTAAAACTCCAAATCCACATTTATTCTAGAAAAGGTGGACTGAAATTCAGTCAATGAGTTCAGGTATAATTATTGATATTTTGCTTCATATATTCATTAAGAATATGTTTTTTATATACTAATTTAACTTAACTATAATGTGCAGGGGACTGATCTTACAGCTACAAGAAATCAAGATTGAAAGCAAAGTCTATTTAATGATGTATTAGGAAGATTAACTATTTTTGTATTCAGTTGGAAAATCTCAAATTTTATTGCACTTTCATATTTTTATTGTTAAACAAGATTCATGTATTAATTTAATTATTGAACAGGAACTAATGGTCAACTTACCTATTTTTCTGTTTTCATTTTATGTAGTAATGATTTTGATGATGAAAAGTAATAATCTTTAAGAAGAAATGTAATGTTTATAAATAATTATATTTCATCACGACAATATTTACTTTTGAACATGACAAATTTTACTTGAGAGTTGGTATATTATGAGACCAGTCTATTACTACCAAACGAGTTACTATTTATTTTTTAAATCCCAATATTTCTTTTTTCAAATCTTAATATTTTTTTTATTTAATTTTGCTTAAATTTTAGAACTAAACATATGACTGCGATTTTACGACTCCGCCTTCGGCTCAGAGTTTAGGGCTTCGCCTTCGGCTCTAAGATTACGGCTCCGCCTTCGGCTCCGATTTTACGGCTCCACCTTGACTCCGATTACTAATATAAAGATAATCGTCGGGAAACAATTTAGATTTTTTCGGCTCGCTCAGAGGCATTCGGCTCCCTTCGCTCGAATCTTGACAAAAGAAGATGCGGCAAACAAGAAAACAAAGAGCCAAACAAAAATAAAAAATAAAAAGAGAAAAAACAATCTGAATAAAAGTACCGCATGTGGGGGAGGGGGGGAGGGGGACGAGCCGTACATGGATGCTTGTGCATGTAATCCATAGATCGGATTTGCCAACCGGTCTCACGCAAGTTTGTCTTTAATAAAAATATATATTGTTTCCAAATTAGTTATAATATAAAGATAATAGTAGTAGAAAAAAATTGGATTGTCCGAATAACTAAAACGTTAAAGTAATTATTAACATTAAAAAAGTAAATATTGTTACTATGAAATGTAATGTTTATAAACTATTACATTTCATCACGACAATATTTACTTTTGAACATGATAAATTGTACTTGAGAGTTGTTATATTATGAGAGCACTATCTTACTACCAAACGAGTTACTATTTGTTTTTTAATTCCCACTATTTTGTTTTCAAATCTTAATACTTTTTTATATAAATTTGGCTCAAATTTTAGAACTAAACATTTGACTCAAATTTTACGACTCCGCTTTCGGCTGAGAGTTTAGGGCTCCGAATTTACGGCTGAGCCTTCGGCTCCGAGTTTATGGCTCCGCCTTCGGCTCGATTTTACGGCTCCGCCTTCACTTCGATTACTAATATAAGGATAATCGTCGGACAATAATTTGGATTTTTTAGGCTCGCTCCGAGGCCTTCGGCTCCCCTCGCTCGAATCTTGACAAGAGAAGATGCGGCAAACAAAAATAAAAATAAAAAGAGAAAAAAAATTCTTGAATTAAAAAAAATCTGAATAAAAATGCCGCATGGGTGGGATGAGTCATACGTGCATGCGTGCACATGTAATTCATAGATCGGATGCACCAATCTCTGATAGGAGACCGGTCTCACGCAAGTTTGTCTTTAATAAAATTTGAAAGTAATTTTTCACGTTTAAAAAAGTAAATATTGTCATTAAGAAATGTAATCTTTAACAATAAGTACATTTCAGCAAAACAATGTTCACTTTTATGCATGGCAAGTTATACTTTTAGTTTAATGTTAAAGTAATTATCGTCGTTCAAAAAGTATAAATTGTCACTACGAAATGTAATGTTTATAAATAATTACTTTTAAAAACATAAATATTTACATTTGAATATGACAATTTATACTTTTGGTTAAAATAATTTTTAATGAATCAAAAAAGTTAGTTTTTGTGTTGAAGTGTGTATTATTTGAAAACAATAAATTATTTGCACACAATAAAAATTATAATTTACGACCCGCCTTCGGCCCCGAGTTTACGACTCTGCCTTTGGCTACGATTTAACTAATATAAGGATAATCATCGAAAAATAATTTAGATTTTTTCAGCTCGCTCCGAGGCCTTCGACTCCCCTCGCTCGGATCTTGAACAAAGAAGATGGGGCAAACAAGAAAACGAAGAGGTAAACAAAAATAAAAAATAAAAATGAAAAAAAAAACCATTGAATTAAAAATATATATATGAAAAAAATAGCGCATGGGGTGGATGAGCAGTACGTGGATACGTGCGCATGTAATCTATAGATCGGATGCGCCAGTCTCTATCAGGAGACCGGTCTCACGAAAGTTCATCTTTAATAAAAGTTAAAAGTATTTTTTCTTGTTAGAAAAAGTAAATACTGTCATTAAGAGATTTAATATTTAACAATAAGTACATTTCATCACAACAATTTCAACTTTTATACATGACAAGTTGTACTTTCAATTTAACGTTAAAGTAATTATCGTCGTGCAAAAAGTTAAATTTGTCATTACGAAACGTAATGTTTATAAATAATTACTTTTAATAAGAAAAATATCTACATTTGAATATGACAATTTATACTGTTGGTTAAACGTTAAAATAATTTTTAAGAAATCATAAAAGTTTATTTTTGTAACAAAGTGTGTGTTATTTGCATAAAATAAATTGCACTTTTATTAAATTATTATATTATAAAATAGGATTGCAAGCCAACGAGCAACAATTCGAAGAAATATTCTAACCAAGCGGAAAATTTCACGTGTTAGCTTATTGTGGGAGTTTTGAAAAGATATCGGATGATCTATTATAATATTAAGCGACTATATTATAACCTCAAATGACGAAGTTTTACACAATAAGAATTCGAAATGACAAAATTAATTATAGTCATACAGAAGTAATATTTCAAACTATTACTTCTGTGAAGTGTTATACATACTTTTGTTTACAGCAAATTATACTTTTGTTATTTGTTGCGTAAATCACAACACAAAGCATAAAATAAATCTAACTACACCTAACACATCATTTAATCAACAACAAATAGAATCATGTTCACAAAAAAAAATGAAATTTCACAAATAAATTTAAACAAACAGTCTACACAAATTCATATAAACAAAAATACTAAGAGAGAAAGCCATCACATCACATAAAAATCAACAATATTTTCATGACAAATTATGTTGTTCAAATATAAAATCCACCATACATATAACCAGTTCAACATAACTAACAAAATAAACAGTATTCAATGGATGGTTGTACACAACAAATTTAATGTATTTAAATGCCAAAAACAGCAGATTAGTACCAACCCAAAGATGACATATTCAAAACATCTCATTTCAACCTCTTAGCAAATCGAAGAACCTCAGACAACACTTCTTGTTGGCATTTGTTGACACAAGACAAGACAATCCTCAAGCAATAAAGAACTCTAAGCTTTTTCCTTTCAACAACCTTAAAAAAAACAGAGTAAAAAAAACTTAAAAACTGCCAAGTTCAGAAATAAAGATAACACAATGTATTAGTCATTTGTAAATTTGAATGAAAATAAAGAAATAGAAAATATCAAACCTGAGCCAAATCTTCATGCATGTAAGGGATGCCATCAAAATGTTCCATGTGATGCATGAGAAAAACACCACAGTCAATGTTCATCTTGTCACTTCTCCATGCGAATGGAACTTCTTCAAAAGTAAACGATGAAAAATCTGCAGCTCTTGGATGATTCATATCACGGAGAAACACAGAAAACTGATCTTTCTGTATAAGAACAGAAACAATTTTTGATGATGTAATTATTATATAAAAGTATAGTAGATGAGATATTTATAAACATAAAAATATACCGAATGTTGAGCGTTGAAATAGAACTTCCTCGTGGCAGTTGATAATATGGAAGACTGATACTTGATGAACTTGTTCGGCAGTATAGACCAACAATCAATCACATTAGAATCAAGGAAACAACCATCATTCAGAGATTTCATGGATTGGAAGTTCAAATAGAACTTCCAACAATAAAGATCATGACTAAATACATTAATCCTGAAAATCAATATTAATAGTTAATAAGAAAGTATAAATATAATAGGAAAAAATAAAATAAATGTATATGAAGAAGGAAATAAGGAGAAATACATACGTCTTGACAGTAGTACGATGATCATGAAAACAGAAGTCCGCAATGTCCTTTTCAATCTTAGAAATGTCCTTAAAGTGCCTGGCATTATTGATCATGAATCTAGCCTTGAATGTAGATTTCCCACAAGGCCATTCAATACTAAAATTCAATACCATGGGATCAATAACAGGTAAACTAGGGACAACAAATCATAAAGTAATATTTATAAAAAATTGAGAATAGAAGTATTACATTGCAATTAAAAAAACAACATAAACTGAATTACAATATAAATTTATGAAGCATACTAGTATCTGCATTGCATTTCCTATAATGCGGCAAAACTTGCTCATAAACTGTAATACCCCAGATATTTTCTTCCGACGAGAAATAAAAATTTAATTATTAATTAAGGCTTTGCACGCCTAAGTTAAGGATTTTGATTCTAAGACTAACGGTGAAATCCGTTTCTGAAATAAATTCCAGAAGTCGGTTGAACGACTACTGTATTAGGGTTTTCGCATCTAATAGAATTTTCGTTCGAAAACTCAGATCGAAAAACCGTCTGACTTTACTTTCACTTATTTTGCGATATGAGTAAGTTAGTAAAAATCAGTTTTATTTATTTTTCCGGACGAAATTTGGACTGTGAGGTCCCGAGTTTTTATCGGATTTTGGAAAACGAATTGTCCTTTCCGAGTAAGTGATTTATTTCCAATCTAATGGTCAAATTAGATTTCGTCAAAAACGTAACCGTCTAAGAAAACAATTTCTCAATTTATATACGTCGTATTAGACCCGTAAAATGCGATATTTTCGACAAAAATATCCCTTTAAACCGCCACCTACACCCATGACTCACCTTGTTAGATATTTTCTACTTTATAACTTAACACCTCACCACTTTCTTCCCTTATCTCTCCCCTCTTTATCCGCCACCTCTCCTCTCTCATTTCTCTCTCTCTTTTTCTTCATTCCTCCATTGAAGCTCCCAAGTTCTTCAAGCATTCAAGTTCGATAACTCAATCATCTTCCGATCAATATTAATTCCGAGTTCATAATCGTTAAGGTAAGAGTTTCCTCTATAGTTTGAACCGTACAAAATTTCATTCCTTCAAGTCTTGTGATTTTCAAAAATTTCAAGTAGATATAGGATGATGTTGTAAGATTAATACATGTTATTTCATGCCTAAGATTGGATTTCTATGGTTAGAATTAGATAAAAATCATCCCCCTTAATAACATGCTATGACCGAAATTTTTATGATAATTGTAGGTGAAGTTAAGTTCGATTTTTAGATGATTGGTTTGTGAATTTGTGTTCTATGTATTGTTAGATTGATGTGGGAATTAATTGAGAATTTTCTAAAAATAGAAACCAAAATGTAAGAGAGAAAGAAGTAGGGATTTGATGTAGTAATTGTTATGATTTGGATGATGTAATATGATAAATGAGATGTAGTAAGTGTGTAGATGAACATATAATTTTATTGGATTTTTCTAAAAATAAAATAGAAATCGTAAGAGACGAAGAACCGACGATAAGTTGAGATTCGATAATAATTTGAGTATATGGTTTTCATATTAGTAAATCTTAGTAGTTGTTGTTGATAATCGGAAAGTTTGAGCAAAATCGGAGAATGTTGAATTTTTAATAAGAGACGAAGAATCGACGATAAGTTGAGATTGGATAATGATATAGGTTTATGGTTTGAATATTCGCTAATCTTAGTAGTTAAGGAACGTTATTGGAAAGTTTGAACGAATTCTAAGAAAGTTGAAATTTTGGTAAGAGACGAGAAATCGAGTCTAATTGTCGATAGGAAAGTCGAATAAGGAAACCAATCGGATATTAGTGTTTAGCGTTGATAAACGAACAAGTTTGTAGTTGGTAATTTTTCCATTCGAGATATGAGATGATATAAGTTATAATTTGTAAACTAGAAATTGAAGAAAGAAAGTGAATTTGAATTGAAATGGTTTAGTAATTGGATTAGTTAAGAGACGAGGAAGTATACGTCGTGTTTTTAATCGAGAAATATGAAGGAGTTCGACATGAAAGATTACGCGTATTGACTGCCTTGACACTGAAATTTCGTGAGTATAAAAGTGGTATAGCATTTGTCGAACCTAGGGAGTCGTGCGTTGAGTTGTACGAGCACCTAGGGTTTTCACTCAGACTGTTTTGCGATACGTTACGGAAACTGTCATAACTTTTAGCTCGCTTAACGAAATCGAAATCCGTAAATTGGAAAGTAAACTAGACATCCGTAGATTTCTTTTGGTACCAAATTTATCCCCTGTTTCGCAGAAATCTGTTCTATATGAGCTCCAGAGTTACTGCCTTGTGCAGAAATTTTCCGAAACCTAATTTCTTAAGTTGAATTCTTTTTAACTTCGTTCCTTGTGAACTTCTAAGTCGTTATAAGTTATCGACTTCCGTTTTTAACTAACCTAAGAGTCGAGTAAGGAACCAAGTTAGTTCTAAACGAGAAATGTTCGAGTCTCGTTTCTTAATAATCAAAAGAGATTAGTTAAAGTGCAAAGGCCTAAAAGTCTTAAACCGAATTCGATTTTCTATTTCTTTTATCGTTTACGACTAAGTACTAAAGTGTGATTCTTTACGTTCAAAGGAGGAAGTAGAGTTTAGAAGATAGGAGGACGAAAGACAGAAGACGGAAGCTTTAGTTGTTCTGTAAATCGCCTAAGGTGGGCTTTTCTATATATCAAATCAAATGACCGATGCTTGAAAATGTTTACTTATCGCTTTATAACTGTGTTTTAAAGTGATTATCAAGGCATGAAAATACTTTGTTTTATGTAAGTTCTTTTGTGCCTTTCTGAGTTAGCCAAAGGGGGTTAACTAATCGATCGGACCGCTGAGTTAGCCGTAAGGGTTTTCCAGGGTTTAGTGTACACGGTAACCGGTGTGTGTGGTACTCTATTGAGGGGTAGCCAGCCACGGTGAATAGAACGTGCGCGGGAGAAGTATACTCTCCCCCGGCGTTGAAACAGAAGTTGGGCAAGTTGAACGTAACATCTGTAAAGGCTTGCGCAAGTTATTGTGAAAAGAAAGAAAATGTTTAGTAGGCACGGGCATTTGACGAAAAACCCCGATGCGTTACTTTTAAGATGCCTGATTAACCTATAATTATGATATGTTTTCGGCAATGTGCCCACTAAGTATGTTTATACTTAGCCCTGCATATGTTTTATAAATGTGCAGGTTGAGTGACGGGAGCGGCGGAGGTTTAGTAGAAGGATGTGAATAGAGAAGTACAGTAGTGTTCTAGTTCTACGTTTTCCGCTGCCAAACTCTTTTTGTGTCAATGTATATCTTGTGGTCTAAAGTCCCGTACTTTGAACTTAGTTTTCTTTTGAGAACAACTTTGTCGAGTGATCCTTCAAGGTCGACTCGTTTCCTTTTTAATAAAGTCTTTCATAGATATCAGTTGTTGTTCAGTTATTGTGTTTATTTATTTTATTCCTCCTTCTTCCCTGCTTCTTTAATCCAATCCCTAGTCGCACCTTGGCTTTGCCGTCCCTCGGGATTTGGGGCTGTGACATAAACACGACAAACAGACACATCTTCATGTGCAACAGAAACTGAATCAATAATCTTTGCAATTTTTTCAAAGTCAATGTCATCAACTTCACTTTCATCTGCAATTTAAGGTTCAAGGAACATCATAGCTAATTTTAAAAAATCATATAAATATAAATTGAAAACAATAATATAAAAAATAAGTTGAAAAAATAAGTTGAAAGTTAGGAGCACAAACTGTGATCATCATTCTTCGATATTTCTTCACACTTCTCATGAATTTCAGTTTAAATGGAGTGATCAACTGTAATAAAAGAAATTCATATCAATAATATAAATTAAAACAAATATTACAAAACGTAATAAAGAAGCATAAAAAAAATACCAATCGGAGGAACAGGACACTCTGAATCAGAGGAGGAAGATGAATAATCGCTGAGAAGTTCAAAACTGTCATCCTTTTCTTCTTGTTCTTCACCTTTTTCTTTTCCTGATCAACATCTGGATGTTGATCATCAACAACATAATGAGTCTGAACATCCTCAACATCTCCTGTTGAAAAAAGATGTAAAAATAAATTCATAGATAAATAAGAAACACAAAAATTGAAAAAAATACAATATCAACTTACTTGTCAAACATTCTTCAGTATTTGTGTTAAGATCCTCAACCAACACCTCATCGACAAGTGCTGGTTTTGCAGACTGCACATGAGGAATCTCAGATGTCTCATTATCATTCTTCATCATCTTCTCCTTCCTTACATTCTCCAGCTGGGCAACCAATTCATCGCAGATTCTGAGCGTTTCATCATTCCAATATGGATCTTTATCACAAGAGTAAGAAGTTGCAAACGAGCCAGCTACTCCAAACTGAGTATTTTCCTGAGAATTCTCTCTCTTCAATGCTTCAATTCTCTCCTTGTGCTTGTAAACAACAACATTTATATCATGCTGCAAGATCAAAAATGATTTTTGCAAGTCCTACAGATGTGAAGGAAGTAATTAAGTTAAATATAAAAAGTATAGAAATAAAAGCAGAATTATTAGAAAAGTAAATAAACTTACATTGTTTGAAATGAAGCTGATTTCTTTGTCAGATTTCTCACCAAGAGGAATCTTGTACATAATATAGTCAGGAGGAATTTCTGGAGCAACATCTTCATCATCATCACGAACTGGATCTTCTTTCATAAAAACATCTGGCCTTCTATCAACAACATGCTCGTCTACTCTAACATGAGAACCACCTAAAAGCCAATCGCCACTACCAAAATCACTATTACTACTGCACTCATCCTTAATTCTAGTGTTAAATTTTGTACTTGTCCAATGCCTTATAAGTGGCTAGGTGTAAGACTCAGAAATACCTTTCCACTAGAATTGGTGAAAATAAAGCAATGGAAGAACCAACAAACACCCACTTATCGCACTATAACGACTCAATTTATAAGAATCTAGTGCTTTACAAAGTTTGTCAAGAACAAATGAACACCAATCGAGATTTGGAATGTTACCAACATTGAAAAGAGACTTACAAAGACTGAAATCAATAGAAGTATTTGCAGTAGGGCCAAGAAATGTAGAAAAGTCATAAAGGATGAACAATATGACAAAGTTATCACCCCCATCTCTGAATCTAGCATCATTTTGATTGGACAACAAATCATAGATTGACTTGTGGGTAACTGAACCTACCAAACCAAATCTTCGCTTAAAATTTTCAGTCGAAACAGAACCCGATTCATCATTCCTCTCATAAGAAACAACCTTACAATCACCATTAACAGGCCTAGGTAAAAGAAATAAATCTTGGATATCTGGAGGCCTAACAACAAGATGTGCCCACCCTTAAATCTAATTACACGAGAAATAGGGTTAAAATTTTCAACAAACCACATCACATTACTCCACCCCATATATTTTCAGTCAGTCATAAACAAAATACCGCCAAAACCTACTCGTCTAATTGATTCTTTCTGTTGATCATTCAACACTAAAATCAAGACACATAATTTTGCCAGTTTTGTTTTAATATGATAGCTGCAAAAAAAAAAAAACAATGTAGACATCAAACATATGAAGATGCTCTATAAAATAAAATCAACAAAACATACTGAAAATTACAAATGATTAAAACAATATATACCTTTCTTCTTTGATAACAACTTGCACCTCTTCTTTCCTTTTGATTACAACATCAGATTCCCTCTTCCGCTTACTAAACACACTACACAAAATATTGAAAATATATATATATATATATATATATATACTTTGATACAAATATAGAAATAATTACTTAGCACGAGGACTGGTCCTGGAGGAAGATAATACAATCTCTTTCCCCTTAGTAGATCTCTTCTTCACCATGATATCAAATCTGTAAAGGTAATTACAATAAAAGGCATGATAAATAAAAATCTATATATCACTTTATATGAATCAGAAATGATACTTTATCTCAGAGGGAAAATTACTTTTACTTCATATAAGTGATACTTTTGATAACATAGATTACTAAACTGAGGACTAATGAAAGTGCAAATTTAAACAAACATGTTTGAATCAAACAGAGTAAAAACACAAAAAAACACAATCACAGATAGAAATTATAATTTACTTCATAACAGAGCATACTTTTATTCATTATAAGTACTAATCTTCATAATAAAATTTTACGAAACTCCAAAATCATGAAAATATAAACTAAAACACACATGTTTGAAGGGAAAAGAGCACAAAAACTACAAAAAAACAGTCACAGAAACAAATTATACATTTCATCACAGCAACGTTTACTTTCAGTAAATATGAGTATTACTTTTGAGAATCAGACAAGATAATGGATAATAACTCCAAACAAACAACAAGATAGTTCACAAATGAAGATCAAGTTATAAGTTCAAAGAATAAAAAACCCAAAATCTAAAATCAGATTAAAATAAAATGTAATATTTGAAATTGAAAAAAACCAAACACAATAACGGCAAAATCGAAGGCGAAGAACGACCTAGAAGCGCAAAGGGACACAAATTTAATTGCAAATAGTAAGAAATACAGTTTCCAGAAATACAAAAGTAAAAAGAAACAATGACAAAGTATAAAAAACAAACACAATAACGAAGACAATCGAGAATCAGAAAATAACGCAAAGGGAAAATGCAGAACTCTTGTAGATCGGAAAATAGAGAATCAGAAACTTGTAAATCGGAGGAAAATCGAGAGAAAATAACGAAGACATTCACGTTGAAAACTAGGGTTCGAACAAACCTTGAGACGATGCCGGAATTGAACAACTACAAATAAAAAGGAACCATAGATGATGACTGGAAACGTAGAAACAATGAGAAATCGGCGGAGAATCGACGGAGAATCGGTGGAGAATCGGAGAGAAAATAGAGAAGAAGGAGAAAAGAAGAGAGGAGGCGGAGAACGAAAGAAAAACCTAGAAAATTTTTCTAAGAAAAAAATAGAAAATATCTTATATATTTTATGGAGCGGGTCGGGTTCTGAGTCGGGCCAACCGAATAAGAACCGATTGCATAGAATGCAACCATGTGCAGAGAAGTTTTTGTGATGTTCTAAATATGGTGCATGTGGGGAGTAACAAGTTTGGCTTATGATTTACAAGCCAACTGTTTTTCTACTTTAGCTACATAAGAGGTCGGTCTGATTTTTGATAAGATAAGATTAACGCTTTTGTTTATCCTTCTTTTTCTTCGAAGGAGGTGGTTGATTGACGATAGTAAACTATTGATTGGTTTGGTTTAGGGGAATAATCTAATAGTGACACTTGACAACAGTATTTTAATTTCCACCTCCATGTGTCGTCTCTCTCCTTTTGTCCCTTTTATTTTCAACAATTTTATCAACACATATTGCATATTAGTATTACGTTATAATTATAATAATACCCATTCAATTCAACATGATTGATAAAATAAAATAGAATTGAAAGTAAAAAGTAATCCAAGTAGAATTTGACAGATCAAATTTGTGTGACTAAGTGTCACATATTTCATTTGATTGGGCTTGGTCTGTGGTCGCCCATGGCCCCATGCATAGTTGCCTCTCAACGATTTTAATCTATTTTCTTCTTATACACCTTATTAATTACAGAGCTCAGCGCGTCAAATTAATTAATAATTGATGGTAAATAAATAACGATGAAAAACGCTGTTTTTAATAAATTAATAATCAAATTTAAATTAAGACTTCAACGCGGTGGACTTAACCGTCTCGAGAGAGCATTAAACACCTACTGCTAGATCAATACATGCACACAAAAACTTTAATCCTTTGAAACCTCAAGATATTTTAAAGAATCTATTCGAATTTTTAAATTTGGATAAGGATATCAATCGGTTAACCCGTTCGGTTTTCAGGCCAACCATATCGATCTCAGGCTATTTTTCGTTCGGGTAAATCGGGCTAAATTTTTTTTTTTTGGGCTACAAATTATTGACCCTAATTCTAACTCTTCGATTTTCGGGCTAGCCCGTCAGGCCAAGAGATTTATGATATAATAAATATATGTATATCTATTTTTTATAACCATTTATTTTATAGCAAAAAAAAAGTGTTTTCTTATTAAAAAAAATTGGGTCATATTAAATGCATATATAATTGTAATTTCATAATTTGGTATATATATTTTTTTATAAAATTAATGTTAATTCATAATTTTTTAGTCATAATATATATGATGAGTACAAAAATTACAAATGAAAAATCAAAACAATATTCGAAAAAAAATACTTATAATTGAAGTTATAAACAAAGTAATGAAATGTAACAACTAAGTGATAAAGAATTTCGGTTATTGGGCCAACCCACTCGATTTTCGGGATAGCTCTATCGGGCTCGGGTTTATTTCGGTTCGGTACAATCGGGATAAATTTTTTCCAGGCTCAAAATTTTCGGCCCTAACACTCATCGGATTCGGTTCCATTCGGGTCAACTCGCGGGTTTTGGGCTAAATTGACATCCCTAATTTAGGACATGACTTAATTGATTAATTTCTTTTAACTCAATTGATTAATTTCTTTGGTAATGCACAAATGGTGGAATTTATTATGTGAACAAATCTGAATTGTTAGCAGCGCAGCGCAGAAATTCCGAAATCACATGCCACCCGCAACCAGCTTCCTCTATCCCTGCTGCATCCTTTCGCCTAAACGATAAGAAACACTGCTCTGGCTCTTCTCTTTAATCTCATCTCTCTCTTTTTCTTTTTAACACTCCAATTCCATCTGGCCCTCCGCTTCTTTTCATATTTAGTAATTCCGCCAGAACATTTAATCGGGCATACATATTAAGAAAATAAGTCGTTTATAATAATATTGAAAAGATAAAGTAATTTTTTAAAGATATTTTTGTCATACTCTCTCCGTCCATGAATCATATCCACACTTAGGTTCTGACACGGAAAATAAGAAAGCTGATAAAGTTGTTTTGAGTGGAAATAAAGTTGTTGTGATGACCAAAAAGTAGGAATAAAGTTGTTGTGAGGTGGGACCACCAATGACCAAGGATAGTAAATAAAGGAAAAATAAGAGGGTATGGTTGTATAAAAAGGTAAGTATGGATTTAATTCATGGACAAAAAAATATGGGTAAGTAGGGATTTGATTCGTGGACGGAGGGAGTATCAAATAAGAAAGAAAATCAAGTTAATTGTTTTTTAGTAGCATATATAGTAATTTATGAATTATTCTAGGGTATTTATTTTATGAATCATTTTCATTTTAAAAAAGAGAGTTAATGAAATGATACGTCGTAAAATAGACTCAACGAAAAAATAAGAAGGAAGTAGTGTATTATTTTTGGAGGTGTGTTTTGGTGAGTCGGTTGTATCGTATACAAGCATTTTTTGTCCTATTATAGCACACCATATTTGACTTTTCAACATTACTATTCACGTCGGTTACTGTTCACCCGACGCGCCAATTATTGTTCATCGCTCCACGCGCGGTACTATTCATGTTATTGTTCTTTTCTTTTCTTTTTTTCCTTCCTTTCCAGGTTACTGTTTTAACAGTTTTTTTTTAATTACATATTTTATTTTTCAGCTTTTTTTTTAATATTTTTCAGTTTTTTTGATTTTATATTTTTTAGTTTTTTTTCCAGATTTTTTTATTTCCAAATTGTTTAGTAAACATTGTCATTACGAAATGTAAAGTTTCACAATCATTACATTTCGTCACGACAATGTCTACTTTTCAATACAACAAGTTCTACTTTTTAGTCGAACGTTAAAGTAATTATTGTAGTTGGAAAAAGTAAACGTTTTCACTAAGAAACGTAAAGTTTCACAATCATTACATTTCGCCACAATGTCTACTTTTTAATACGAAAAGTTCTAGTTTTTAGTCGAACGTTAAAATAATTATTGTCGCTGGAAAAAATAAATTTTTTCACTAAGAAACGTAATGTTTCACAATCATTACATTTCGTCACGACAATGTCTACATTTTAATACGACAAGTTCTACTTTTAGTCAAACGTTAAAGTAATTATTGTCGTTGGAAAAAGTAAACTTTTTCACTAAGAAACGTAATGTTTAACAATCTACTTTTTAATACAACAAGTTCTACTTTTAGTTGAATATTAAAGTAATTATTGTCGTTGGAAAAAATAAACTTTTTTCACTAAGAAATGTCATGTTCCACAATCATTACATTTTGTCACGACAATGTTGAAAAAAACGAAGATGAAATAAAATAAAGAAAATGTGGAAAATAACAAAAAAATGAAAAAAAAGAAACAAAATCTGAAAAATTAAAAAAAAAAAAGAGGGAAAAAAGGAAAATAAAATAAATTAATTAAAAAAGAAAATAGAAAAAGAAAGAAAAATAAATATGGAAATAAAAAAACAAGAAAAAGGAAATCTATAAAGGAAGGAAGGAAAAAAAAAATGTGAATAGTGTGTGAACAGTACTGCGCGTGCGCGGTTACTGTTCACGCGCGTGTGATGAACAGTAATTCGAGTGTAAATAGTGTTGGTTGAAAAGTAAAAAATAATATGCTATAATAAGACAAAAAAAAATAAATTTATAGTATACCACCCATGCACCAAAACAATTTTCTTATTTTTGGCAGAAAGAGAATGTACCACACATTTTTGCGCATGAAAACGTCAACCTTTCTTCCTTTTAGGATTCTTTTCAAGCTTTTATTGTCGAGTTCAAACGCCACCTCGACGCTCTATTTTGTCTCATTCACTGCCGACAGTAACAATCTAATACTCCATAAAACTCACCATATCATCTCTAAGAAACTCGCGACAAATCTTTCTTATTAATCCAAGAATGTTAACTTCTTAAGGTGCATGGTGTGATACGTATAGTATCCTATATTATTTACAGTATTTTATATTTGAAATGTAGCCAAATTTGAGTCCATTAGAGCTTTGTTTAATTCGTTTGAGGTTTTTGTACGACCATGATTTCCCAACGTGAAATCATATCGATAAGGTAGTATTATTTCGAGAGAGTTTATGTACAACCCCTATACTCCAATTTCGTAACAGGTGTTTGAAATTGAATAATACTCCCTCTATCCCGTTCAATATGTCTTACTTTCCTTTTTGGATGTCCCGTTCAATATGTCTCATTTCTTTTTAAGGAAATAATTAAGAAATCACTTTATTCACTTTATATCATTTCAAAATCACTTTATATCATTTTATGTCACTTCAAAAACACTTTATATACTACAAAAAAAGATAGTATATGTGACCACTTTTTGTAATGAATTTTTTTTCCGTAACATATGTAAAGCTTATGTGAGGGAATTCAAAGTCCTCACAAATTCAAAATATTAAAATTTAAATAAAGAAAAAGGAAAAGAAAAGAAAGTCAGCCTTTCAATCCCGTCAAATATCGCACTTTCATTTCTTTTTAGTTGGACACACGATTTCAAGTTAGAAAAAAGTAAAAGATAAAAGAAAAATCTGATTTTTCATCTCTTCACTGTTCATCTATATTCTTCGATTCCCCACCCCCAAATCTCTGATTTCTTTCTGAACTAAAATTGTTGATTTTTCTCTCTAAACTGATTCCGACCAGTCAAATTCTTAGAGAGCCGGTGAAGAATCAGATTCAATCGCCGCCAGATTTAGAATTCTACCGCCTAGGTTTCGCGCGCCCTCCGGCGATTTGGGCTTCTCTGATGGTAAAAATCCTTGCTCTGACTATTGCAATCTATCGACGCATCTCCTTTCTACATAGAATTTCTGATATGAGTCTACTTGGTTAAACGATATCAAATTCTGATCTAAGGTTTTGGTGAAATTGTATTCTTGTATATAATTCCTAACCCCCTTCTCCGTCTCTCATCTCTCATTCTCGCTTGCAACATGAATTCCATTTATCTCATGTTTTCTCGATCCTATTCGTATGTTTCATTCTCTCTGTCCATCAATTGATTTTGTATTTATTTTATTAATCTGGTGATGATTTATCATAAAATACCTTTTATATCCTGAGCTAACACTGTGCTGAATCTATATTTAATTATTATCATTATTATTACCATAATATAGAAGTATAGTTACGAAGAAACATTAGTTTCAAAACTGATATAAGTCAACTTTTGCTGAAGTTAATTCATAGCTGTGTCCAGATTAGAATTAGGAATTTTTTAAACTTATACGGAAGAGAAACTTGGTAAATTGCTAGTTACAAACTCAATTATGGAAATTCTGATAAAAAAAAACCTCAATAAGTGTCAAGTGCACTAAAATTTGATCAGATGAATTTCATGAAAGCGAACATATTAAGATCTTGGGAATTAGTTTTGATGCTTGTTTTTTTATCCCTGTCGTCCAATGAAGTTATCAGGCTTAATAGAATATGAATGTACGTGCTGATTTTTTCCCCCAAATTTGTAATAGTTGCACTATAGATATTTGGAGTTGTAGCTCAGAATCAGTTGTATTGTTTTGTCTTCTTTCTAACTTCTCTTATATTGGTTTTGAGTGGAAATCATTATTTTTGCTTTGCTTTATTTGAGTATAAGGACTTCTGCATCAGAATCATAAAGATGTTACAGAGAACTTGAGTGTGATGTAGGATCTTAGACTCTTTGAAAATGTTTGCTTATAATAGTAATTGAGCTCAGCAAATGCCACAAAAATAGGATATTAATAATGAATGAAGTGTGGCAGCCATTCCACAAAAGATATATTCAAGTGATTTAGGATATGAGTTTAGTACTATGTTATTTTGAGAAGATTAATTAATAAACACACACATGCATACATACATATATATGCAAGATTACCTTGTCTGGTTGCTTCAGTCTTCATGCTTCTGTACATATGATAATTTGCTCAAATCCATCTAGATTGTAAAGTAGATTTATTTTGATATTTTTCCTGGTTGTTTTGTTACGCAGCGAAGAAGAAGCAAAGAAAAAGATATATACTCTGTGTACAACAACGTATATCAAGTGTCCAACTCTAATCTGTGAAGAGTTCTCCAATAAAATCAAAGGTACTGCCTACTATCTCTATCCCAACCATTTAATCACACATCTGGAAAAACAACAATGCTTAGTCACTACAAGGAAATGGTTTGTCCATCTTGAATTTAATCAGCATAGACTCTTGCCTATCTTTCTCAAGCACCATTAAATATCGTTCTCTGTCATTTCTGAAAGACGGAAAAAAGTGACATCGAGTTCTTTAGAAAGACACACGTGAGCAAGGCAATGAGAGGAGAATTTGTCAATGCAGTTGCTGAATTGAAATATGTATGTTCTAAATATCACTTTTCTTAAATGAAGGTTTGCTGCTACTTTTATACTTCACTTATGATCTAATTCATGTATGTGTACAGAACGAGATGCTTGACATGAAAAAGAAAGTTGCAGATCAGGACAAAGAAACACTGCCACAATAGTAAAATCTATACTCGGGCACCGATCTGGTTATATAAAAGGAATGGGACATAAAGTGCAAGTGCTTCACAGTCGTGAATCAAATGTCTTTGCTGGCATTGATTTGAAGGAGAATGTTGGGAAATTTATTAAAGTTTTGATTGATTCCAAAACCAACTGACCCTAACTGAGTAGATGTTTGCCAGATCCTAATGTTTGTAGTTAGGCTCGCTATTTGAGCATTGTTAAAATTTTATCTTTACAGGACTCCAGCTGAAGATGGCAACAAGGCTTCACTCGGATAGAACATCAGGTGTAAGAAAAACACCTGAGCTTCAAGTCTCAGAACAACAGCTAAGTATTCAAAGGGAGAAGATGCAAGAGAACATCAGTTGTAAGAGAGACAACTGAGCGTTCGAAGCCAACTGATCAGATACAAGAAAGACAACTGAGCGTTCAAATTCAGAACATCAATTGTAGGACTCGAACTAAGAAGATCATTAGCATGAAGTTCAAGTCAGCTGAGAGTTCAACTGTTAGCATTCAGATAGAACATCAGCTGAAGAACAAGTCAGATGAAGATCGAAACTCTCAACCGACCATCCATTGTTGAAAGACTAATGTTGAGATTTGAAATTCAAATAAGGAAGTCACGTGAAGGTTTGACTCTCTGTCATTACCTCATTTGGCCCAACACAAGGTTGTCTCAGATGGAAAGCAGAAGCACTCAGTTGCCAAATCCGGAAAGTCTGTAGAGATGAGAGATAAGCCATCGCTTTCAAAGAACAGAGATCAACGGCTCATCCAATGGCTAGTTGATTATCTCCGCCTATAAATAGAGGCCTTCATTCATTCAAGAAGATATACGAGACAGACAAGTGCGAGAAGAGACCAAAGAGCGAAAGAAAGAACTAAATACTTCACACGAGCTGAACTGCATTTAATCTCTAAGAACATCATTAGTTGAGAGTTCTAGAGTGTTAGATTCTGTCTTAGTGTCTTTTGATCCAACCTTGAGAACATCACTAGTTGAGAGTTCGTAGAGTGTTAGATCATAGCTCACTTCTTGTTCGAGCTATTAGTTGGAAACCCACTTTCTCACACACCTGAAAAGGTTATTAGGACCCTACTCTTCCCGTAATTGAGTAGATAGGTTGATAAGTATCCGTAAACTTATCTGTAAGGTTGATAAGTACCCGTAAACTTATCTTAACGGTTGCAAAGCCCGCGTAAGCTTTGTGGTTTGTCCAGAAGAACTTGGACTGAGTTGTGTGGACTCACAACTCCCTGTGGACGTAGGAGTTATCTCTGAACCACGTAAATCTTTGTGTGTTGTGTTTATTATTCAGTTGTCTTATTGCATATTCAACTGACCAACTAACCAGCATACAAACTGCATTTTTCCATATCAACTGTCTTGGTTATTGACCAACCTTGCACTTAAGCGTGAGTAGATTTTTATACGAGTTAATTTCTACCACATTCCGCACAGCACTTCACTTCCAGCTGAGTATTTCTTACTCAGTTGTGATTCCAACTGAGTTGCATTACTCGGTTGTGTTATTTTTAGGGGATTGTTTTTAAAAGTCTTTACTGGTGTATTCCCCCCCCCCCCATACACCAGAACTCGTATCGGGACCATCAAGTGGTATCAGAGCAGTGGTTCAAAAGACTGCTGACTCTGTTTCACAAGGTGTGAATTCGAGGTGTTTTCTTCAGTGGTCAACTGAACAGATCTCTTTATCACGCTAGTGCATATCTGCTTGCATTTTTCTTCTATTGTTGTGTGCAGATGGATGCTAAAGACAAGATCGTGGTCATGTTTTCGGTTGTGAACTATACATCCTGGAGAACTCGGATGAAGAAGATCCTACTGTCAAAGCATCATCGAATGCAACAAGTACTCACATCCGGACCAATCATCATCAGAGAGAGAGTCACTCGCACTCCTACAAATCCCAATGATGGGGATGCAACTGAGGAGTTAGTGGAGAAAAAGCCAGAAGACTTCACTCCAGAGGAAGCTAAAGTGAGCCAGTTGGATATTTGGGCTCAGAGCACGATCATGTCCACAGTTGGACAAGACTATCTTCCTTGGATAGAAGAGTGTGACACCGCTAAGGAGATGTGGGATATCTTGGCATCTCTGAGTGAAGGAAGCGATGAAACAAAGGAAAACAAGTTCTCACATGCCTGTCAAGACTTTGACAACTTCTGTCTGAGAACTGATGAAACAATTGATCAGTTAGAGCTCCGGTTCATGGACATCATCAGAAGGATCCAGTCCATCCGAAGAGGATAATATACTTTGAGAGAAATCAACCTCAAAGTTTTACAAGCTCTACCAGCTGAGTGGGATACCTTCACCAATATCCATGAGAGCCGAGCTGACCTTGGTGAGATGGGGACTGAAAGATTGTTCTCAATTCTGAAGGGAAATGAGTACAAGGTGAACCGACGAAGGTCAACTCGGTCCTCGGTTCAAACGAGTCGACATGAGGATGTTGGTTCAGCCACAAAGTCAGTAGCACTCCGAGCTGACTATTCAAAGCCACGAACATCAAGGCCAACAAGATCAGCGGACACAGCTACGAAGGAGCCAAGCAGAGAAGAGCTGCAACAAAATATATATTCGCCCTGTCAAAGAAGCTAGCTGACATGGACACTCGATTCGGAAAATACAAGAGGTTCTACAAATCTAACTGAACTCGAGATAACTCAAAGCCTGTGAACAACGGTTGCTTTGAATGCGGCAAGGAGGGACCCTTCAAAGCTGATTGTCCAGACCTTTCTAAGAAAGAAAGAGAAGCGTTGAGGGCCAAGCAAACTGGAAAGAACAAGGCCATGATTGCAGAAGAAGCAGCTGACAACATGGACATTTTCACCGACACTGAAGATGAGGATGAGCTGACTTCCACCAACAACGCTATTGGTCAGGATCAATGCCTCATGGCACTTGGAACCGACCAGGATGATACTGAGGTACACTCTAGTCCTTCTAATTTAAATTCTTCCAATATTTCTAACATGCAGGAAAAACTGGATGAAGAGTTGGAACCCTCCTAGAGTGACTTTCAAGAACTCAGTGAGGAGCTACATCAGCAATCGGTTGAGTTTAAGAGTCTTCAAGTACAGTTCACCAAACTTGAAGAATCCTTAACCGAAAAGGACAATCTGATTAAGAGTCAAACTGAAGAGATTGATAATCTCAAAAATCAACTGAATGCGGCCAAACGAACTAATGCTCCAACCGATGAGGAGTTGAAGAAGCAAATCCAGGAGCAGCATGATCAGTTAAAAAAGCAAGAGACTCAGATCGACCAGCTGATAAAGAAGTCAGACGGACAGACCGAGCATATAGCGGTTCTCCTCAAAGAGTTGCAAACTGAGAAGGACAACTTGATAAAACTATATCAGTCATCCAAGATCATCGAGAATCTCATCAGTTACACCCGACAGATGGATGATGTGTCAGAACTCGGTTATGATATGATCAAGGATACTGGAATTCCTCCAGCAACCTTCATCAAAACTGTGGAGGTCAAGGTTGTCGAACCTAACACAGTTGAGTCTAAATCTCCCCAAATTAATCCAACCTCCACCTCTCAGCAAGCTCAACCGACCAAGGGAACCATAACTGAGAAAGGGAAAGGAGCAGTGGATGGAGAACAGAACATTCCATCGGTTGGGACATCAACCGAGGGGGAATGCTCCAAGAGTCAGAAGAGGAACCAGAGGCGTCGGAGACACAATCGAAACCAAACTCAGAACCGACCACTGAACCGACCTCAGAGCCAACATCAGAAAGAATGGAACCGACCGCAGAATCGACAAGGATCCAATCATCTGAATCAATAGCGGTTCCATCATCAGTTCAACCAGAGGTTCCAACCGAGTCAATCAATGAGGAACAGTTCGAACAACTGGAGATATTCATGCCACAACTTGAACCAACAATAGGGCATGAACAGCTATCATCGACAGTCAGGAAGATGGAATCAAAATCAGCCACGAAGTTTCCAACATGGCGTCCGACCTCATAGACAAATCCAACAGGATAAAAAGCGCCATCAAAACAGGGGGAAAGCCTCTCCTTCGAAAGCCCACAATGGGAGAAATACATCTCCTCCCAAGAAACAGAACGTCACTACTAACAACAAGCCTAAGGATAACCGAGATGTTGTTATAGTTGATGATGAAGGAAAAGTGATCTGAAAATGAATCACAGTTCAAGGGGGAACTGGTTCTAACCCTCCAGGACCCAACTAAAATTGGGGACCTAAGCGAGTTTCTCTGTGCAGGAACAGGAGAAACAGCTGAGGAAGAATAAAGCATCACGAACCATGTGGGTGATGGATAGTGGATGTTCGAAACACATGACAAATCTGAAGGATTTGCTTGGGAGTTTCGTGGAGAAAGAAGGACCATCAGTTACCTTTGGTGATAACTCGAAAGGTCACACCAGAGGCTACGGTACCCTTGAAACCAATCACGTGTCGATTTCTAATGTTTCATATGTTGATGGATTGAAGCATAACTTGCTCTCCATCAGCCAATTCTGTGATAATGGTTTCTCTGTCAAGTTTGATGCACAGGGTTGCAGGGCTAAAAATGTCGGAACAAAGCAGGTCATATTGTTGGGAAATCGATCCCCAACCGGGAATGTCTACTATGCTGACTGGAACAGTAGTCCTCCTGACACCTGCCTGTTATCAAAGAGCAGTTCAGATGTGAGCTGGCTGTAGCACAAAAGACTCAACCATCTGAACTTCAAGACTATGAACCGACTTGCCAGACAAGAACATGCAAAAGGCATACCAAACCGAGTGTTTTCAACAACACATATCTGCAGTGCATGTCAGCTGGGAAAGCTCGCTAGATCCTCTTTCCGGTTGAAAACGATTCCCTCAACCGACCGAGTGTTGCAGCTAATCTATATGGATCTCTTCGGGGCAGTTACACCAAAAAGCATGAATGGTAACGAGTATACCCTTGTTGTTACTGATGATTATTCTAGGTACACGTGGACCATTTTCATGCGTCACAAGAGTGAAACCCGAGATGAGCTACCCAAATTGATGGATCGAATATCGAACCAACAAGAGACGAAAATTATTTCCATCCGATCAGATCGTGGAACCGAGTTTCTAAATGAAACCATCATCGAGTACTGCGAGAAGCACAGAATTACTCATCAAACATCAGTTGCGCGTACTCCGCAACAGAATGGAGTAGCTGAGCGAAGGAACCAAACGCTGAAGGATGCTGCTACATCCATGTTGACAAGCTCAGCTCTGCCAAAGAGATTTTGGGCTGAGGCCATCAACACAGCCTGGTACACCCAGAACCGGTCTCTTCTGACCAAGCGGTTGGGAAAGACACCATACGAGCTATGGAGACGCAGGAAGCCTGATATTTCATATTTTCACGTTTTTGGTTCTAAGTGTTATATTCACAACAATGGGAAGACTCAGTTGAAAACTTTTGATGCCAAGCCTTCGAAAGGCATATTTCTCGGATATGCCGCTCGGATCAAGGCTTATAGAGTTTTCAACAACAGCTCTCGTGTTGTGGAGATAACACCTCATGTTAGTTTTGATGAATCTACTTTTGAGTGCAGGGAACAGGCTAAAGGACAACAGGCTGATCCACAAGTTCCACCTGTTCTCACCAGATCGCAGGCTCTAAGGGAAAAGAATCTAGCTGAACCATTGGTATGGGCAACTGAGGATGATGATCCCTACTCCTCTGAAGATGAATGCGAAGACCCCAGCTCATCTCAAGGGGGAACTTCAGCTGATGCCACTCCAACTGCATCAGCATCTGAAGCCCAACCGAGCCTGGTTCAAAATATTGTCAATGTTGAGGATCCAGACTCAACAGCTGATCAATCTTCAGTTCTGAAGATTCCAGCATCTCCCACAGCTCAGGATTTACCATCAGTTGAAATCTCCGAACAGCCAATGTTGGAAGAAGAAGGAAGACACAACAGAAGATGGTATGAAGATCATTCCTCTGACAACATCATCGGGGATCCAACCGAAGGTGTGCATACAAGGAGCAGAGTTGCAAATCCAGATTCAACCAAGGAAGATTCCAACACTTATGCCCAATATGCTGAGGAATTGGCAGTCCTTGAGGAGTTCGAGCAAGCTGGAGATGTTGCCATGATTTCTTGCTTTGTAGCTGATGTGCCAGAACCGAAGAATGTTGTGGAAGCTCTCAACTGTGTTCACTGGACAACAACCATGCAAGAAGAGCTTAATGAATTTCTACGCAACTGTGTATGGGAGTTGGTAAAAAGACCAAATGGTGTCAAAGTCATTGGATTAAAGTGGATTTTCAAAAACAAGAGAGACGCCATTGGATTCATCGTGAGGAACAAGGCAATGTTGGTAGCTCAGGGATATTGCCAACAAGAAGGAATCGATTTCGAGGACTCCTTCGCGTCGATTGCCAGGCTGGAAGCCATCCGAATCTTTCTAGCTTATGCCGCATATCACAAGTTCAAGGTCTATTAGATGGATGTGAAGTGTGCATTCCTCAACGGAGATATCAAGGAAGATGTATATGTTGAACAGCCTCCCGGTTTTGAGACTGGAGATGGAAGAGTGTATAAGTTGAAGAAAGCTATCTATGGCCTGAAACAAGCACCCAGGGCTTGGTATGACACTCTTTGTAGTTTTCTTCTGAACTCGGAGTTCAAACGAGGGTCAGTTGATAAAACACTGTTCACCATTAAAGTTGGAAAAGATATACTTGTTGTGCAAATCTACGTCGACGACATCATATTTGGTTCCAAGTCGGAGGGGCTGTGTGAAAAATTCTCAAATCTTATGAAGGAGAAGTTCGAGATGTCGATGATGGACGAGATGAATTACTTTCTTGGATTACAAGTCAAGCAATCGCCAGAAGGGATTTTCATTAATCAGTCAAAGTATACAAAGGAGCTCATCACCAAGTTCGGTTTGCAATCAAGTAAGACCACAAGGATTCTGATGAATACTAACTGGAAGATTGAACCTGGAACTGAGGGAAAGCTCGTGGATGCTAGTAAGTATAGAGGAATCATCGGTTCTTTACTATATCTAACCGCCAGTCGGCCAGACATATCTTACGCGGTTGGAGTGTGTGCTCGGTTCTAAGTTCAACCGAGGGAAGCTCACATGTTGGTAGCAAAGAACATCATCAAGTATCTGAAGAGTACAATTAATGTTGGGTTGTGGTATCCAACCGACGACAATATTCAACTGACCGGATACTCAGATGCGGATTTAGCCGGAGATCAGTTGGACAGGAAGTCCACATCTGGACACTGTCAGTTCATGGGAAGCAAGCTAGTTTCGTGGTTCTCCAAGAAACAAGCATGTGTTGCCACTTCTACAACCGAGTCAGAGTACATGGCTGCCGGAAGTTGTTGCATGCAAGTGTTGTGGCTCAAGCAACAACTGAGAGACTATGAAGTTGCAACTGGACAGGTTCCTATTCATTGTGATAGTTCAAGTGCCATTGCTATCTCTTTGAATCCTGTTCACCACTCTCGGACGAAGCACATCGACATCCGTCATCATTTCATCCGAGATCATATTGAAAAGAAGGATGTTTCAATGTAGAAGATTCCAACTGAGATTCAGAGAGCTGATATCTTCACCAAACCTCTAGCCGAAGCGCGGTTCAAAATGTTATGTGATCTACTTGGATTGTCAGATCCATCAGATGAGGAACCAACTGAGATGAAGAGATAGATATCCATTTGAGGGAAAAGCTCAGATGAATGGGGAATCTCAGATGCGGATCGTCAACCGAAGACATCAGACATCAGCTGAACAGACGAACTCGGGTCAGCTGATGGTATTCCGCAATATTGGAACACAACTGATTCCAACATCAGCTGACAGGTGAACACAGCTGATTCTGACATCAACTGGCAGATAACATTTATGGCTGAAGGTGTTATGATCTTAAATGAGAATGTTTGAAATAAATTCAAACATTCCTGAGCATGTCAGTTACATTAAAATAGCCACCATGCCGCATTTAATGTAAAGTACGGCTGAACATCAATAGCCTACTTTATAGTGCGACTGGGCTGACATGAAAAACAGTTCACCTTCTCACGCGCTGGTTGGAACTCAGTTCGTGATGTCAAGTCAAAGCTAGTCAACAGTCGCGTAATCTCAGCCGTTGATGGATTCGCGCCATTCAACCCTAGCCGTCGATTTCAACCGAGCCTAAAACCTATAAAAGACGGAAAATCAAGAAGTGATCTCTTACCTTCCTCATTCGTGTTTATCTGCAGTAACTGTTCATCATCTTCTCAGATTCTGTCTAACCTTTTACTGCAAGTTTTTTCTTTCCTTCTTATATATACCTTCTCAGACTTATTAAATGGCACCTAAAGCTTCTCAAGGAAGGAAAATGGCTTCCTCCGGACCCTCTCTAGTCCCCACATCGTATGAAGAATCGTTCGACTTGCTGGTCTCGAAGATACACTTTGAGCAGATCCTTTCAGAGGATGAATTGGAGTCACCGGTGCTGTCTCCCCTCGCCGATATTCTCAGGGAGAACGGCCTACTGGAATGGGCGAAGCTCTTCCCCTCCCATCTTCTCAGGCGCCAGGTAGGAGAGTTCTACGTGAATATGCAATCGCCCATCGACAGCATGGATGGAGTAGTTACAGAAGTTTCTTGCTGTCAACAGGACGTTCCGGCCAGAACCATTCGCCGTGTCACCGTCCCCATTGCAGTTTCAGATATTCTTCGCCAAGTCATTCCGCCGAATCATACCGCCACGGACACCATCGACAACATAACCGACACAGAAGCCGATGAGTTTCTGGAGAGTGCTCTCATCACTCCGGAAAAGTTGAAGAGTAATATGCAGAGGACGAAGTTGAAGCCGGAGCATCGACTTTTGTTCGATGTTGTCTCCAAGGTCGTGTTCGGTTACAGTGGTGCCTTCGGAGACATCAGCCGACCGAAGCTCAAGCAATTGATTGCTTTGGAGCACAAACACAAGCACAATGTCGACTGGTACAAGTATTTTGAACACCAGCTGACTGTGGAGAGCAGAAGATCTCCGAGACCACAACTGAATCCGGGGAGAAGTTGTTGAGTGTCAAGGGAACTCTCAACTTCGGTTGCAAAATCTCCGCTCTAATCCTGCTCGCAACCAAGGGTCAGAACATGGTCTGGGAAGACTGCGAGGAGACCCCTGTGAAGAAGCTGATACTGTTCCCAACAGCAAAGAAGGCTCAAGATGTTGTTAGGAGTGTGTATACTCCTAAGGAGAAGAAGGATGCTGTGAAGACAGCTGAGGAAAAGGACACAGCTGAGGAGCTGCCCCCAGCTGTCGGCCGTAAATCTAAATCAACAGTTGGACGCCGACTAAGGGATGAGTCGGAGAAGGAGAAAGAGGCAGAACCAGCCAAGAAGAAGCTGAGGGTGAGAATCAAGAAAACGGTTGCAGCACCAGCTGAGGATATTCCAGCTGAGGAGCCAGCTGCTGATGTGCCAGCTGAGGGTACGCCAGCTGAGGAGGAGGTACCAGCTGTGGAGGCGCCAGCTGAAACAGCACCAGCTGAGGAGCCATCCGAGTCGAGTCACTCAGCTGAGGCAGCTGCCTTCGAGATCGTTCCTCGCGCTGCTGGAACTGATGAGGCTGAAGGGATGGAAACAGATCTGACCTCGGATGCTTCTTCCTTCTCTGAGGAAATTGAAGACATTCCAACCTCCCCCACGGCAGGAGCTGATGTCGTACCGCCCCAAGAGCCTCTCGCTCTCTCAACCGATCAACAGCCAGAGATTCCGAGCTCATTGCTCAATGCCAACATTGAGACCATCTCTTCGGCCAGTGTTGATGAACTTGTTGATACCCCACTCCCCACAGAATCCAATATTCCGAGCTCCCAGCTCGATGCCAATGTTGAGACCGCCTCTTTGGCCAACATTGATGAAACTTTTGAACCATTGCCATATGAAAATCTTTCTCCCTCCCAATCGATGACGAAGCTGATCGTCAGGCTGTTGCGATGGAGCATGAAGGCAAGGTGGCCTACTGCTTCCAGAAGCTGATCGGGATGTTCCCAGAAGCTCGCGACATGCCGATTTTTGCTACACTTGGAACCGAGCTGCTGTACCAGTTCAACCTCATCTTCAGTCACTGGTATGTGAAGGAAGACACGATAAGGGTACACAGCTGGAACCAGTTGAAGGCAGATGAGTCACGCCTCCGAGATTATTTCAACTTCTCAAATCTGGAGGTCGCCTACAACAATAAGGTTGCGCTACTGACGCGTCGTCTCGACCTGAGCAAGGCGGAAGGGACAGACACGAGGGAAAAGGCTGAACAAGATTGCATCAAGTTCCTGGACAACATGCTTGCAAAATCTGCTGACTTCATTGTTGATCTTGATGCAGCCGCCGCAGCCGCCAAGGAAGAAGAAGAAGAAGAGCTTCAACTGTACCTGGCCAACCAACAAGCCATGGTTATAGTTGACCAGCCAGCTCTGATTGAACACCAAGCTCCAGCTGATCAGCTAGCACCCTCAACTGAAGACATTTGCGAGCTGATAGCTGAGAGGGTGAACCAGTTACGAATGGAGATGCTTGCCAACTTCCAGCAACACAAAGAAGATCAGCTGAGGATGTTGGAAGCACAAGAGGAGAAGAACACGCAGCTGCTGGAGGAGAATGTTTCACTGAAGATAAAGCTGAATGAATTCTCAACCTCCACCAGCCAAGACATTTCTGACCTGAAGACAACCGTCCATGGAATCCGCTCCGAACTGAATGTCTTCCAATCCATTGTTGTCCAACCTCGCCAAATCACAACAGACTCAGGATAAAGAATGGGAGTCTCGGTTCGAGTCAAGATGGGCTGAGTTCGTTGCTTTCCAGACCGAGGTCAATGAAACTTTCGCTGGATTGAGGAAAGCCGAACAAGAGCACCATGACTCTGAACTGGCGAAGAAGGTCGGAGTAGAATGGGCGGTCGATGAACTCTTCAACCGTATCCAACAAGCTGAACAACAACTCACCTCTCTGGATGGCTCAGTCGCAAAGCCTTGTTGCTGATGCCAAAAAGGGGAAAGAGAAGACTGGGGATGTTGAGATGCAGGGGGAAGATGAGACCCAGGCTGAGGAAGAGATTCCAACTGCTGCAAAATCTCAGCCGAAGCGGAGGACAGCCCGGAAGAAGAAATCCGCTCCCAAGCCAACCGACGTAGGTGGAGCTGAAATGGTAAAAGACTTGGAGCAGGCGGAGCAGTTTGGAGTTTCCTACAACTCCATAGCCGAGATCGCAGCCGAGCTTGATTCAGAACTCGACGGTATCACAACCGAAGAGTGTATTGCTGCTGCCAAGGCTATGGATGTTGCAGAGAAGGATTACATGAATCCCGACTAGATTAAGAAGTTCGCAGCTAGCCAAGCTAAGCGAGTCAACCAGTTCGAGGATGAGCTTGACAAAGTAACTAAGAACTTGGACCGGAACATCGCCTCCCGCAGCCGTCACCGAATAGATAAACATCAGGTTAAGGCTGAAGCTCGGCTGAAGCAACAGAGGCTGCCAGGGAAGGTGAAGGTCCAAAGTCGGTTCAGGCACGTAGATAAGTGGATGCCAGCCGAGTGGAACGAGGACTGGGAGTCGTTCAAGCAGGAATTTGTCAATGATTTCTATTATAGGAAGGTGTACTCAACCGATGATCCGAGGATAGCGTTCAAGGAAGCGCTGACCGAGTTGCACACTGGGGACCCGGGCATGTTCAGCCAGTTCAGGCGTGCCATGATAGAAGCAAAACTGGACATGAACACAGTCCCGGTCCCTCTGAAGGTCACCTATCTCCCACCCTTCCTCCCAGACTCTCGAAACCCCAACCGAACGAAGATATCAGCTGAGGCAAGGCAAGTCTGCCGAGAGCACGGGGTTGACATATCAAAGGAGTCAAAAGCTAAGCGAGAAATTTTTGTTAGAATTTTTAGCAAGTATGGGCTTAAGTTTTAGCTCAGTTAGTTTTTGAGCAACTGATGTATCTTTAGTCTTTTGTGCTTATCTTGTAACCATCAGTTGTAATAAAAACTATTCAGTTATACGATTCAACTTGACGTACAATCTCTCATTGTCCAAGCTCTGAATCGCAAAGTTATTTCAATATCATGTTATAACTGTGCTAACCCTTTGATGTTTTAATCTTATAAACTGTCTAGAATTTCAGCTGAGATTTTAGATAGGTCAGTAGGAGTTAGATCAGCCTAATCTGTAAAGATTGTTATAAGGGTTTTGGCATCATCAAAAAGGGGGAAATTGTTGGGAAATTTATTAAAGTTTTGATTGATTCCAAAACCAACTGACCCTAACCGAGTAGATGTTTGTCAGATCCTAATATTTGTAGTTAGGCTCGTTGTTTGAGAATTGTTAAGATTTTATCTTTACAGGACTCCAGCTGAAGATGACAACAAGGCTTCACTCGGATAGAACATCAGGTGTAAGAAAAACACCTGAGCATTCAAGTCTCAGAACAACAGCTAAGTATTCAAAGGGAGAAGATGCAAGAGAACATCAGTTGTAAGAGAGACAACTGAGCGTTCGAAGCCAACTGATCAGATACAAGAAAGACAACTGAGCGTTCAGATTCAGAACATCAGTTGTAGGACTCGAACTAAGAAGATCATTAGCATGAAGTTCAAGTCAGCTGAGAGTTCAACTGTTAGCATTCAGATAGAACATCAGCTGAAGAACAAGTCAGATGAAGATCGAAACTCTCAACCGACCATCCATTGTTGAAAGACTAATGTTGAGATTTGAAATTCAAATAAGGAAGTCACGTGAAGGTTTGACTCTCTGTCATTACCTCATTTGGCCCAACACAAGGCTGTCTCAGATGGAAAGCAGAAGCACTCAGTTGCCAAATCCGGAAAGTCTGCAGAGATGAGAGATAAGCCATCGCTTTCAAAGAACAGAGATCAACGGCTCATCCAACGGCTAGTTGATTCTCTCCGCCTATAAATAGAGGCCTTCATTCATTCAAGAAGATATACGAGACAGACAAGTGCGATAAGAGATCAAAGAGCGAAAGAAAGAACCAAATACTTCACATGAGCTGAACTGCATTCAATCTCTAAGAACATCATTAGTTGAGAGTTCTAGAGTGTTAGATTCTGTCTTAGTGTCTTTTGATCCAACCTTGAGAACATCACTAGTTGAGAGTTCGTAGAGTGTTAGATTATAGCTCACTTCTTGTTCGAGCTATTAGTTGAAAACCCACTTTCTCACACACCTGAAAAGGTTATTAGGACCCTACTATTCCCGTAATTGAGTAGATAGGTTGATAAGTACCCGTAAACTTATCTGTAAGGTTGATAAGTACCCGTAAACTTATCTTAACGGTTGCAAAGCCCGCGTAAGCTTTGTGGTTTGTCCAGAAGAACTTGGACTGAGTTGTGTGGACTCACAACTCCCCGTGGACGTAGGAGTTATCTCCGAACCATGTAAATCTTTGTGTGTTGTGTTTATTATTCAGTTATCTTATTGCATATTCAACTGACCAACTAACCAGCATACAAACTGCATTTTTCCATATCAACTGTCTTGGTTATTGACCAATCTTGCACTTAAGCGTGAGTAGATTTTTATACGAGTTAATTTCCACCACATTCAGCACAGCACTTCACTTCCAGCTGAGTGTTTCTTACTCAGTTGTGATTCCAACTGAGTTGCATTACTCGGTTGTGTTATTTTTAGGGGATTGTTTTTAAAAGTCTTTACTGGTGTATTCCCCCCCCCCCCCCCAATACACCAGAACTCGTATCAGGACCATCAGAGAAGTTGTTCGAACTCGAATCTAAATGGATTAAGATGCAGCAAATTATTTTACAGCATGTACCTAACATTCCTCCAGATCTTTTTTCTTGGTAAGCTTTGTGTTTTTTTAATAGAAAATTTATTATGAAAACACACGAGCGATCATTTTGCTTATTAGCATATTGTTGTTTATGTAAGTAACCTACAACTGAATTTCTATTCTCTTTCATATGAGAGGTGGAGGGATAGTTCGACTGTCCGATATCTGTTAGTCCATCCGGAGGTAAGGTCGTACTTACCTGGATTTTTGCAACTCTTTGTCAACATTTATGCAGTGATTTAGTGGTGTGTTATGCTCTTAAGAAAGAAAGGTGATTATTGCCCAAAGAGAATAATGCTCTAGGTTTTATCAGTTTCAATGCTACTTCTGAAAATCCATATTAAAATAATTTCTTGCTATTATGTGTTCGGATGTTTTCGTCCAGAAAGTAATTTCACTTTGTGATTTGCTCATAACTTATTCAACAGTCTAGAAATGACCTATTCTTTGAACTAACACATGTTCTGAGTCTTTAAGCCTCTGTTTTCTTTTTTGCTGACATACTAGTTCTACTTTTTCTTTGAACCTGGAGTTTAGCTTAAAAATTCTTAGCGATAACATGTTATGCAATTTTCCCTCTCCGTCTCTCTCAATTGTTATCTATTTTTGTGTGTAGTACAGGAGATTGGAAGTAGATCTGCTCAAGAAAATTAAGATCTGTCAATATTCTCTTTTCCTTTTTACTATCTCTCAGTTTCTTGTAGCTTACTTGTCTATTTTGGTGAAAATTCTTTGACTGCAGATTCATGCAATACATAGGGATTATGTCTGGAATGAGGACAATGTCGGAGCTGTTGTTGATACAAGAATATCGAGTTTTAAGAACACAGCAGAGAGGATGAGGTTTTTGTGTTTTCAAGAACTTGCTAAGAAGTGAAGTAGTAGAGCAGGGATTTCTCTGTTTTTACTTCTTTTCCTTGTATAACATTAACATGCTTTACATGTATATTTGCTACACAAATATTATAAATAAATTGATTGACAATACTTTGTTGTATGTATGGAATTGATTGATCAATATATGAAATTTTAATTAGCAAGTGCAAAATATTCATTTAATTTACTGCTATTTTTAAAATAAAAAATAGGTGAATTAAAAAAATTACCAAAATATATGTTAAATCTGGTTTTAGAATAGATAACGGTTGCCACAAACTATTATCTATGATGGCAAAATATTTGTGGTTCAACAAGGTTTTATAAGACGAAAAATAGATTAATTGTGAGGAAATTTTTCCTCACATAAGTGGGTCTCATATGTGAGGAAATCAGAAATTCATTACATATACCTATATGTGACAACCCTGTAGTGACGACACGTGTGACGAAATTTTTTCGTCACATGTAACTTTTTGTGACGAAAATATAGCTTATTGTGACGAAAAAATTCGTTGCATATATTCAATTTTTTTGTAGTGATATCATTTTATCAATTAAAAAATATTTTATATTACTTTATTCACTATACTAAACCTACAATTTATATTTAATCTTTATTTTCTTAATCTCTGTGTTGAAAAGAAACAATCTTTGTGCTGAAAAGAAACAAGACATGTTTATCCTTATTTTCTTAATCTCTGTGCTGAAAAGAAACAAGACATGTTGAACGAGACGGAGTGAGTATATAACTAATGGGAAGGTTTATAGCCTCAAACAAAGCAAAACACGTCCTAATGGACTCAAATTCGATTATGGGCCCATAAACATGGTAGTTGCCGTTAACAATCAATTTTTTATTTTTTGTTTGGAGGTTAATCAACTAAACTAACACAAGTATCATGGTGAAGAAGATGCAGCTATAATTTGGTTTAAGTTTTAAAATCAGGCTGATTGGTGAGCGATCGAACCCACGCCCACTTATGATCCATGGTGTTCACCGGATTCTTCGCCCTCGCCACTTCCACCACCGGAATGTACGCATAGTTCCCGTTGATCGGCCCGCATACAAATCCCGTGTACCCTGCCATCGCCCCGTGTATGGCCGAGTGCGCCAACAGAGTGCAATACAGATTATCCGTCGCATTCGCCGGAACGGCCCGGATCATGTACGTGGGGTCGATGTACTTCACCGCGAACAGCTCCTTGCCGTGATCCCTCGCCCACCACCTCTTCAGCTCCGATTTCAACCACCCCCCCACATCCCGGAACACCGGATTCCCCGATTCATCCTTCTCCTCCACATGAGCTTCATCGCTCTGCGGTATCACATCCTGCCCCGCGCCCTCCGCCACCACCACCACCGCGTGCCCGTTTTCTTTGAGCCGCCCGTCCAGGAACTCGAATAGGCCGCCTGGCCCTTCCAAGTAGAAGTCGTTCTCCGGGATGAGACAGCAGTCGACGTCGCGGCTGCTGAGGGTCGCGTGGAGGGCGATGTGGCCGGTGCTGCGCCCCATCAGCTTCACCAACCCTATGCCGTTCACTGCGCTCTCCGCTTCCGTGTGAGCTGCGTTGATCGCTTGCTGAGCCATCTCCACCGCTGTTTGGAATCCGAATGATCTGTCTATTATGCCTACGTCGTTGTCCACTGTTTTCGGAATTCCAACCACCGCAACGTTCAATTTCCGGCGCTTTATTTCATTGAATATCGCCACCATTCCACGCATTGTGCCGTCTCCGCCTATGATATACACCTACGTAATGCCAAAACAAAAAACATACATTAAATCAAAAATCGAGCTAGATAAGTTGTTGGTGTTGATTAGAAGCCAGCCAGAACAAAAACACAACTTTTAATTATTTGGTGTTGTTGGTTATCAAAGAGGGGGGAATGAAATAAACCTGATTGAAGCGACGATTCTGAATGGCGTCGACAATTTGATGGAGATCGAAGCCGCCTCTGGAAGTCTCAAGAGCGGTGCCGCCCTTTCGGTGCCAGTCATGGACCATCTTAGGGTTCAATGCGACAGGCTCGGTGGAATAAAAGCCGCGGAAGCCCGCCGACACACCGAAGATATCGCGGGCGCCGTACAGCTCCCACAGGCCCACCACGAGCTCCCTGATGACGGTGTTCATCCCGGGGCAGAGGCCGCCGCACGTGACGATGGCGGCGTGCACGTGCCCGGGATCGAAGTAGATGGTCTTCCTGGGGCCGGCACGGTGGTAGGCGACGTGGGGACCGAGGGGGGCGGGGGCGCGGTTGGAGACGTCGTGGAGGATGTGGCGGAGGATGACGTCGGTTGGGGTGATGTAGAACTCGGAGGAGGGGTGGAAGGAGGGGCTGCTGTCGAGGGGGTTGGGGTGGGTCCGGAGGGAGGGGAGGGTGTCGCTCAGGTGCGGCAGACGCTGTAGCTTGATGTTTGGGATTATCAGCTGCTGTTCTTCCGGTTCCGGCGACTCATTGCTGTTGACTGAGAAGGCCATGGTGATGATGGATGTCTTTTTCCTGTTCGATTTTGTTGATTGCGAATATATGTAGATGGATTTGTGAAGACGTGGAAGGATGTTGGGGGTGACGCGTGGGTGTTACGTGGTGAGCTTTTGCAGCAGTGGGACCGTAGTTTAAATCGAATTTTCTACTCTCATTTCTTATTTGAATCCCTATTTCATTTATTGATTGAACAATATGGGGCATTGATTAAAATTTTTTCAATCCAAATATTTGAATATATAATTATCTTCAAATCGTTCAATATTAAAAATTCGATAAATTAAATAGATGATGAAACACTATAGAGAATAAAAGATCCTAATTGGAAAAATCATAAACGCTTATGTTTGCATAATAATTGCTCATTAACTTTTACCGAACAATTCGCAATATAATCGCACAGGTATTGGGTGGAGTTTGTACACGATTTACCAAGGACAAATTGCGGAATATTATAGAGGAAAAAGGCGGACAGACAAGGACAATTACGTAATTTTACCATCAAGATATTATCGAGCTCAAATCTATGTCGGCTGTCCGTCCATCCAAATATCCAACTTCAGATTCGGTCTCCAACTTGTAATTAAGTTACGAGATTAGAGGATTTAATTACCCGTTTATTTCTAAGAAATATAGAAAATTTATCTATGGCTCAAAAGAAATCCACTTGGACCGAAACTTTGTTGAAGTTTATATTGGTACGAGTAAAAATCACGTGAAGTCAAATGACTAAAATCACGTGAAGTTTGTACACGATATGGGATGGTTTATTTTTAACCTATTAGATATCGCGGCCCAATAAGCAGCAGACCCAATTCAAAGAGATTTGCCAAAGGAACACGGGCTGGAGTCCAGAGCTTAAATACCCACCTTTGAAGTCAAATGACTAAATTACCCTTAAGTTAGCCTACTATAAAAGCCGATTTTTCTTTTAGCTAAAGGTATCTCACTCATATTCACACTCAACACACTTTTCTCTTCCTTCCTTTTTCTTCTCGTCCAAGTTTTCTGACTTGAGCGTCGGAGGGTCCTCACCGGACAAAAACCCCGATGTGTGACTTTTCTCTTTTGCAGGATCGAAAGCCCATTCTTCGAAGACAAGAAGAGAAAGGCGAGGTAGTTCATTCATCTTTGGAGAGAAGAGCATTTTATTTAATTTTGTACTGCTTTACATATTTTCTTTTATTGATAAGGCGTTAACCCAGTCTTATCATTCATATTCAATAATAATAATAATAATAACTACATAGTTTGGTGTCAAGTCCAATTGCAATATGGATCGTCAAATGTAACATATAGAGATGTCTAGTAGGACTATTGGTCGAGATATTTTAGTGTTTCAAATAGTTTAGTTAAATTTATTATTAATACTCGGTTTTTGTTATTTATGAGTTTGTTTTGTGAGTTGGGCTGTAAAGCTAATAGTCTAAGGTCCAGTTCGATAGCCTTGTTAATTAATGGGTATTTTACTTCCTTCTCTGGGCTAAAATTCCTATTTGACAACCAAGTAAAATAAACAAAGAAGTCCATGTAAAAGGTTAGACTCGGGGCTAAAATCCTTGTTTCACCAAGGAAACAAAACCGAGCCTCCTCTCTAGTTAGCTCTTTTGGAGTGTCAAATTTAAAAAAATCTCGCCAAATTAATTACCCTCAAAATACAATTGATATTTTTCTATTTTCTATCTGCTGCTCATATGCCCTAGTGAGAGAAATTGTTTGTAGGTAGCAGAGAAACGATTTCGCGCCATTCATCAGCTGTGTCATTTGGTGAATTTTTACTTCATCTGACTTTAAAGTTCTTAATCATTGCTTGCTTTGGTTTTGGAAGGCTTCGCTATTTCCAGGTGATTTAACTGCAACAATGGTTGAGACCACGAAGAACTTAGAACGTGCAAATGTAAAGATTTCTTCGACGAGGGGATATAAGTAAGGCCGCGTTTCCCACGTCGTTTCAACTTCTGGGCGGGAGATTAGTGAAAGGAAACGCTTGGTATTACGAAATATTTCAGAGGGTAAAACAACCAGTTTAAGTAATAAATATGGTATTACTAATTGTTATCAAATTCTGAGTATCTCCTAAGCATGGTTTTAATATATTCTACCAAATGCAAGACCCATGTACCGAAACTGAGCAATCATGTTATGTTAAACTGGGTTTGTTTAATTGGGTTTTAATTTGACTGTCAACTAAATGAATATTTTATTTTAGAAATCATCGAGCTTTTGGCCAAGAAGATTACGTTGTTGCGTACTTGAAACGTAATTTCGTTATTTTCGGTGATCAAGGCTTATCAAATTTTCATGTTCATTTGTATACATAAATCATTTTTATAATAAATAAAAAAAGGAAAAGAAAACCCTAGGAAAACCAAGAGACTTAGAGACCCACGAGCCGGGAAACCAAAACCTATTCCTCGTTAAAACCTATAAGGTGAAAATTCTACCAGTCAATGTGAATATAAGAATTACGAAAATGTCTCTATCGACTAAAACTTTAAGATCGGGTGTCACGTAGATTTTTTTTAAAGCAAAAATCATTTTCTTTTAATAAAATAATATAATAATAATGTGTTGGTCAACGCTTGGCAAATTATTGATGGATTAGAGAGGGAATATTATTTATTTATATACTTAGGTGATGATTGGTATGATGGAATGGAGGGTGGAATAAAATGGTCATTCTTGCCTCAATTCCATTCATTTGCTTAGTATGTTTTACGATCAAGAATCATCATTCCATCTGGAATGATCATTCCATTCTCTAAGGTGATGGTTGGTACACATGAATGGAATGAAGTGAGAATGAAATGACTTTGATAATGGAATGAAGATGAGAATGAAATGGAATGAAGAATGATATTCCTATGACTGGTATACCCGAGGAATTGATGAATTTTTTTAATTATTTTTTTCATAATTATTATTCTAATATTATTTATTATTTTAATAATTGATATGTATAATAATATTAATTATATTAATAATAATAATTTTTATACTAACTACACAAATAATAATAATAATATATAATAATAAAATAATAAATATTATTTATTTAATATTATTATATACCCTTAATAGTTAATTAGTATAATAATATTAAAATTATAATTAAATAATATTAAATAAAATTATTGAATTATAATTATTATAATTATTTTGTAATAATAATAATAATAACAAGAACAACAACAACGATGATGATGATGATGATGATGATGATGATGATGATGATGATAATAATAATAATAATAATAATAATAATAATAATAATAATAATAATAAATAAATAAATAAATAAATAAATAAATAAATAAATAACATTCCTGAAAATATGGAATAGCTAATATCGGGGGGAGGGAAGGAATGACTAAACCTATACTCATGAGATTAGTTATTCCTTAAGGAATGATCATTACTTACGACAAAAATATACCACCCATGGGAATATGAGATTAGGAATAGACGCAGTAATAACCATTCTATTCTCATTCTATTACAGCGTACCAGCCATCACCTAAGAGATTAGCCATTTCTTACTTAAACTATAGTATTAGTCAATTCTAATGCTCCTATTTTTATATTTTGACTATTTTATCCTCATATATTTTACAATTTGTCAATTTACCCAAAAAAATTAACGAATTATTTCCATCAATTCTAACTTATATATACACTCACTGAATACACACACACTGCACATACACACACATATATATACACACACAGTGGAGACACACACACATATATATACACACACACTGGACTCACATATAGAGACGGAGCCAAGGGGTGGCTGGTGGTGGCCACCGCCCCCCTCAAATTTTATAATTCTATGTGTATATATGTATAAAGTATGAGTTATTTATAAACAATTAGTTTAGTTAATTTTGAAAGTAAGGATATTGGGTTGCGGATTTCTTTTTTAGAGTCTGAAATTGCAATGGTAAGCTTATTATTTACTTGTTGGGCCTTATTTATGATTTTGGATCTAAATTGATTAGAATTTGACATGTCTTTGCTTTAAAGAGAGTGTGAAATTAAACATTATTAAGAAAGACATAACAGAGTTGTGCAGCAACTCATGTAATCCTAGTTATCAATTAAATAAAAAGAAATGAAAAAAAAAATTGCAACTACATTTAAATCTTTTTAAGCGAGGTTAATGATACATTTGCACCATTCAATGGAAATTTATACATTAATTCACTTGAACATACTTAAAGGAAATTTTTGCTCTTGACTTCAAAAGTTGAAGCCATATTTGCACATTTTATACAAAGCTTAAATGATACTAGTACTTTGAAGGAAAAAGAAGATGGATGAAGATTTTCATAATGGATTGCTCTTTTGTTTTTGTTGAATGTTCATATAGTATAAAATATGTATATAATGTGCAAAAATTATTATAACTTATATCTGAAGTTTTTATAACTTGGTTTTTGAAAAAGTTCGCCCTCTTGAGATGAAATTCCTGGCTCCGTCCCTGCTCACATACACATACTTACCGTAAAGACATTTTCATTTTTTTCCGTTTCATGCTACTAGCTATATTTGGGTTTGACTTCATGATTTATGAGTAAAGAAAGGTCAGTTTTATTACCTAAAGAGATCTCAAGATTATAAAGCAAAAAAGAAGAAGGGTGAAAGGTATACCCCAGAAGCAATACTATTATTTAATGCTGTAAGTCGCACTGTCGCAGATGTTAAAAATGTGGAATCAATATAAATGGAATTTGAAAGTGTGAAACAATATAAATGGAATTAAAAATGTGAAATCTCAATATAAATGCATGGAATTAGTTGCATTGCATCCCTCTCCATTTTATTCAGCTCGATTGGTTAACTTAAAGAGAGAGCTCCTGAGTTTTGTGTAATTCATCAAATATGAAGGTATATTAACTTGGTTTAAATCCCTTTCCTCAACTTCTAATTTTTTTTATTATTTTTCTGATCTTTTTCTCCTTTATTTTTTCTTTTTCTTGTGCAGCAAAAGATCGTGTTGCAAATACAGTTACCTTGCTCAAACTGTTCCGGACAAGTCCTAAAGGTCGTCGCTGAAGCAAATGGTTTGTAGAAGAATTCAAATTGAATCGGACAAAATGATAGTATTAATCCAGTTTAATTATGTAGAAGAATTAATTGTGAATATGGGTAAATTTAATTTGGTGCAGGAGTGGAGTCGATAGCAATTGAGGGGCAGCAAAGAAACATAGTGGTTGTGACCGGAGACGGTATCGACATAGTCAAATTGGCTGCCAAACTTAGGAAGAAGGTTGGATTTACCGACATTGTTAGTGTTTCCCAATTCTATTATAATTAATGTGTGTGTGAGAGAAAGAGAGAGAGGAGGAGAGAAATATATATAAATATATTAGTAGTAACTAATAACCGTGTCTTCTTTTGTAATTAGAATAGTTACTTGATGAGGGGAAGAAGAAAATTGGATCTGTATAGGAAATCTAGAAATAGTTCAAGAGCATTACTTTCTGCTATTAATTATTTTATTTTCTTGTTTATTAACTATAGATTTTAATTTATTTGAGAGAACTTGATTTGGGAGTATTCTAGCCATGGATGAATCTTACTGATTAATTTGCAATGTTGTAAATGAACAATAAATGTAACTTAAATCAAGAGTTTCGATCGATTATATGACAAGCTAGCTAGAAATTATAATAACAATAAATTTGTGATACTTCTTCATATAATTAAGATCAAACCTTTCGATATTTAAATAAATTATAAACAAGTTTGACTACAAATACTGTTTCTATTAGAATTAATGTACTATTATAAAATAAAATTTATCCTTAAATGAGGGTCATGTACGTATTTCAAAACTAAATTATATATAGAAAAATGATTTCAATCTTCTCATTTTACAGATATATACTCAACTCAAATCTTTAATTAATTTTTCAATTATTCCAAAATAATTAGGAGATCAAGTTTTGCATATGAGATTGATGGCAGGGGACCGAAGGATGTATATACTATATAGTAGCATTTGTTTTCCAATACACCAGAAAAGTTATCAATTAAAGTAAACCCCTAGAGGCTAGAGATATAAGAGAATATCATGTGATATAGCCATAATGAACATTAAAATATAAATTTTGGCCACCTTCTTCATAAATATAAATTATGGTCATTTTTTTGAACTTAGGACCTAAATACCCCTTTTCCTCTTCTATTTTTGATCCATCAATCCTTGATCCATTTTATTGATACTTGTTTTCCTTTCCAAGTTTTTTTTCTTTTTTTTTCCTGTTTTTTTTTTCCAGCTTTTTTCTTCTTTTTCTGTTTTTTTTTTTTCTTATTTTCCAGATTTTTTTTCTGTTTTTTTTTTCAGATTTCTTTTGTTTTTTTTTTATTTTCCAATTTTTTCCTTGTTATTTCTTTTTTTTTCCAGATTTTTTCTTTTTTCTGTTTTTTTTCTATTTCTTTTTAATTGCCAAATTTTTGTTTGCCTCATTATTTTTTGTTTGCCTATTCATTTTTTTTGTTGGCCGCTTCTTCTTTGGTCAAGATTCGAGCGAGGGGAGCCGAAGGCCTCGGAGCGAGCCGAAGAAATCTAAATTATTGCCCGACGATTATCCTTATATTAGTAATCGAAGCGAAGGCGGAGCCGTATAATCGGAGCCGAAGGCGGAGCCGCAAAATCGGAGCGGTATAACTTGAAATAATTGGAATTTTCGTCCCAAGAGTACCGTATCATAACTTGGAACATCTGGAACTAATTCGACAATTCGTCCCAATTGTACCAAATCTGGAACTATTGACACTAATAAGGCTAAATTCGTACCAAAAGTACTAGAACTATTGGTACTAATATAACTAAATTTGTACCAGAAGTACCAAACGCCTTATATCTGCCCGACCCGACCCGCGCCCGCCCGCGTCCGACCCAACCCGTTCCGCATCTTATTAAGGATATTTTCGTCCCAAATTGAAAAAAATGGCCAAAATTTATATTTTTGAAGAAGGTGGGCTAAAATTTATATTTTAATGGTCATTATGGCTATTTCAAAATATGTCTCGAGATATAATGTACAGGACTTCTCCTTTATAGTTTATACGTATCTAAATGAATGGAACAAATTCTTTGATTTAAAACTAGTCTCCACGATCAATCGCACAAAGCCCAATTGATCTAAAATGAAGGAGAACATGCCCTTACAAATGCACATACCTGAAAATGTCCGAGCGTTTTGAAGTTCGAATTACTTATTATAGAACAGAGGTAGTATGATTTTGGAATATAATACTATATCTCTTAATTTTGACCAAAATTGTAATTATTTAATTCCATAAAAGTCAATTTTTATTAATATGGAAGTACCAATTAATTAGATTGGTGTAACATTATTAAAATATTCTCATTTTTATCTAATAGATTTTGTCTTATTATCATTATCCAATTAAATAGATACATATGGTCCTTATACCGGTTGAGATTTAAATTCGCCATCATCGTTATAAATAACAACTTTTATGCAAGAGAAAGTAAGGAGTGTCGAGAGTGAGAAAGTGAGAGCTAGCACACTCTTTTGAGAGTGAGAAAAGCCGATAAAAGATGTCATTTAGCAAGCTTTTATTAAATTTTCTGGCATTATGTGTTCTTTGTGCTGCCCTCATGAACCAGCTTTAGCCATTAAAAAAGTGCAAATTAAAGTGTTCTTCTCTCTAATTGGGAATACATACGTTTCCAACTGAATTTTATGTATTTTCTATTTTTTTTTCTTTTGTTGTTACATTAATTCGAGCAGGCCTATGTTGTCTACTTGGGAGCACATTCTCATGGCCCACAACCAACATCTGCTGATTTTGACCGAGTTACTAACTCACACACAGTTGCTATCATCATTTCTAGGAAGGTCGATCTGCATTTTTTAATTAATTATTTCCATAAAAATTAAACTATCGTCAAAATCTCATCATATCCATACATTGATTATAATTTGACTACATCCACGACTCCCTCGCTATTGGTTCCCTGCACGCCGTCACTAAGGGCATCCCCGTCGTTGCTTCCGCTGGGAATAACGACTCTGCAGCGGCCACCGTTACTAATGTCGCACCCTGGATTATCACCGTTGCTGCAAGCACTACCGATCGCCATTTTGAATAATTATATGTATAAGTTGTTTTGTTATATATATATATAGGGTGTGAGTCTGAGTAAAGCGCTACCGGAGGGCGGGTTTTATCCACTGATTAGCGGTGGCGATGCTGCAGCTGCGAATGTATCCAGAAGTGATGCTATGCTATGCAAACGCAATTCATTGGATTCACGGAAGGTGAAAGGAAAGATAGTAGTGTGTCTAAGGGGTAATTATTCACTAATTGACAAAGGTATTCAGGCAGCGCGTGCAGCTGCTTCTGGAATTGTTGCATGTAATATGTTCTAGTTCTGCATGGAGGAGCTGCTTGATGAGGACGAGGCTCGATTTGCAATTAGTCAAAGACGGAGGTTCTAATTGTGAAATGGAGTGACAGCTGGATTGATCAAGGCCGTTGATGTGAATGCATGGCTGAGATTAGAAGGCTTGGTGGAGTTAGTTACAACCAACTTCACCTATCTTGGAGATCAAGTTAGTTTGCAGCATAGAGAAAAGAATCGAGAGAGTTCTACTGTAATCTATATATATAGAGCTTAGAATATAGAGTTCAGTTAGAATTTCTTTTCTCTTGTAATCAAAGTATAGATCGGAATAAAAATAAAGACAACTCCTTGGCCCGTGGACGTAGCTCTCACGAGTGAACCACGTATAATTCTTGTGTTGATTCTCTTATTGTTTTTCTGCAAATTTCGTGTGAGGTTTGAGTTTCATCGTTGAGTTTCATTTGATTTCATAACAATTGGCGCCGTCCAGCGGGAAACGAATTCACGACGAAATTGCGACGATCGTGGCGACATTTGCGGCAAGAAATTAGGATTTCTGAGCAAGAATTAGATCGGAGAAGAAGATCGGCATCGGAATGATGACGACGAAGATGGAGATTGAGAAGTTCACTGGTAAAAATGATTTTGGCTTGTGGAGAATCAAACTGCGAGCTCTCCTAACCCAACAAGGATTGGCATCAGCGCTCAAAGAAGGTGAAAGCTCTTCTTCAAGTTCTGCTCCGGTCAAAGAAGGAGATTCGAAAGACAAGGCTACGGCGAATACGGCGGAGGCCGAGCTCAAGAAAACAGAGATACGAGAAAAGGTGCACAAAATGATCATCCTGTGCCTTGGTGATAAGGTGCTTCGCGAGGTGGCCAAGGAAAGATCCGTTGCAGCAGTCTGGACCAAGCTTGAGTCAATCTATATGACCAAGTTTTTGGCAAATAGGTTGTATCTGAAACAATGCTTATATTCGTTCAAATTAATGGATGATAAGCCACTTGAAGATCAACTGGAGGCATTCAACAAGATTGTTGATGATTTGGAAAATGTCGATGTCAAATAGAAGATGAAGATCATGCCATTATCTTTCTTAATGCATTACGATCCTCATATGATCATCTCAAGGATGCGATGCTATATGAAAGAGAAAGTGACATCTCGGTGGAAGAAGTGCAGTCAGCTCTCAAAGCAAAGGAGTTGCAGAAATCCTCCACACACAATTCTGAGAGTGTAGGTGAAGGTTTGACTGTAAAGCAAAAGAAGGGAAAAGGAAATTTCAAGAAAACAGGCAAAAAAGAATTCAAGAAATTTAAGTCAAAGAAAGGGAAGTAGACTTCAGAAGATGATCAGAATTTCTTTCATTGCAAGAAGCCTGGGCATTGGAAAATAGATTGTCCCATATGGAAGAAGAATAGCAACAATCAGAAGCAGCAGAGCTGGGGATCTAAGCAAGAACTCAAAGATCCAAAGCAATGTGATGTAGCTGAAGCTCTGAATGTAGTGGAACATCACATTGATGGAAGTTGGGTCATGGATTCTGGATGTTTTTTCCATATGTGTCCAAATGAGAAGTGGTTTCATGAGCTGGAACACCATGAAATTGGATTAGTGCTTCTTGGCAATGATCATTCCTGCACAGTGAGAGGGATAGGTAGCATCAAATTCAAGCTACATGATGGTTCTGTAAGGATACTTCAAGAAGTGAGATATATTCCAAGTTTGAAGAAAACACTGATATCTCTTGGTCTTCTTGAGGAAAAAGGATATGATTGGAAGTCAACTAAAGGTGGTTTAGCTGTGTTTAAGAATGATAAGATCATCATGAAGGGAGCTAGAAGGAATAGATTGTACTATCTACAAGCCGACACCATTATTGGTGAAAGTGAGGCTGTGAAAACGGATGACTCAATTCTGTGGCACAAGAGGCTAGGACATGTGAGTGAAAGGAGTCTAAATGAGTTGCTAAGACAAGGAGTTCTCTCCAATTCTGGATCATTCAAGCTTGAGAGCTGTGAGCAGTGCATTCTTGGCAAAAGTAAGAAACTACCTTATGGAACAGGTAAGCACACATCTAAAGCTCCTTTGGACTATGTATACTCTGATTTATGGGGGCCAACTAAGACTGAGAGTTTAGGCAAGGGTAGGTTCTTCATGTCAGTAATGGATGATTTTCTCAAGGAAGTTATGGGTTTTTATCTTGAGAGATAAAACAGAAGCACTGGATAGATTCAAGACTTGGTGTAATGAGGTAGAGAATGAAAAGGGAACAAAGCTCAAGTGTCTTAGAACTGATGGATTAGAGTTTCTGTCTGGAGAGTTTGCTCAGTTTTGTGCTGAGAGAGGAATTAAAAGGCATAAAACAGTGCCTGGCAACCCTCAGCAGAATGGGGTTGTTGAGAGGATGAATAGGACTATATTAAAGAGGGTAAGGTGCATGTTATTTGATGCAGGCATGTCCAAGAAAGTTTTAGGGAGAAGCTGCTGTGACAGCAAGTTACTTGATAAACAAATCACCATCTTCTGCTGTGGATTTTAAAACTCTAGATGAATTGTGGTATGGCAGTGTATCTAGCTATTCACATCTGAAGGTATTTGGCTGCAGAGCTTATGCTCATGTGAGGCAAGATAAACTGAAACCTAGAGCATTAAAGTGTTTAATGTTGGGATATCCAAAGGGTGTGAAAGGCTATAAATTGTGGTGTACTGAGCCGGGTATGAACAAGATAATAATCAGTAGGGATGTTGTGTTTGATGAAACACACATACCATATCTGCAGAGTTCAAGTTCATCAAGAGATGTTCAAATATCTGAAAATGGAGTAGACATGATTCATGTGGAGCATTTAGATGATTCAATAAAGAGAGGTGATGAATCAGGTGGAGGAAATGATGGTTATCAAGAACAGGAGGAACTTTCAGATACAGTAGGAGGTAGTGGTAATCTGAGGAATTACAGATTGGCAAGAGACAGGGAAAGAAGAAACATCACACCACCCCAAAGGTATGGGCATGCAGACATGGTGTATTATGCACTATGTGTAACTGAGGAACTTGAGTTGTAGAAGCCTAAAAGTTATTCTGAGGCAATGAGAAGTCCAGAGAGAGAGAGAAATGGTTGCAAGCTATGAAAGAAGAGATGGATTTCTCTTGAGAAAAATGGCACTTGGATTCTAGTATCAAAGCCTATCAACAAGTAGCTTGTTAGTTGTAAATGGATATACAAAAGGAAGGTTGAGCTTGTTGGTAAGGAAGAAAGGATCAGGTACAAAGCTTGTTTGGTAGCTAGAGGTTTCACTCAGAGAGAAGGAATTGACTACAATGAGGTTTTTTCACCTGTAGTGAAACATACTTCCATCAGGATTATGCTTGCAGTTGTGACTCAGTTTGACATGGAGCTTGAGCAGATGGATGTTAAAGCGACTTTCTTACATGGGGAATTAGAGGAAAAGATTCACATGGTGCAGCCTGAAGGTTTTGTGCATTCCAGCTCAAGAGATTAAGTTTGTTTGCTGCAGAAAAGTTTATATGGGTTGAAGCAAAGCTCGAGGCAGTGGTATAAGCGTTTTGATGAGTATATGATGGTGATTGGATTCACTAAATCTGAGTATGACAGTTGTGTTTATCTCAAGAAAAAGGGAGAAATAACAATAGCCTATCTGCTTTTATATGTAGATGATATGCTCATTGCTAGTAAAGATAAGAAGGAGGTCAAGAAGATTAAAGAAGATCTCAGGAGTTGTTTTGAGATGAAAGATCTGGGAGAGGCTAAGAGGATTATGGGAATGGATATAGTGAGAGATAGAGCAGCTGGGGAATTGTGGCTTTATCAAGAGAGTTACGTACAAAAGGTGCTTAAGAAGTTTAACATGCAAGAGGCAAAGGTTGTGACTGTTCCATTAGCTCATCATCTCAAGTTATCAGATGCTCAGAAGCCTAAGACTACAGAAGAGAAGAAGGAAATTGAGAGCATTCCATATTCTAATCCTGTAGGGAGTTTGATGTACACAATGGTGTGTACTAGGCTAGACATCTCACATGCTATTAGTGTAGCAAGTAGATATATGGTGGAGCCTGGCAGATTTCATTGGGAAGCTTTGAAGAAGATACTGAGATACTTGAAGGGTAGTTCGAGTAAGGAGATCTTATTTCAGAGATGTGGAGAATTATAAGAGACAACATTAATTGGATATACTGACTCTGATTATGCAGCTAATGTGGATAATAGGAGATCACAATCTGGGCATATTTTCAAGTTGTTTGGATCTACTATGATTTGGCGATCACTGAAGCTGTAAAGGAGGCCATTTGGCTCAAAGGTATGATTTCAGAATTTGAAATTATTCAAGAATCTATGATTTTGAGGTCAAACAGTCAGAGTGCTTTATACTTGGTAAAGCATAAAACTTTTCATGAACGCTCGAAACATATAGATGTGAGGCTTCATTTTGTTCGTGATATTGTTGAGAAGGGAGTTGTACAGATGGAGAAAGTTTCAACAGAGGAGAATGCTGCGGATATGTTGACCAAGGCTTTACCTACTTCTAAGTTTGAGTATTGCCTTGAGTTGGTGAGTTTATTGCCTCAGGTTTGAGGTGATATTTGCTGCTTCGAGTTAGAAACAGTATCAGATGAAGGAGTTTGATGTTTTGTTCAAGGTTTGGGAACTGATTAGATTAGGTGGAGATTTGTTGCATGTAATCTGTTCTAGTTCTGCATGGAGAAGCTGCTTGATGAGGACGAGGCTCGATTTGCAATTAGTCAAAGACGGAGGTTCTAATTGTGAAATAGAGTGACAGCTGGATTGATCAAGGCCGTTGATGTGAATGCATGGCTGAGATTAGAAGGCTTGGTGGAGTTAGTTACAACCAACTTCACCTATTTTGGAGATCAAGTTAGTTTGCAGCATAGTGAAAAGAATCGAGAGAGTTCTACTGTAATCTATATATATAGAGCTTAGAATATAGAGTTCAGTTAGAATTTCTTTTCTCTTGTAATCGAAGTATAGATCGGAATAAAACAAAGACAACTCCTTGGCCCGTGGACGTAGCTCTCACGAGTGAACCACGTAAAATTCTTGTGTTGATTCACTTATTGTTTTTCTGCAAATTTCGTGTGAGGTTTGAGTGATCGTTGTTGAGTTCCATCGTTGAGTTTCATCTGATTTCATAACAGGAATCATTCTCTGTAATGACAAATCCGATAGAGGTCAATTAATTGAGTTGCCTCATTTTCTTCCCGACGCTCACATCAACTATACCGATGCCCTTATTCTTTTTGCTTACCTTAATTCCACTAAGTACTTCGTCTATTTCTTCCATTTCATTCCCCTTTTATATATTAACATATCGTTAGATATCTTTTTGCTTACCTTAATTCCACTAAGTACTTCGTCTATTTCTTCCATTCCATTCCCCTTTTATATATTAACATATCGTTATATCTAATATCACCCATCATTTATTTATTTCTGTTACCTAATTAATTTCAGAAATCCACAAGGCCTAATCACACACCTCCTAAAACCGTGCTCGCTGATAAGCCATCTTCCACCATGGCCGTTTTCTCATCCAGGGCCCCCCAACTCAGTCACTCCACAAATTCTCAAGGTTAATTTGCATCAATTCATTAAATAAATAGTACTCCTTTCAATTCCTCCCTTTATTCTTATGGTATGGGTATTAAGGAAAAAAAAATTAGAGATAAAAAGAGTGTTAGTGGAGTATTTAATTGAATACTTAATAGGAATACCAATAGTGAAATAAAGTGTATGCAAATAATGAAATAAAGAGGATAGAAAGAGATTGAATAGTGAACTACACAAAAACTAAGAAGAAGAATAATGAAAGTTGGAGTAGTTAGTAGAATTAGGGCTACATTAGCTATTTAATTAGGGCCTTAGAATAAATTACTTTTCTCTCAATTCTCATTGTATATTATTTTTCAGCCTGATATTACAGCGCCCAAAAAATTGATTTTTCAGCCCCACATATTTTGCCACACATAATAATGTGTGGTAATTTAGCCACACATAATTAAAATATGTGTAGGTGAATTAAGTTGACACTTTATATTAATTTTTGACGTTTAATATGTGTGGCTATATGTATTTAGTCACATTTATACTTTAACATATTATTTTATGATTTTTATTTTTATTTTATTTAACTACATCACTCTAATAGTTACTGACGTGGAAAATGGATAATAAGTATTAGGCACTCATAATTATAATCTATTTATGTGTGTTTAATGGTTCATATAAAACTACCAAAAAAAATTACTGATGACGTTGAAATTTAATACTAGCCACACATAATTATATGTTATTTATGTGTGGAATTATGTGTGGGTAGTTATACATATAATTACTCATATAAAACAAATTATTCATATAATTACTGTATAATTATTTCTATTTAATATTATAATATATTAATTAAAAAAATAAAAAATTATGTTCCAGAAAAATAATATCTAAAAATCTAAAAAACTAAAGCATGTTTTCACTTCCCCGCCGTCCCCTCCCCCCAAAATTAAAAAAATACCTCCAAATTGAACCGCGTAAACCAAAAATTCAAAAGACAAATTGATGCCGCTATTTTATTTCATCTGCCCTATTGGTGTGTCTCTATTTCACAGTTGTAATCTTCTTCTCCAATTAGTTTTCAAAAGTTTCGGTTCTAACTACGTAATCATCTCAACATTCATGGTGGCAGAAGAGGTGGAGGAAGAGGTGTCGGTAGCAGAGGGAGGCTGCTTAACTGAAAGCTTGAGGACAACAAAGACAACCTCCATGGCCATTAGCTTAGCATTTTCCTTACTGCCGTAAATTAATTCCTTTAATTCTCTCCTTATTATCTTCTCCTTTTACGATCTTAATAGATTTAACCATTATTATTTTGTTTATGCTTTAATTGAATAGTTATTCACCCTCACTATTTTGTTTATGCTTTAATTGAGTGGTCATTCCTAACTTTGGCAGCGACGAATTTGTTGTGAGAGAAGAGAAAGAGAAAGGAAGAAAATTGGCGTCGGACATTCAATACTTCGAACTTTAGCCCTCGGGGTTGAGACTTGGCAGTCTGAATGAACTTTCATTTAGAAAGCTATTAAAACTGCAATCAGGTCTCTCTGTTGCATCACCTTTTTATGTGTTTGTGTATTTAATTAAACAACTGGTCTATCATGATTTTTAATTTTTCGTGCCTAATGATTAGCATGTGTATTTACTTGTATTTCTTGAACTTGAAATTTTGATTAGTATTTCACCATAAACACCTTCCAAATTGTTTTGATGGATGTGAAGTATTTCATACATTGAGGCTCTTGTTATGATTTTGTCTTGATCATTCGTTCCTAATTTACTTCTTGGTTAGTTTAGTGTAACAGGGAAAGTCCATTGATTCTTGGTTGCTTGATATTGAATGAAGCCACATATATATATATATATATATATATATATATATATATATATATATATATATATATTTGTTCAGAGATACTGCTGCAGACCATCCAAACTTTCTCTATTCCATACAAAGAATTGTTGCTGAAGATTATTTCTTTAGGCATAGGAACATCATGTAATCCGTTGTACTTTTCTTTAATAGCAAATTTTACTTATTAATTATTATGCTATAACATGATTTCCTCAATATTATTTTGATCTGAATTGTTTTTTTAGAAGATGGAGAAGCTCTTATCAAATACTAATTCTTTGTTTTTTAGAACTTACATAGAAGCAGCTAATTCTTAATTGTATGGAACAGAGACAACTTCTATTCTATGCGTATAGTGTTTATTTCTCTAGAGAAGTTGGAGTGAGCTAATATATATCCTTCTCTAGCTCGTGCAGTTGATGTATTGATATGCACTTGGTTAAACTTATTTTGTGATTGATGCATTGATTGGATAAGTAATTTTCTGAAATTAATGACACACTAGCTGATGTGTGTGTTTTGGTTGTTCATATTATTAGTTTTCCTTTGTTTTATTTGGATATAATTTGCATTTATTATGTGATTTTGTGTAGGAATTGAAGAGTTCGTGAGCATAAGAATTTGGACGAGAGAAATCAAGAAGGAAAAATTTCCATGCAATTTTTGGATAAGTTGAAGATAGAAAGAATTGGGTGGATCGGATTTTATTTTTTTCGTTAGAAATTATTTTATGGAATGTACTTATATTAATATTTTATTATTAATTTTAGATAATTAGATAGAATTTTTGGTTAATTTGGGCTTTGGCTCATACGGCTATTTAGGATGGATTTTTTTTTTTATTAGTTTAGACTTTAGCCGCCATATACAATTTCATATTCCACATTCCAAGCTTTAGTTTATTATTTTATTCCAGCCGCTAGATAGATAGATATTAGGGAAGGGTTTTATTTTTTATAAACAGACTTAGATATATCCTTGGCGAGAATATTAGTGAGAGAATACTTTGTTTTATTTTTCGAAGTCGACGTCGGAGGAATGACATATATCTTGGAATTCTGGTGACAAGTTTTAGTTTTATTTTTTTTATTTCTTTGACAGCTTTTATACTTGCTTATTATTATTTGAATATGTTTAGTTTTATTATTATGAGTAGTTAGTTTTCCAATTCGGCAAGAATATTGAAACACTAGTCTAATAATTTGTGAGACTTAATTGTTTGTATAATTAATTTCTAGGATTTCGATTTATTCCTTGTGTTTAGAGTTAATTCCGATTTTGTTTAAGTGTGATCAACTTAGATTAAATTGGATTACAGTCAATTAGTTCCCCCAATCTGTAATTACTGGAATAGGGCTAATTAGTGATAAAGCTTTCATGTTCGTAGTAGTAGTAAATTGGTAAACGGATTATTATTTGCGTTCTTGGGCAATTCGTTTAAATCGAGTTCCTTCAATGCTAAAAGCTATTAGATCATTAAATCTAGGACTTACGTTTTTAGCTAGGTTATGTTTAATAAGAGAAATAGTTAGGTCTGGCGTCTACAACTAACTATCGATAAGGTACGTAGGAATTGGGGTATGTCCGCTGCATTCACGGTACCCTATAACTGGTTGGTCCTAGATAATTATTTAATCTTTGCGTCGATGATCCGAGCCTAGACTAGTTGTCACAGCCCGAAATCCGGTGCGTAGGAACGACCAGACTCCATTGGAGTGTGAAGGTGAAACCATCAGATAAACTTACTCAACAAGGAATCATGCTCGAGAATATGGGTAATTGACAAGAAACATTATCAAATATCAACATGCTTTCAAGGGATTTTCAAAATAAACGAGCACAAATAATTTACATCGGCCTCTGAATATAATAAGTGTTTTGGAAATTCAAGTCAAGCAGAATTAAAAGACAAACATGGAATAGTTTTGAGCACACAACTCATAGTAACGAAATTCGAGCATGCAGTAAAAAACAATAGAATAACAGTGTTGCAGCGGAACACAAACATCAACATCAAGTTCGTAGGCTATATGTATGAAGACACATTACCTCAAGCCAAACTTCCAAAATAGATTTATATTAACAATGAGCCGCTCAAACACACCAAGTCCTCCTCATCCAAGCTAACCTGCACATTTTAGAAATAACACGCAGGGCATGAGTACTCGTACTCAGTGAACACATGCCAAAAACATTTGAAACTCTGCTCATTAGAGCTATATGATTAGACTTGCCTCTTTTGCTGCATCACAAGGGTTAAATATATAATCGTTTAAAAATAGTTTACCACTTGTGACAGCCATAAAAACATTTTCGTTTTGTAAATCGTCTGCTCAGGCTAAGCTTATATCTTAGGTATGAATCAATCTACAACTTATCTTTCTGTGGTGTCGAGAAGTAGGCCTCCTTCTCAAACACCGTGACCGGCTAAACTGAAGTAAAGCTCACAGACACCTAATACATGCATTGTCCCGTATCTTACAGGACCTGTATCCCGTGCGTCCACAGGACCTTTGTTCCATGCGTCCATAGGACCTTAAATAACTTTAACACATAGATGATTGCATACCAAAACATTTAGAACATTTAGGCAAGTCAATCAATTTGAAAAACGCACGTATTACATAAATAGTACATGCATTCATCATTTGATTTTAGTTCAGAAAGCCCACCCAACTTCTGGTATATTGGGTTGAGGTTGCTTGCTTTACGCTTCTCGACTATTTCTCTGTCCCGTTCGGCCCTTCATTAATAACATCAAATAAGAACGAGATTACGATCTCGTAAAACGTAAAATAGACTTAGGGCTCGGCTGAAGGACTTCTACATGACTCGAGTTTTCCTTAACTTAGTTAAACCTCTTTACATCGATAACTTGCTCGATTTCTCGTCTCTCGGTTTATCATCTTTACTCGGTTACTAATTACTTCCCAAACTCATATTCTCGTCTCTAATATAATATTTTAATCTTCACGTAAATCGATAAGTTACTATTTAACTCGTCTTAACTTCTCATGTACTCAAGTTATATGATTTCGGCAAATCATAACGTTAAATCTCAACTATTATTATCATACATCATTCATGTTAACATTTAACACTCATATGAACAATCAATCATTCAAATCGATAATCAAGTACTTACATCATATTCAAGTACTTTACATCATAAACACGTATTCACATTATTACTCAAACATCGTCATAATACTCAAGCATAGATATCAATATTCAAACACTTATATTAAATAAGTGATTAACCTTTCTCAAGTAAATAGGTTAATAAGATCATACTTAATCACATAATCATAATCAAGTATTGAAATTTCATAATTAATTCATGTCTTAAACATAGTCACACAATAATTCGTTATTGTTCGACTTTTAGCTTTTAAAACTTATAACTTCAAACTCTTAACGAAAATCATTTCGTTAAACTCAAATGATAATAATTATTTTGAATTTAATAGTCAAACTTCTACTTCGTATTTCTTGACTCTGAAATACGTCATTATTTCTTAAAATACGTACTCTTACTCGTATACAATCTCATCTTAATACTTTAACATTAAATAATCATTATTTAATCTTTTATTTATTTAAAAACTCAATTTTCGTTTTTATTAAATCAAAAACTCGATTTTTCATTTAAAAACTTCGCTACTCGATAGCTTATATGTTTTAACTCCTTTTTAAGTGATTCAAAAAGCAAACTTGCTTATTTCTACTCAAGCATCATCATCAAATCACTTAACACATCATATATCATCAAGAATTCAATCATTCAAGTATTTAGAACTTAATAACATTGTTTTTCTCACATAACTTATATACTTTGTTCGTTTTTCAACTTCTATCATTTTTCTTTACTCGATTAACATCTCGTTACATCAATTAAACATTCAAAGCATACTTAAGGGCATTAAACATAACTTAGAACTCACATCATTCAAACATTTTCATTTTTAATGGAACTATTCCATTAAATCAATTATTCTATTATTTTTATTATTATTCTTCAATAATATTTCTTTTAATTTCTCGTTTGAAACAAACGAACTCAAATACGAACTTCTTAACTTTTAACTCACATACGTGTCTTCTAACTCATTATCTTATAGAAAATTTCATCTGTCTTTTATTTTAATCCTCTTTTTATTCCTAAATAAATATTAATATTATTATTAATATTCTATTTCTCTTTTTAACACTAACATCAATCTCATACATATCTTCATTTATCATCATTCTAACATCAACATCTACAAAGAAATGTCTTTCTTTGTATAATTAAACTCATATTTTCATTTACTTCTTTTTCATTATTTCTTTATATATATATATATATATATATATATATATATATATATATCGATTTTTATGAAAGGAAATTCATGAAACAATCTTTCCTACTCAAATCACTCAAAATATACTCAACTACTCATTTACTTCTTAATTTTATTTTTCTTTAATGAAATTCCTCATAAAAATATATTTATATAATTTTTGAATTAAAAATAATAAAAATAATTATTTTTTCCTATTTTTTATAACATCTTCAAATCTTCAAATTTCTCTATGAACATGAAGAACACATCTTAAAAAATTCATATTAAACTCAAGAACACCATTTTTATTTTTATACTCATTTCTTTCGAATTTTCTTCTAAAATTTCATAAAACTTACCAAAAATCATATTTCTCATTTTCTCAATTTTCATGCTTGTAAACTCATTCAAAAATTCTTCTAACACATCTTAACATCATTATAATCATCAATATCATCATATTTCATCAAAATCATAAAAAAATCATTTTTCTCCAAAATATCATATATTCCGAATTTTTATATAAAAATTCATAAAATTCATATATTGTCTTAAAAACACATATAAACCATATTTTCATATATCATCATGCTCATAAACATCATAAACATCATAAAATTCATAAATCATCATTTAATCATATTTACTCCATTTTTAATCGATTAAATTCATTAAAAATCCAATAAATTCACCAAAAATTATCATCATCACATATATGCATATAAATCACATGAAAAATCATAATAAGCATATATCATCATCATATCATCTAATAATCATCAAAACTCATCAAGAACTTATTTTTCCTATTTTTTTCTTTCTTAGTCGATTTAGGGCTTTTAGCTACTTATTTTCTTTCATCATTTTAAACCCTAAATCATGCTTATATCTTCATTTTAATCATCACCTCAACATCATAAACCTAAGATTTGCCTAAGAATAAAATAAATCATGCATGTTTTTCCTTTATCTTCATACTTATACATATACATATCTTGAATAAATGAAAATCATACTTTAAAATTTAAATTAACTTCTTCTTGGCTTGGGGTGAACTTGATGGGTTTGAGGATGTCAAGAAGATGGATTTCACTTCATTTCCTTGCATGAAAAGAGATACAAAGTTTAAGAATCAAAATAAGGATCAAATCCTTACATGGAATCAAGAAAATCGATGGAAAATAGGGAGTTATTAAGCTTGTTTCAAGCTTGAAAAGAAATGAATAAGATGGAAACTTACTTCTTTAGATGATCTTGGAAATGAAGGAGGTGATCTATATCAAAAGTAATTTCTCAACAAGCTTGCATGAATCCATGAAAGGACTTAGGTATATATGTATAAAGAGCTGCCGATGGTGATGAAGAAGAAAGTGGCGAGATGCTGCTCGATGATGAGGAAGACGAGCTGCTGCAGCTGTCCTTCTTCGACTTCAAGGCAAAGGAATGATGAAGGGATGAAGGAGGAGATGCTCTCTTGATGATCACGATGAGGATGATGAAGACATGAAGGTTTATCGATGGAGGTGGTGGTGATGAAAAACTGCTGCTAGGCTTGAAGATGTCGTGCTGCTACTGCACTTCTTCACGGCAAAGAAGTGATGAAGATGAAGGAGATGCTTCTCATGGTGATGATCATGTGAAGATGAAGTGATAAAGAAGAGAAAAGCTATTGATTTGTTGCTGCAACTGCTTCTCGACAGTTTAGTACCGAGAGAGAGATGAAGTTTGTTTGTTGCTTCTTCATTCGATAGAGAGAGAGATGGAGAGGAGAAATGATAAGGATGAATGTGAAATGGAGTTATGGCACATGGGGAATGTACCAACATGGCTAAATATGAGAAGATTTGAGAGAGAGAAGAGATCGAGAGAAAGATTGGAGATAGAGAGAATAATATGTGTTGGCTAAATGAGGGAGAGAGTAGCTTACACTCTCTCTAATGAGAGTGTCTTAGGGTTTAGGGGTACTATTATGGATAAGAATGCAGTTTTTAACTGCTAAACATACCCGGTAAATAAATTTTTCAGTAGAAAATATCCCCGTTATTTTATTTTATTCCTCCAAACAATTAATAACCCTTCTCATCTCTTTCACGACGTTAAAATTCTCTCTAATTCATATTATATCTCCCAAATTAAATTAAGGAATCCAATTATCTAATTTTTATGCCAAGATTCCTTCTAACAAATAATTTCATAAAAACTGCTCGACTAAACAAGTCGTTAAGCAATTTATTTTTAAACTTCTTCAAACGATCTCGGAAAATTCTTCGACTTATCTCAAAAGTCTTAAAATAAACTCTAGATTCAAATCAAACTAATTAGACTAAATTCGGAGTCGGTCGATGAATAATATTTTCTCGGTTTACGTTACTATTCATCTAAAAATAAAAGTTCTTAGAAAATTCCAAAATTCATACTCAAGCTCATACTAGTATAATTAAGCTCAAACAATGTATCACATACTCGATTCGAATATTCGAAACGAGAAAAATCACATTAGAGCACATAAGGGCATTTTCATCATTTCACAGAAAAATTTATTTTCGCGAAAAATTTTTAGCACTCAAAACTCATCATATTAGCATGTTAACTTATTTAATACACACTTAATGACTTAGGGAAATTCGGGGTATTACACTAGTGTGGATATATTCGAAGCTGAATTACTTTATTTTGATTTATATCTAGTTTGCTATTTAGTTAATTTTCTATTTTCGTAGTTAATAATTATAAAACCCAGATTTAAGGCGTGATGGCTACACCAAAGTTGATTTATAGTAAAAAATAAGTTATATCCTGTTCTCTGTGGTTCGACCCTGCTTATTGCTATACTCATTTTGATTTTGAGCAGGATTTGCAGGAATTATTTGGGAGTAAACGATGCTCACCAAATTAGCGCTGTTGCCAGGGAACGATGTTTATTATTTTATTTTTCCTATTGATCTTTTGTTACTTTTTTGTTTTTTTATGAACAGTGAAACGGTTGAGAAAATAGGCCAAGTAGAACAAGAAGCTGAATCTGATATGTTAGAATCGGAAATAGCTCCGTTTGGCCAGACTGAGCACGAGACTGACAACAGAGTTCCACAAACTGAAAGTATTCTGTTTGCCCGAACGGACCCTAACTCAGAGGCAGAAACAGACACCGAAGAGAAAGTTGAGTCTATTTCCATCGCGATTATTGAAAGCGACATGGCTGTTAATGATCCCAGATTGTGTGACTTTTCTAGTCACGAGGCTGATGACCCTCCTACGCCGATCCGGTTGCCGGAGGCTGCTACATCCATCGAGATAAAGCTTGGATTGCTCAATGTTCTTCCCAAGTTCTATGGCAAAAATGGAGAGGATCCATACTTTTTTTGAGCGAGTTTTTAAAGATATGCAAGGTGCAGAAGCGAGCAAGTGGAGTTTCCGAGGAACACTTCAAGCTAGCCGCATTTCCTTTCACTCAAATGGCAGAAGCGAATGCTTGGTTCACCAGTCTTCCGCCAAACTCCATATCCATATTGCTTGAAATGAAGAAGGTTTTTCTGGAATACTTCTTTCCTCCTATCAAGACTTATGCATTGAAGAAAGAGATTAGTGGAGTGAAGCAAGAATATGATGAATCATTGAGTACTTATTGGATAAGATTCAGGAAATTGGTGGATAGGTGTCTGACTCATAAATATTCTGATGGTGACTTGTTGCAATATTTCTACCAAGGTATGACTGTTGACAAGAAGGATTTCGTCAACTCATCAAGCAAAGCAGGATTTTCATATTGCCGAGTTAGCAAAACAAAGAAGTTAATTGAACATTTGGTGGAAGCAACAAGGGAGTATGAGGAACCTAGAATGTTGTTGAGAAGGTTGCAAGTGCTGGACGGACGGAGAGACCATGTGGTATGTGTGGTAATTTGGGCCATTCAACACTGCAGTACAAATTGAATGAAGAGAATTTCATTGCTCAGGAAAATTCATTTGGAAGTTGGTATGGTCATCCACCACCAAGCACTTATAATCCAAGTTGGAGCGATCAAAACAATCATGCGCAGCAGCAACCTAATTATCGACCACCTCATCAAAGAGAATTTCAGCAAATACTACCTGCTCCACCACCACCACAAGAAAAACAAGGCAAGTCTCTTGAGGAGATGATGGCTGATTTGATTGGCTCGCAACAATTTTTGCAAAATAATGTACAACAACTTCACCAGTCTCATGCTGAGCTAAATGTGTGCATGGATGGATTAGCTCGTCAAATTTCTCAACTTTCGACTTCTGTACATGAGTTCAAGAAAATCAAGGCTATTTGTGGTCACAAGTTCAAGTGAATCTCATAGAACAAGTGAACTTAATCACCTTGAAAAGTGACAATGAGTTGGAGGAGCCACCAATAAAGAAGTTGGAAAAGAGTTTGAGAAACGAATATGAAGAAGATGCTCGTTTGCCCAAACGGGATGATTCTGATGTTGAAGCAGTTGATGAAGCTGAAAATATGTTCTGTTTGGCCATACAGGACAGTGATCCGGCAGTTGTGCTGAAGGAAAAAGAGACCAGAAAGGAAATTGCACCAGATGAGCCGACTAAGTTCATAAACCCTTGAATTTATATGATCCTAATATTGTGATACCTGCTCATTTCTCTCGCAGATTAGCAAAGAAGAAGCCAGAGGAAGATTCCATGGACTTCATGTCGATATTTGGAAAATTGGAAATTAATCTTCCATTTTTTCAAGCGATCAAGCTTCCTCCGTTGAGCAAATTCATAAAGGATTTCATTACTGGAAAGAAGAAAGATGTTGGCAAGATTTTGATGAGTGGGAGCGTATCAACCGTGATGCAAAGGAAATTGCCATCCAAATGCGAAGATCCAGGTATGTTCTCTTTACCTTGTTCCATTGGAGGTACAAAGCTCAAGCATGCTATGTGTGATTTAGGAGCATCTGTTAACATCATGTCATTATCTATTTATAATACCTTATCTGGTGTGGAGTTGGTAGATACTAATGTTAAGATGCAATTGGCTAATAAAGCATGCATTTATCCTGAGGGTCTATTGGAGAATGTTCTTGTGAAAGTGCATGATTTCTTGTGAAAGAGTTTTTCTGGAGTTCTATTAGGTCGTCCTTTCTTAAGGACTGCTAAGTCGGTCATTGATGTCTTTAATGGTACTATTTGCTTGGATTATCATGGAGAGAAATTAACTTTCAACATTGATGATGCCTTGGATAATCCTTTTGATGTTAAAGATGTTTGTGCCATTGATGTGACTGACTCTCCTATCCAAGAATATCTTGAGACTGAATTTAAGCAGGAAAAACAAGATCTAATTTCGATGAAAGAGGCGATTGGTTTTGATGCTCAAGGCTCTAGAGGTAGGTCCCGTTTGCCCAAACAAGACATCTGTGATAGATCCATACCATGTGATGAGAAGTTACCCAAGTTGGAGCTTAAGCCACCTAAATTCGAAAGAAAAAGACTCGGGTGATTTTTTTTTCCCTTTATTTATTTTTATTTATTATTTTTGTTTTTATTTCTTTTGTTTTTGTGTTTGAGTTTGTGTTTGTTCTCCTTGTTTATGCTTATTCTTTGTTTGCTAAAGGGCAACCAAAGCTTAAGTGTGAGGAGGTTGTCTATGTGTGTTTAAGTTCGTTAGTTTTATTGAGTCGAGCTTTTTTTGTCAAGTAAGCCAAGTACTATCGAATTTGTTGATGTTTGTAAATATACTCTGTTCGTATGAGTCTTGTGATAAACTTGGTGGTTCAATATTCTTTCAAATGGTGAGATGCGATTTAAAGTTTGAGTATTTATTGAATGATACTTGGAACGATGAAAAATGACAGTATTTGAGTTTCTTTACCCACACTTACATATGAGATTTGAGCCTAAATATAGTAGAGCACACAAGGTTGCGATGTCATGTGTGTCATGTGTAATAAATGATAGAACGCACTAGGATGAACCAATTTTAGCCTGCTTTTTATTGCCTAACCCGTACATTAACCCCCAGTGAGCCACTTTGAAGTCTTGACCATGTTCTTTCGTTTAAGTTACTAAATATTTAGCCAAGGCCTGTTTTGACTTTCTTTTGGCCCTATTTTGCATGTTTTAAGTTCGAAAATTCATCTAGGGTGTATGATTTCTTTAAAAAAAAAAAGGCATTGCTTATATGTTCAGTTTGCCCAAACAGTTATGTGCTGCAATTTCTGTTCAGAATGTTTGGTTTCGTTTAGCCAAACAGGCAGCAGGTGTAACTTATGAGTTGTGTGAAGTATGATGTTAGTGATTTGTATGTTTGATCGATAATTGTAGAAGAAAGGTGCTGAAAAAAAAGAAAAAAAAAAGAGAAAAAAAGTAAAAAAAAAAAAAAAGAAAAAAGAAAATAAAGAATTTGCACCTAAGTTGAGTTGAGCATACAGTTTGATAGATGACAGTTAGTTGTTCTTCTTGTGATGCCTATTATTTATGGATGATGATTCGACTTGGACATGCATGATACTATGTTCTTATATTTTGAAGCTTAGGAATCCTACTAGATCCTACCAACGTTTCAAATGGTCCCTAGCCTCGTTACGCCAAATGAAAAAAGATCTTTTTAAGTTACAATTTGACTGCTATATATCGCGACTGCGAGAACCTTGTCTTTGTGTGACTGTACTGGAGAGTGTAAGGAATGAATGAGTGATATCCGTGAGCTATACTCAATTGTTGCCCGATTTTGATTAAGTTGGTTATAATGATGCATTCTTGAGATTTCAATATGTTATTTGAGAGTTGAGAATTGCTTTGTAAATTGTTAGATTTTTACTTGGTAGGAAAAGGTTTATGAACGTTAATAATTTGGTATTACTTGGCTATTATATGTCGAGTCAGTTCGTGTCTCATTTCTTTATCTTCCAATTTTCTTTTCATTTTTATCCAGTCTTCTTTGAGTTTTGGAAGAATTGATATACATGAACAACCATGTTTGGTGATTGAGTTTTATCTTCACTTCATACTTGAGGGCAAGCATGATTCAAGTGTGAGGATGTTTGATGTGTGTGTTTTGGTTGTTCATATTATTTGTTTTCCTTTGTTTTATTAGGATATAATTTGCTTTTATTATGTGATTTTGTGTAGGAATCGAAGAGTTCGTGAGCATAGGAATTTGGACGAGAGAAATCAATAAGGAAGAATTTCCATGCAATTTTGGAAAAGTTGAAGATAGAAAGAATTGGATGGACCGGATTTTATTTTCCTTAAACATTATTTTATGGAATGTACTTATATTTAATATTTTATTATTAGTTTTAGATAATTAGATAGAATTTTTGGTTAATATGGGCTTTGGCCCATACGGCTATTTAGGATGGATTTTTTTTTTTTTTTTTATATTAGTTTAGACTTTAGCCGCCATATACAATTCCATATTCCACATTCCAAGCTTTAGTTTATTATTTTATTCCAGCCGCTAGATAGATAGATATTAGGGAAGGGTTTTATTTTTTTATGAACGACTTAGATATATCCTTGGCGAGAATATTAGTGAGAGAATACTTTGTTTTATTTTTAGAAGTCGCCGTCGGAGGAATGGCATACATCTTGGAATTCTGGTGACAAGTTTTAGCTTTATTTTTTAATTTCTTCGACTGCTTTTATACTTGCTTATTATTATTTGAATGTGTTTAGTTTTATTATTATGAGTAGTTAGTTTTCCAATTCGGTGAGAATATTGAAACACTAGTCTTATAATTTGTGAGACTTAATTGTTCGTATAATTAATTTCTAGGATTTCTATTTATTCCTTGTGTTTAGAGTTAATTCTGATTTTGTTTATGCCTGATCAACTTAGATTAAATTGGATTACAGTCAATTAGTTCCCCCAATCCGTATTGTTGGAATAGGGCTAATTAGTGATAAAGCTACCATGTTCCTAGTAGTAGTAAATTGGTAAACGGATTATTACTTGCGTTCTTGGGTAATTCGTTTAAATCGGGTTCCTTCAATGCTAAAAGCTATTAGATCATTAAATCTAGGACTAGCGTTTCCAGCTAGGTTATGTTTTAATAAGAGAAATAGTTAGGTCTGGCGTCTACAGCAAACTATCGATAAGGTACGTAGGAATTGGGGTATGTCCGCTACATTCACGGTACCCTATAACTGGTTGGTCCTAGATAATTAATTAATCTTTGCGCCGATAATCAAAGCCTAGACTAGTGTGAATAAATTTGAAGCCGAATTACTTTCTTTTGATTTATATCTAGTTTGCTATTTAGTTAATTTCTTATTTTCGTAGTTAATAATTATAAAATCCAGATTTAAGGCGTGGTGGCTACACCAAAGTTGATTTATAGTAAAAAACAGGTTATATCCCGTTCTCTGTGGTTCGATCCTACTTATTGCTATACTCATTTTGATTCTGAGCAGGATTTGCAGGAATTATTTGAGAGTAAACAACGCTCAACACTAGCATATTATGTGGTTGTGCTCTTGTTTGCAGTTTTAGTTTCTATGTAATTCCAATGTCGGGTATTTCAATTCTTTATGTCAGATTCTCCTTTAATATTTAAAAATATAACATGTTTAATTTTATCTACCTACTATTGTTTCTTCTAGCTTATAAATCTTTGTCATTTCTCTATTGCAGTCTTCACCAGTAGTTTTTTCAGCTAAAAGATGTTGTACCTGCAACAATTTTAAAGTGAGAATCATTTTTATAGATTAACACCTGGAGCAATTATGTTCTCCAATTTCTTTTCACTTAGTTATTTGTACCTTATAAGATGCTGCATTATATCAAGTACTTTGAATAATTGTGTGTTTCTATTTTCTTAACAGGAATAAATGATGCAGTTTCTAACATGAAGTTAACTGATGATCATTCGAACATAGAATTGCTTGTGTGCTCAAAGAGCTAGAAAGGATATAGAAGTGCTAACTAGTTTAACAGTGTGGTTATCTATACATTTTAAATTTTTTGTAGTTGAGATATAGATTGTGTACATTGAATTTATTGATTAATATTAAATAAATTTTCTAGTTCATAGTCTTGTTAGTTATATTTGAATGTGTAATATAATTTGTATTTTATTTATTAAATTTTGATGAAAACAAAAAAATAATGTAGATTATATATTTCGCACAACCAATCATTTTTGGCCTAATATTAGAATTACCAAAAAAGGGATTACCTACACATAAGTTAGGAGTAGTATTCTTTACCCACACATAAAAATTGCTATATGTCGATGCCATGTCACCATCCACATCATTTCCACATCATAATCATACTTTAGTAAAAATATATTCATCCACACATAAGAGACACCTTTAGTGATTTATGTATGTGTTGGTAAATACATGATGATTTATCCACACACATACATATATGTGTGTAAAACTCTTTCTCTACAAAATTATAACCACACTTTTTGACATTTAGATTATGTGTGGGTAAAAATCTATACTCACACATTAGCATATTTTTAACCACACTTCCATGTGTGGGTAAAACCTTGATTTCTTGTAGTACTAAATATAATCGCAACATACAACGAATCCGTAAGCCTATCCGGTAGTCCAAATGATCATCGCACCGTTCCTTACTACACACTATCGAGAGCATCAATGTCATGCCTCTACTTCGCCGGAGTGGTCGGCCTCCTCCGAACCCTCCATCTTGACTCGAGCCCCGCCACCATCAAATCCGCCATCATGACCACTTCACGAACTAAATCCAACTCTGGATATCCAATGCGTGATTCTGACAACGTCTAAGCCGCCGATGCCTTCGCTCGTGGTTTCGGCCATATCAGGCCCAACCAAGACATGGATCCCGGCCTCATTTACGACATGAGCCCAACCTACTACTACGATTTCCTCTGCGGAATCGGTTACAACCAGTCCGCCATCGCCCAAATGGCCCAGTCCAATTATAGTTGTCCAAAAAATTTGAACATTATGAACCTCAATTACCCTTCCATGTTCGTGCCGTCTCTCAACGGATTGGAGATAGTGACGAGAAAATTGAAGAACGTAGGAACGCCGGGAAGATATGTTTGTCCGATTGAACAACCACAAATTTTTAAGGTTTCTGTGGGGCCGAAGATTCTAGAGTTCGAGAAGATAGAAGAGGAGAAGGGCTTCAATGTTATCGTAACGGCCAACGGATTGGCGAGAGGGTATAGTTTCGATGGGCTGACGTGGACCGATAATATTCATTATGTTAGGAGTCCGATTGTGGTTGCTAATGCTTTGGCTTAGCTCATCTTTATGAGGTTAAGTTTTAGATTATTATCCATAGTTTTAATTTTTCTGATCCGTAGTTGAGTCTTACAAAACATAAATTCACTTTAAAACATACTAATACATCAGGAAAATATCACTTTATGTCCTAATGTTTCAGCGAATTTGCAGTAATGTCATAACTTATCAGTTTTCTATAAAAATGCTCTAACATTTCAATTTTTTTATATTAGTGTCCCGTATGTGATTTTAGGTGAATTTTATCTGTCTAGCTCGCCGGATTGTACACGTAAGCGAGACACGTGTATTTACACATGGAAAAAAAAAAAAATCTTTCATTTCCAATTCCTTTCCTTCCCTCTCTCTCCACCCTCCATTCTCACCACTGGAACTCCCTCCCCCTCATCTCCCGTCACAACTTTTTTTTCTCCCTCTTCCCTTCATCTCTCGTCACGACTTTTCTTTCTCCCTCACCCTCATCTTCCGTCAGGGCTTTTATGTTCATGTTGGTTGCTTTGAGCGGAAGAAGCCTAACATCAACAACAAACACAAACACAATGACCACCACCCTTAATCTTCACCATGGCCTTAGCCTCCGCCCCCAAAAAATACAACAAAATTAGCAACAATGGTTCTATAATTAACAAGGTGAAGTCAATGGGTTCCAGATTGAATGGTGTCGCCTTCAACTCTGTTAGATCTAAACGAAAACTTTAAGCATATAAAGATGTTGTGTTAGTGTAAATCGTAGCATAGTTAATATAACAAAAACAATAAACTGTGCAGAATAAAAAGACACACGATATGGTAACCCAGTTCGGTTTTGCAACCTACGTCTTGGGGGCCTTTGCTCAAGAGAGAATTAATCCACTATTAGAAGAAATGGCTACAGAGAATCTTACACATACACGTCGACACCTTATGCTACCCTTTTGCTCACCTTCTTCCTAATACCACGTAAAATTAGTGGTTGCTAGATCCGCAATCACATAACCTAAGTTTGAACCGCCAGTCCAACACTTAACTCTCTCTACAAACTGAATTTATCAAAGATAAACTCTCGCTAACACGTGCACTCAATTACAATACTCTCAAGAAAGTATATGCACTCAAACAATAAAACAAAATGACAGCCTCCTCACAATGTTGATGTCGAATATATATAGGTTTGAAACCCTAGGTCTTTTCGCCATCATGTATATCTCCATTGATTTTCTTTCCTTGTGAAGATAAGGCTTGGGGAACACGTCTGATATCTGCTTGATAAGTATCTTGTCCGCATCTATGATAAATATGGAAAAGATCATGCTGTAAACACAAAATATTGTATTTATTCAATAAATATAAATTTAGGTACAAATATAAGAATATCGAACATATGCGGGTTCAATCTCTATTTGATCCTCCGATTATTCTCTTCACTTTGACCCTCAAACGGTCTTGAAGTAGCCTTTGAGATTTTTTGTAGAAGTATGCCTCCTAGATCTCCTTGGACTTGATTTTCAAGCTTTGTAACGTTGATGCTGATAACTTTCGCCTTGCTTCCGAGGTAAACATTAAGCTTTGACTTGATCTTTGGACTTGATGACGTTGACTTGAGCTTTGAGGTTGATGGCATTAACTTGAGCTTTGGGGTTGATGGTGTTGACTCGAAGGACTTTCGTCTTGTTTCCGAAGTAACGTTGAACATTGAGCTTTATAACATTGACTTGGAGGACTTCCGCCTTGTTTTTGGATCAAACACCACTTGATATGATTCGGCCGAAGAACGCGTTGCTTTCCAAGAAGAACGCATTGAATCTCGTTGGGACACCTTGAATATTGAGAGAGAAATCTTTGAAAAATTCTCTCTTCAATTCTTGAGATCTTGAAGATGATTTTTAGGTGTGATTTAAAGTTGTATTGAGACCCCTATTTATAGTTGTAGGAAGAGAGGACTTGAGTGGGCTTTGGACTCCGTCATGGGCTCTAAGGGATTAGGTGGCGCAATTTGATTCGTTCTTGAAGATTTATGCATATCTTTTACTTATTTCCAAAGTAATAGATATTTATCGCCATATAAAGATATATTTATCAGTTAAATAACTTAATTTAATATGGATATCATAAGATTCCATAATAAAATAATATATTAAAATTAATAAAAATATCTATAAAATTTCGATATCTACACCCGCAAAATCCGCACAAATAAGGAAAGTCTCTACTAGACTGTTCCAAATTTCCTTAGCACAGACTGAAACACACTTCACAGAGTTTGTTCTACGCAGTGACTTTGACCTTTCAATTGTACTTTTGGCTTCATTAACTTAGCAGCTTTGACACTTCAACTTCTTTTAGCTACATAAACTATGCCAACATATTTGAGCAACATCACCTCTTGGCAGCGAATTGGCCCTCGCCACCACCAGCTACAGATGCGAAACGATGAAGCGAAGCCAATGGTATTGGTCCCAACTCTCGATTCAAAGTGTCGTTGCCGGAATTTGCCAAAAACTAGATGACGTGAAAAACACGACGATCACTCCGGCAGCGAATTGGCCCTCACCACCACCACCAAAAGAAGCTTGATGATGAGGCAAAGCTGAAATTTGAGAAAAAACTAAACTGCGGCGACACCACCTGCAGATCCGAAAGTTTGAGTTTTTTAAGATTCACAAATAATTTTTTGTGATTCACACTATAATACATGTTTCTTCCCATTTTAGAGCCTGCTTGTATGTGTCCAAGAGGACTCATGTGAATGACTGATTCAGTGCTTCGTGTTCAAGCTTATCGGTAGTTAGTGAAGGACCAACTTCTTCTTCTTCATCGGGAAACAGGGGAGATCCCGGACTGTCGTCTTTGGGCTGAAACTCTTCAATTGCCTGCTTAGCTTGGTGATCTACGACTGTGTACTGAATCATTAAGTGGGTTGCCGTAGTTATTGATTTGTCGATAGAGTGACCACCTCAGCATCTTCCTTAGCATGTTGTGCTTCCTCAGTTTGATCATCAGACTCCACATAATCTTCCACTAGCATTTGATTTTGTCAACATGTTGATTATCTACAACCATATCAGTCGGTGGCACCACTTTACCTTCCACAGTTGTAGGCATTCCTTTTTCATTAGGGGCATCCGCAACATCTTTGGATGGTATGTGTACTGAGAGTGGTATGAGAGAGAACAGTTGACACAGCCAGCTGATCAAACCTAGAGTCTGGAGTTGGTTCGGCTGTGTGTGCTAGATTACTGTTGAATTCCTCGGATGCGAAGAAGGATGAACGCGATGAGACCACTTGTCTCAGAGTAGCGACTCTGGAGGCTTTAGCTTGAATTGCCTTACTTTCTGTTAAGGAGCCGTACTGGTTGATACCAGTCTCCTGTGGCAAGACTTCTCCTGACTTGACAAGTTTGTGCCTTTTTGTCACTAAGGGTGGAACGGGGGATTCTTTTGCTTCTTCTTGTTCATCATTTATGGGAGGGGAGAGTGTTGGACATTACTTCGGGGTTGAAGAGGGAGATGGACTCGACCTCTTAGTTTTCTTCATCTTTTTCTTCTTAGGAGAGGGGGTAGGAGTTCACTCTGAGTCGGAGTCAGCTGAAGCGGACTCAGTCTTCTTCTAACTGCAGGCTGGTAGGTGGGCTTGGATTGAGTGGACCGATCTTCTTTCCTTTGGATAGGGAGGCTCCCTGATAGGTCATCGCAAGGACTGCGTTTCTTTCAGATCAGAACAATCGCTCTTTATCAGTTATGGACTCTTTGTCCGAGTGAGTCTAGTCCACTTTCATCTGCTGCACTTTGACAGCATGCAGAATGACTGACTGATCTTTGTCCTATACAGGAGCTTTCCTAAACATTTGAAGGTAGACTTGTCATACACAATCTTGGTTGCCTCTGCCAAAAGTTGGTTCTTTGTGAGTCAATGAGTCGACCTTGACATGGTTGAATATCGCCATCATATGCCTCATCTTTGGATGACTCACATCACCCTTTAAGCCACAGAGAAGGTGGGTACAGTTAGCCATGATGTCAAAAAATAGTCGAGGCTAGGGTTCCAACTTTGTGCGTTGCATACCCCCTTAAATTCTTCTCGATTGATTGTGATTGAATAGATGAATTTGTTGACATCCACATCAGACAGGATGGAGAGGTCATCTCCATTTAAGGATAGTCGAAACAGCTTACCCAGGCAGCTATCGACGTCAATGGTGAGGCATTCTTCTCTAAATGCATCTCTGTGGCAACGAAGATGAATTGGTGTAGAGATGGCCT